>QJPP01007231.1:0-464679 GCA_003996215.1 Jaltomata sinuosa
CAGACCCCATACTAAATCTCAGTATCAGAACATGTATCAAGATAGAGACCCAGTCTCGATATCAAGATAGAGACCCAGTCTCGAATATGCATGCCCAGACCCTGTCCAGGACGAAAAATAGTAGGAAAATATCTCAAAAACCCCTCCAAGGGTGCCCGGGCGTAGCCGGGTCTAAACAGAAAAAAGTCATCTCAGGTGCTCGGTCCGACCGAGGCTAAAAATCATCTCAAGTAACAAGAAAACTCAACTAGCACCCCGGCCCTGCCGAGTCTAGCGATAATCATAAAACTGATGATTTTAAACATAATTTTACTTTCTTGCCCAAAAATCTTCCACAAGTGAAATCAACCATTTCCAAATCATTTCCATCAAAAATGGCCCCCCCGGGCCATGCAAGGTTTAGAAAATAGTGCCAGTAGGCCCGAAGCCAAAACCACAGTAAAACATGGATAAAACCTCTTTATATGCATGGAAATGGTATGATCACACACAATAGCTGCCCCGCAGCTCACAATCAACCTATCGACCTGCACAGGCCCACAGCTACTCAGCAAGCATAACCAGCCTAGAAGGATAATTCTATGCCCGGGACTCGCGGACATTCCCAAAATCCCACCTTTTATGTTCCAGAGTCAACAAGGCCTCACAGGACCACAAGGGTAAATAAAATATCGGCAAATACTACAAACAACGGAGGAACAAAAGTAGGCGGACATGAATAAAGCGGTCGAGGTCTGTGGTACCAACCTAATAAACCAACTCAAGGATGCCCATTAATACAATTTTATTTTATATATATGGAGTCTAGGGAAAATAAACTGTAACCTACCTGTCGTCCGACGACAAGCTGCTAGAACAACGATGTCCAAGCTCGAACCACTCCGAGAAAATCCAAAACTAAATCGGAATCGGATTCGGATTTGGGACGGAATAACTTGACGTAGATAATTGATTTTCTACAATCAATTTAATATAACTATAACATTAAATTGGTTCCACCAATTCCCTTCTCTGTACGTATGAATGTATATGGAGCAGTTAACAAACTTTACACATGGTAATGAATGAGATTTTAGTGTTCACCCAAATGACAATAACAACAAAATGAAGGAAAAGTGATCATTAATCCCTTACTGCCACTTATGTAATATGCTGCCACCATGCTGATAGTGCTTGCTGGCCACTCCCTCCACCTACACGTGGAGTGGAGGTGGCAATTGCAAGGTAACAAAATAATATTTTCGTCCCGTTATTTATATATTCGGGTATTGCATAAATTCGTGGTAAAATAAATATAATACTTTAAATATACCATAATTCATAGAAAATTATTTCAAACAAAACCTACTATATTATAATAATAACTTTCAACATAGCTAAATTTACTATCTCCGTTAAAATATTACGGAGTATAAAAACCTTATAAAATAAATACGTATACACTTATATCGTATCAAATATATTTTTCATAAACCTTTAAAAGATTTTGAAAAGGCAATAATAATATCATTTTTACCAATTTCAACTTTTAAATAACGTATTTTCAAATACACGCATGAGGCTAATAAAATTCTCCAGTTTAGGCTCGTAATACCACGCACGATTTTGATACTCAAGAATTCTCTCGGGATCCTCCCTTATATTTTATCACTGTTTTGGAACTGAAATGGCATTTTAAAACGTGAAGTCGAGGCTTAAATCGAGTTTAACCCGACCCGGTTCGCGACCCGGTACGTAACCCATTTTCTGCCAGACAGTCCGCGGTAAAACAGTCATAACTCTTTACTCCGAGATCAGTTGGACGTGAGGTTTTGTGCGTTGGAAACTAGACTCGTAGACCTTCGATTTGATATTTCGGGGGACTTCTAACTCTTTATATATTGGGAGAAAAACCCCGAGACATTTGACCCAAAGTTCAGGAAATTTGTTAACGAACTTACGATAACTTTTGTCGATTTGCTTGACTCCAAACTTAAACGTGGAAATGACCGGAAGGGTCATTACATCATCCACTACTAAAAAGGGCTTTCGTCCTCTGAATACAGAATCATTTGAAAAATAAGAAATTATGTCTTGGTATGTCTCCATTTTTCAAATGATTCTGTATTCAGAGCATATAGGAGTTATTAGTAAAAAGATAAGAAAATTGAGAAGAAAATTAAAGAGCTTATACCCGGAATATAAACAACTCAGTATTACAACAACTGATAATGACAAATTAAATAAATTAATTTATACCATATCTAAAACAGAATATAAGTACATTAAATACTTAAAGAAACAATGACTAATAACAATAATAAACACAGACAAAAGCTTAATGAAATGATTATAGTAAAAAGACAAGAATTAAAACATAGACAAAATAGACTAAACACTAATATATTTGCAGGAGTTTGCCATAAATCCCTATTAGCACAAAGAAGAGTTATATTAGAATTACAATTACAAATAGACAGTCTAGAATATAAATACCAACATAATTTATAAATGAATAAAGAAGAATTTGAATTAGAAGAAAAAACATATGTAAATCCGGAAGGATTAAAGATAACAATAATATTTTCTAATTTAGGAAGAAGATATAAAAAAATAGGAGATAATCTAAATTTAATGCTAGAAAAAGAAACGATAAAATTAGAAGATAAATTAACCGCAATGGTTAGAATAACAAAAGAAAATGAAGAAATAGATAGGAAACGAGAAATTGAAAAAATACAACAACAAACTAAAGAAAAAATACAACGAATAGAAGAAGTAAAAAACACTAAAATAATAGAACTAGAAAAAGAATTAGAAGTACTAAAACAATTATATGCAAGTAAGCAAAAAGAAAAAGAAAAACGTAGAGAAGAGGAACAAGAGTTAAAACTGACAAATGAAATAGAAAAATTTAAATTACAATTAGAAGAAGAACAAGACAATCTACCAAAAATAAGCATAGACGAAATAAGTGAAGAAAGTGATAATGATAATGATCTAGGAGAAAACTATTCGGAAACAAGTGAAACATATACCGAACTAATAGAAAAAATGGAAAAAGCAAAAATAAATCCAGAAATAAATACAGGAGATATGAGCACTGATGATAAACCAAGTATATCAGGAGTAAAGAATCCAAAGCAATTAAATCCAAGCTACTATAGGACAGACTATAATTCATATGATAAAAATAAAACGTTATGGGAAAAAAGGCCAAATAGGAAATGGACACCAAGGCAGATAACTGAACAAAATAATTTTTTAGATCTAGATTGTCTAGCAGATATAAATAAAATAATTCAATTATGGATAGGATATATTTCAAAACAATTAATAGACAATAAAATATCGATAGCTGAAACACCAGGATATATAGAAAGAACACTTCATAGGAACGGTAAAATTATGGTTACAAAATTTAACAAACGAAAGTCTAGAAACATTAAGAAGTGATAAAAAATACGATGGAACAGATGCCACAACAGCTACGGAAATATTATTTAAATATGAAATAGCAATAAGAAATGAATTTGGTAGTATGACGACGGAAATAGAAGAACAAAATAAAGAAAAAATTCTAAACAGAAATTTAATGTCAAAATTAGCAATATGTAATATGTGCTATCTAGATGAATATACTTGTGCATTTAAAAACTATTATTACAAAGGAATATATAATCCAGATGAAAGTAAAAAAATAAGAAAATTATATTTTACTAAATTACCAGAACCTTTTAGTTCAAAAATAATAAAAAATTAGAATGAAGCAGAATTAGTAGATACTCTAGGAGCTCGAATAAAATTTTTACAAAATTGGTTTATGGAATTATGTGAAAAATACAAAGAAAATATTAAAATGAATAAAATATTAGTAAGAAATTTAGCATGTTGTAAAGATAGAACAGCACCCCAATTCGGATGCACAGATAAATATTATAAAAAACATAAGAAAATAAAAAGATATAGTAGTAAATATAAACCATATAAATCAAAATATAAGTATAAGAAACCAAGAAGAAGATATTATGTAAAAAATTACAAATATAAAAAACCATATAAAACAAAGAAAAAATTAACGGAATGTACTTGTTATAATTGTGGAAAACTAGGGCACTTAGCTAAAGATTGCAAATTACCAAAAAATCCAAAGAAAAAACAAATTACCGAAATAATAATAGGAGATGATAAATATACACAAATGGAATATATAGATTATGAATTAGAAAGTGAAGACAGTATATATGAATTATCAGAAAATGAATTATCAAAAAACGAAAGCGAAAACGATATAAGTAATAATATAGAAGAATCGGAAGAACAAAATTATGACTGAGAAAGATATAAGGATAATACAACAAGAAGAACACCAAGATGAACAATCCTCAGAACAAAAAATAATATTTGACACCAATATATTTGAACAAATAAAGGGAAAAGAATTAGATCTAAGCATAGATAAAATATTAGAGGTACCAACAATAAAAAATTGGTTTAAAAGACAAAAAGAAGAATATTATGTAATAAGCCAAAGAGAACATATAATAGATTGTAAATACATTAAAGGTAAAGCTAGAATACCAATCTTAAATAAAAAAGTACTAAACAAAGAAATACAAGATATAAAAGCAAAAAATCCAATAAAATACGTACATTTAGGAGGAACAGAAATACTAATAAAAGCATGTTTTAGAGAAGGAATAGATACCCCTATAGAAATATACTTAGCGGATGATAGAATTATACAACCTATAGAAAAAAGTGTAATAAGTGCAGTGAAAGGTAATCTAATATACCAAAAATTTAAATTCATAATAAGTGCAAATTATTCAGTAGCAATAGATGATAAAAATATAGATAGATCATTAGTTTTATACTGGAAAATGTCGGGAATAGAACTAACACCAGGAAGTAAGATATTTACGGCAAGATGTAAAAACCTATACATCCTTACAACAAAACATAAAATAACAGCTAGAAATAAAATAAATAGAATTAAAATAGAAAATCCGTTTGAAAGAATAGTATCAGTTATAGATAATAATGATTATAGTTATGCAGAAATGGACATCGACGAAGACTTAGAAATAGTAAAGGAAAGAATAGAAACGTCAAAACGAACAGGTAATGAAATACCAGAAACATCATCAAGAATGAGTACATCAAGAAGGATAAGTTATGTAACTCCACCAAAATTAATAGAAGAAATAAAACCATATCATTACTACATAACAGGATTAATGGACCAAAGGAAATATTTAATATTAATAAATACAGGACAACAAGAAAATTATATTGCAAGAGAATTAATACCAGAAAAAGAAATAATAACAAATGAACAACAAAATTCGGAATTACCAAAAGCATTAAGAAAAATTGAAGAAACAACCGAAAAAGAATTAATTATTGGAGGAATACCAATATTAATAAATTTCAAAATATATCAAGGAGATAAAAATATCACCCTAGGAGCAAAGTGGTTAGAAAAAGTTAAACCATATAACCTAGAAGATAAGCAATTAACAATAAGTTATGAAAATAAGAAGATAGTAATCAAGAGAACCTTAATATGATAAAATAATAAGTTAACATAATAAATGACAAAAATATATATACTTGCCAAAATAATAGTTGAAGGATACTATAATAGATATTATACACCTATGATGGATACAGGAGCAGAAGCTAATATGTGTAAACATAATTGTCTACCAGAAGATAAATGAGAAGAATTGAAAACACCCTTAGTAGTAACGGGATTTAACAATGAAGGAAGTATGATAACACACAAAGCAAGGAATCTAAAAATACAAATATGGGATAAAATACTAACCATAGGAGAAATATATAGTTATGAATTTACAAATAAAGATATATTGCTAGGAATGCCATTCTTAGATAAATTATTCCCACATACTATAACAAAGACACATTGGTGGTTTACTACCCCATGTGGACAAAGAGTAGGAGCAAAAAGAGTAAATAATAAATTAAGAAAAACAACACCATGGATCAAAGGAAGTGAGAAAATTACCCAAAAACTAGAAAATATAACACCAAGCAACCATAAAATAGAAATAATCATATTTTCTATAAATAAGATAAAACTACTCCAAGATAAATTAGAACTACTATATAATGATAATCCCTTACAAGGATGGGAAAAACATAAAACAAAAATAAAAATTGAACTAATAGATGAAAATAGTATAATAATGCAAAAACCTTTAAAATACAATTTTACGGACCTAACAGAATTTAAAATGCATATACAAGAATTATTAGACAATAAATATATACAAGAAAGTAACAACAAACATACTAGTCCAGCATTTATAGTGAATAAACATAGTGAACAAAAACGAGGAAAAAGCAGAATGGTTATAGATTATAGAAATTTAAATGCAAAAACAAAAACATATAATTATCCAATACCAAATAAAATACTAAAAATCAGACAAATACAAGGATATAACTATTTTAGTAAATTTGACTGCAAATCAGGATTTTACCATTTAAAATTAGAAGATGAATCTAAGCAACTAACAGTATTTACGGTACCACAAGGATTTTACGAATGGAATGTATTACCCTTTGGATATAAAAACGCACCAGGTAGATACCAACATTTTATGGACAGCTACTTCAACCAATTAGAAAATTGCATAATATATATAGATGATATACTATTATATTCTAGGACAGAGGAAGAACATATAAAATTATTAGAAAAATTTATACACATCATAGAAATATCAGGAATTAGTTTAAGTAAAAAGAAGGCAGAAATAATGAAAAATCAAATAGAATTCTTAGGTATACAAATAGATAAAAATGGAATAAAAATGCAAACGCATATAGTACAGAAAATAATTAATTTAAATGAGACACTTGACACAAAAAAGAAGCTACAATCATTTTTAGGATTAGTTAACCAAGTAAGAGAATATATCCCTAAATTAGCAGAAAACTTAAAACCACTGCAGAAAAAATTAAAGAAAGATGTAGAATACCATTTTGACGAAAAAGATAAAATGCATATAAAAAAGATTAAAACTTTGTGTAAAAAACTACCAAAACTATATTTTCCAAATGAAAAAAGGCAATTCACATACATAGTAGAAACTGATTCTAGTGATCACAGTTATGGAGGAATTCTCAAATATAGATATGATAATGAAGAAATCGAACATCATTGTAGATATTATTCGGGATCATACACGGAACCACAATTAAAATGGGAAATAAATAGAAAAGAACTATTTGGATTATATAAATGTTTGTTAGCATTTGAGCCATATATTGTTTATAATAAATTTATTATAAGAACAAATAATACACAAGTAATGTGGTGGATAACGCGAAAAATACCAGACTCGGTGACAACGAAGGAAATAAGAAGGCTTGTATTAAATATACAAAATTTTACATTTACAATTGAGGTAATAAGGACTGACAAAAATGTTATTGCAGACTACCTATCAAGACAAAGGTACCCAAACTGAGCCAGAAGATAATACAATGAATAAGATACTCGAAGCCATTACTACACTTTGTACTAAAGTGGATAGTATGGATGAAGAGATAAAAAAGCGAAGTCTAAGGCTAAAGATAGGAGTCCCCAGGAAGACTATAAACATCCGGAGCTAGAAGGAGACGTTGGGAAACTCCAAAAAACCCAAAACAATTTATTTGCTAATAATGCAGGTACAAGTGCAGGTACAAGCGGACAACCTACAAAACCACAATACAAAAATACCAATTTAAATACAATGTTCACAAACCCATTTACTCAAAAAATACAAAGACCAGTCATGGCACCACCCCAAATAAATACATACGCAGCAAGTTTACACCAAGAGAAAAAGATATACAACCATTTGTCCCAAAGCTACATACAAAACATATATAGAATCCAGACATATTTAAACCTAAACCCAAGATCAGTTACAACTACAGACCCAACCCAAGACTACATAACCCAAAAATTACAAGGATATAATAGACTTATTGCACAGCCAAAGACAAGTTCGAACCTAGTCAAAACATGTTACCATTATGGGCTACTTAGTACAGTATATACATATGACGGAGAAGAGCTACAAGGAATACCAGAGATACACCAAGCATTTCTAACCTACAAAAGAGTTACGAAAGGAAATTTATTCTATGTGAAATTTTATACAGCACCAACAGAGATATTATATGACGAGATAAAACCAGTGATGGCCTAATAAACCCTCTACTCAACAAATCCTAAAGATGATCCTTAAGCTCTCGCAACTAAGCTAGTGCCATCCGATATGGCAAAACAGGAATAGGCTGAGTGCCCGGCTTGACATCAATGGAAAATTCGATATCATGATCAGGAGGAAGACCATGTAGATCAGAAAAAAACATATCTGAATACTCACAGACCACATAAACTGACTCAAGTAAAGGTATGGGGGCACTAGTATCACAAACGTAAGCAAGATAGGCCAAGCACCACTTCCCAACCAACTGTTGGACGCTCAGGAAAGATATAACTCCCCTCGGAATGTGGCTATCGGCACCCTTCTGTACTATAGGAGGGATACTATGCATTCATAGAGTAATGGTATTGGTGAAGCAATCCAAGACCTATGGTAGGGAGAAAACTAATCCATGCCCAAAGTCATATCAAAATCTACCATATCTAGCAAAATCAGGTCTACCCATGTGTCATTCCCCAGGATGGTCACCACACAAGCCCGACGTACATGATCCACTACTAAAGAATGTCCTATTGGGGTATCTACACGCAAATGCATAGGCAATAACTCACATGTAGACTCCAGATGAGTAGCATAATAAGCAGACACATACAAAATCCTAGACCCCTAATCAAATAATGCAGAAGATGACTGATGGCAAATGGAGATCGTACTTGTGATGACATCTGCTGAAGCACCAACCTCTAGACGACATGGAAATGCATACATATGGCTTTTAACACCATGACCACTCGATCTACTAGACTGAGGACCACTTTGAGTACCCTGGGGGCCATCCCTACTACCCTGTGCACTGCCCCTAGTCGATTGTGCTAGAGCCCAGGTGGCCCGAACCATCTGACCGTCGTGCCTGACCCTTGGACAGTCTCTAACAAGGTTCCCCAACTCCCCATACTTAAAGCAACCTCTGCCTGCTAAAGTCTGAGTAGAAGTACCCGCTGAACCAGATTGGTCGCCACAACCTGAAAACTCAAAATGTGCACCACGTAGAGACTGAACATAGCCTTGTCTACTCTAACCACCCTATCCCCGTGTAATCTGTAGTACCGCCTGAACAAGTTGTCTCAGCTGGAAACACTGCTAGTGTTGACCCCTACCAAGGTAGCCTCTGTCTTGCGCTTATGAGCCACTGTAACTACCCTGATGGCAGGGCCTCTTATAGCTGCCCCTTGGGCCTTGCAAAGTATGCTCTCAATAGTGCAGGCATGATCTACTACCTCTAAGAATGACTGACCCAAATCTACTATACCCTCAGTAGCAAAACGGAGTGGTAAAGTCAACCCTAAAACAAAGCGATGCACCCTATCGTGCTCAGTAGGAAGAATCATGGTGGCATGCCTAGCCAACTCATCGAAGTGAACCTCGTACTCTGAAATAAACATGGATCCTTGCTCTAACCTGGAGAACTGATCCATCAACCGCTCTCTCAATCTTCACGGTACATACTTCTCTAGAAAAACCGCAGAGAACTATGCCCAAGTAAGTAGAGATAATCTGACTGGACTGCAAGCTATATAAGACCTCTACCACTATTTCACTGGACAATCCAGCTGAAACATAGTGTAATATGCTCTGTGTGACATAGTGTAATATGCTCTGTGTGACTCGACGAACCCAAGATTATGCAACCTTTACTGGCAACTAGTTTGAAACTCATACGCATCCTTTCTAGGTGTACCAGAAAACCTCGAGGGACCCAACCGTAGAAATTTACCAAGCATCTTCTGCTCCACAAAAGACATGATCGGCCCAGCTAGAATAGGCAAAATGATGGTAGGGACTCGCAACACCTCTAATCAGGGAGCCACAGTACCAGGATGCACTTCTAAACCCTGTGTCACTGCCTGGCTGAAGTCTAAGCCTCATATCTGACCTAAGAACCAATCAGAGTACCCGGCGAAGCTGATGGCTGTGACATACCCTCAAGGAACCCAAGAAAGAAAACCATTGTGTCCTGTAGTACTGGAGTAGCCATGAAACCTACCGGATGCTGGGCTAGCCCCACACCCTCTAGCTCATACTACACCTCCTGAACCTCAACATCTGGCTCTAGCGATGGTAACCTATTTTGGGCCTGAGTTGGCGCCACAACCCATCCCCTACCTGAATCTCTGGATGTACCTCTACCCCATCCCCTAGCTAGGGCTCTAACAATAGGTTTAGGGGCCTCGTCCTCACCTACTGCTGATCTCGTCTAAACTATTATCATGAACCAATTTCTTAGGTCATGATGGAACCTAGAACCTCCCAATAGGCAAACCAATCCTTGTAGCCTAGAACGAATAGTAATGGGGTACTACTTAACCAATACGCACAATAAGCAAAAATAAGTAGAAGCAAAATATAAAGATACACAATGCGAAACAAAATAACCCGAATATATACATAAAGAAACTACACCAACCCCAAGACATGGTATCAATAATACAGTAGCTTCTAATAGAATACAAGTGCTAGAAGTAACAAAATGATAAGTACAACTTTCTCTGAATATAAAAAGAGTAACAATACATAAGATGAGATGTGGTCAAGCCCCGACAGACAGGCGCTCACCCTAGTCTTAAATATCCAAAAGGTGCATGAGTATCCAAAGCGATCAACAACGAAAGCTCAACTAATATTTGTACCAAAAAGATGTAAAAGTGTAGTAAGCACCAATTGCCAAGCAATGGATACCCAGTAAGTATCATAGGCCAACTGAGCGCATATAAAATATAAAAGCAATAATAAGCATAAAACAAAGGAATAGTCACGAAAAATAAGAAGGAAGCAAAAGGAACTAGCACAAGAATAATCAACCAAGAGTTACAAGTAAAACATGCTAGCACAAAAGAAATACATACACAGAAACATAGGTGAAAGAAGGAAGAAGGACGCACTTGGGATCCTTGCAACAACAATATATATAAGGAGAATTTTAAGAGATGGGCGGTATACCGGTAACCTCAAAAATAATGGGAAAGAAGGGAATCCAGCCAACAATTGAACTAGAAATCACATACTAACAGAAACATGCCTAAGACATCAAATACCAATATAAAATAGACATAATAAACTTACAAGTAAAGCCTAAGATGGAATAACTAACCCACAAGTATCCAAATCTTTTAGTCAAGCCAGGATAAAAACAAGAATCAATACCCCACAATCACTCAGAAATTTACACAATCAGTATCTCAGTAATATGGGACCCACTAGCCCCTCAACGATCTCAAAGTCCAATAATTGGAGCCTCAATAGGCTAAAACTTACCAATCCACAAGAACCAAGGACCATAACTAGCTCTATGAAATAAAAAGAGTAATATAATATATCTACAATCCCAACGGCTGCCCATACAATCGAGGAACGCAATCAAGTGAAAAACAAACCCTCTGACTACCCATACAACCGGAGCATACACTAAACACACAACAAACAAGGGTGGAATCCGAGTGAAATATGCATGATGATATGATATGATGAATATGGAACACTTGGTTTGGAATGGTAGGGTCCATGGAGGTCTACTCGTAGACCACATACTACACGAAACTCAATATATCTTAACAATTGGAATCTCGTAGTACATGCCCGGATTCAATCCAAGTCTAAATCCATAGTCATATATCATAACCCTCATCAAGGGTGCCCAGAGCGTATCCGGGTCTAAAATGTTAAATCTCAATAACCCTTATAAAGGGTGCCGAGAGTGTTTCGGGGTCTAAATAAGAAGTGTCAAAATCCATAAACATGGTGCCCAACTTGTATCCTGGTCTAAATCTGTAGAAAATAATGTCTAGCGCTACGGCCCAACTGAGCCTAGTATCAGAATGAAAACCAGTAATCAAGTCATCGTAATATCCTCTCTACTCCGAGAGGTTTCATAAAATCCAGTTTCATAAATCCATTCGAAGTCATATTATTGAAATCGGGTCCTCGGGGTCATGCAAAGTTTAGAAAATCATTTATAGTAGGCCCGAAGCCAAATTAGTAGTAAATTATGCAGGGAAAACCTTTTTCATGTATGATATATTCGCAAACAATAGAGTAGCCCAAAATGGCTCACAAACATTCCTATCGGCCCTGCACAGGCTCAATATCTCTACAACATTCATAACCAGCCTAGAAGGATATCTCTATGTTTGGGACTTGAAGACATTCTCAAATAACCCACGATCTATATTTCAGAGTCAATACAAGGCCACAAAGGACCACACTGGTAATATACAATATTACATGAATACTATGATTAACATATGAAATAAATGGATAGAAATACGGGCAAGGTCTGGGGTATCAACCTAAAACAACCCACCCAAGAATATTAATTAGTGCACTTATAGTCTATATACGTAGAGTCTAGATAGGGGAAACCATAACCTATATGTCGTCTGACGACTAGCTATGAGAGCGACTATATCAAAGCTTGAACTGCTCTGGGAAGCTCCAAATTGTGAAACCACTATAAACACACTAATCTACACATTAATACAAGACTAATGATACCCCTAATGCTATAAACATAACGGGGTCAAAATTCGGGTCACAAACGGGCCTGTGGGCCCCGTAATCCAAAACCGAAAAAAAACACCCATATGTTTCTTTCCATCTCGGGAGCACATGCTCAAAATTTGAGTGGAAACGGACATAAAATGGGGCTCTAAAATAGTCCACCATGCAAGGAATTAAAGAGTGAAATCAAAGGGGAAAACGGGAATTAAAGAGAGAACTTACCCGTCTTAGAAGTCAATAAACAAGCTAGGATCAATGAAATATTATCCTCAAATCAGTAGGGAACAATTATGGAGGAATTTGGAGGTTTGGAGGTCATTGGCAATGGAGGATCATGTGGGAAATGTTTGGAGAAAATAAGGAAGAAAGAAGGAAAAAGCCAACTTAAGCTGACTGCCTTGGTCTTCGTGAACGCGGCCAAGGCATCGCCTACGCGAAGAACAAGAAGAGAGGCGGCCTACCATGGCCTATGCGAACGCGGCCAACGCTTGCGTACGCGAAGAACAAAATAGGGCGGCTGGCCAAATGCCCTATGCGAACGCAGCCAGCTCCCCGCGTTCGCGAAGAACAAAAGTAGGCTATGACAGCAACCAGCTGCTAAGGGGAGATTTTCACACTTTGGGTCCCCGAGAATGCATCCGGAGTCCCATGGACACAAGAGAATAGAGCTATTTGACTAGAAACAGCGTTCCGGATCCTATGAAATCGACGAAAATCCCATTGGAGGTCAATTTAACGAAAAGCGGTCCCTTCCCCCAAAACCAACCTTAGGCCAACTATTTCTGAAATAGAACCCAATGGCCGAAAACAAGTCTGAAAGCCTCGGGACCCAAACCAATAGTCCCTCTAGCCTAAACTCGATGTTCTAGAGCTAACGGCACTGACAAAATTTTCATCCAAGGCCATCTTCTCCAAATATTGACCAAAGTCAACCATACAAGCCCAACTGGCCTAAAAACACAGAATGAGAGAGATTTCCACGCTGAAAAGCTCCCGGATTCCGACCAAAGGTCCCACTAGAACAAAGTTCACGCTCCGAAGCTAATGGAATTGTCGGAATTCGATTCCAAGCACGTTCACCAAGAATGTTGACTGAAGTCAACTATTTTCACAACCTAAAGCCCTAAAACAAGAAAAGGCCAAACAGACCAAATAGATAGCCCGTGCACCAAACTACCGGTCCCAGCAAGCCATAAATGACTTGAGGCTGCTATAGGAAAGCTCTAACAGTATAAGAAAGGCGAATATGCATAAATGACTGGAAGGGTCATTACATCATCCACTACTAAAAAGACTTTCGTCCCCAAAAGTCATGAAAGAAGGAAAGACTAGAGATTAAAAGAACAGCGGATACAAAGCCCAGACTACTCTCTTGGACAACCCGGATAGCCTTCTTGATCAGACGGCATCCAACAGAACCAACGAATGCAACCAAACCTAAAACTCATTACTATCAAAGTCAGAATCCAAACTCAAACTCCAAAATCCCAGGGTCTGCCAACTTAAACTGAACCTCAAGAAACACAATCGTAAAGCACCTACCCAACACGAGAACCAGAGAACCAAGGCGATCCACTCACCGAACTCGGTTCCTCAAAAACCACAACCAAGTTTACCAGAAAGCCAATAACTAAAACTCTAACTCATGAACCCGCTGATCCGCTAAACTCTTTTATTCTGAACCAACCCCTTTTGCACTACAAACAGGAAGCTGCATACAAGTCGAACACTCAAACCACCTTCGAAGGATCAACTAACACACCGGAGATCCATAGTTACCATTTATACTTTACCACGAATGAATTCACCCCTTTTACTCAAACTCTTTCCAAACCAAGCTATAGGCCACTAGCCTTTGCCATTCAAGATAACAACCCTTAGCATATCATCAGAAACTGGAGTTACCTGCCCTGACTGACCAACAACCAACGAACAAATAATTTTGCTAATATCAAACTTGCTAACTAAACCAGACTGAAGTTGCACATCAGGGTTTGGAAGCCATGTATGAACACCCTGTGTTGACGGAGAAATTTCCAAACTATAGAATGAACCCAATTTCGCTGCATCGTGTCAAGTCTAAATCAACTGGAAGGGAATGAACCAGGGCAACCTGCCTAACAGACCCAAACCAAAACCAAGCCTCTGCAAGGAGTGTGGTAAGCCTACCAAAAAGTCCGTAATCATTAGCTAAGCCCCAAACTCTAAGACACATTACTGCTACTCTGAATACTCGAACACCATTCAGATTTTAAACCACCTTTCAACTCTCATCTCAGGAGGAAGTCCACCATGCCACAAATATCAAGTCAAAATGAGGGCAAAGGAAAAGATGCCTGGGGTGCAAGGTCGCTAGCTAGCTATAGAAATTTTTGCGTACACGTTCAACTCATCCCTTTGGCTCGAATCAACTATTCTACTGTATCAGCACACCAAACCACCAACTCTAAAGCATACAATATACTACACTTCTAGTCCATACTAGCCGAGTCTAACCAACACTGGAATCCTACATAAAGACAACCCTGGATGAATCAACTAAATAAGCTTCAAAACACTCGACAAACGAATGTTAACCACAAGTCTCTAAGTATCAATAAAACTCAAAATAGCCTCTCTAGTCTCAACCCGCACAACCTGATCACATAAAACATACACCAGTGTTAAATCTCGAACTTACGTCACTGAGTCTGTCCAACCATGGTAGAAGGATCTTAGTGCTAATTGGAACACCGCTAAAATCTAGAATGCCTAGCCGAACTCAAAGGTTAGCCAAGGACTAGGTGTCCAAGGCCAACTGTCACTCCACAACTGAAATAGGGAAGCTAAGTTTCCCAAACTCATTGCCTTTCAACCCAAGAAGCTGCAACTAAAAAGACTAACTACGAATCATCTGAAGTAGTTTGCCGACCATGATTCTGAAATGCAACCTCAATTGCTGATCAATGTCTCTATTGAGACCCATACGTCGACTCATCCACCATCGAAGAACACTCAGGTAACAGAGCCCACCAGGCCTTGAATATGCAAGCTGCCCAATCTTTAGCTACTACCAAAACCTCGAACTAATTTGAAGGAAAAGCTACTGCAATCTATAGTCGATTGAATCAAGTCACAAATCCACAACCCAAATCAATCTCTCAGTCATCACATCAGTCAGCTACTAGAACACACAAGCCCGAACACGGAGTCATCTTCCTACTTTTTCAGATAAACCGAACCCTTCCTTAGCATATACTGAACCTTACAAATTCTTTCTCAAATAAGAAACGGGAGCTATTCCCTTAGCTCCCATACTTTCATTGTCAAACTTAACAAGGCAGGAGGAAAATGGGTTGGATGCCTGAATCACTCAATATGCTACGAATACAACTCAACCATGAGGCTACGTTCAACACTTAGCCAGAACTTCTATAGCCAAACACTCAATCACGATTCTATAACCAAACACAATCCTATCAACCAGAACTGGGGAGAGCAAGAAAGTGAGCCAATTAGACTTAGAATAGGAGGAAAACACGAAAGCTACCTATACTTGCTAACTTACCAAACAAAACAACTAAGGAAGGTCAATTCAAATCATCCAAGAAACCAAAACCAAACCATGCTCACTAGCATAACCAACACCACTTAACTTAAGATAAAATCTCAAACTCTGGCACAACCACCGGTAATAACAAACCAACACTAGAACCCCTAGAAAATGTTAGAAAATAGCCTAGGCAACAACCATCTAAGACCGCTCAAAAGAGAAGACTCAACATAAGTCTAGAGCTATAACAAAACTGGGACAGAATCAACAAGAAAGGCTAACAAGAACTACCCCCAAGCTACGACTCCAGGTAACCACCTCACAAATATAACTCATCCCCATCAACTACTAAGGAATAAACTACCAATAAAATAATGCATAAACACTACAACTCAGGTAGTCAAACAACTAAACAAGTAGCAAGTAGGCATATAAGCAAATAAATGATAGAAGGGAAGAAATCGCAGCGCGAAAAGTACTATCACAAGCCGAAGGTAACATGAACCTTACCTGGAGCAATGATATCATGATCTCTACCTCAGGCCCACCAAGAGGGGCATCAGACTGACGAGGTCTAACTATGGATGGAGTAGTCAAAGCTGAAGGCTTAACCATCCCTCACCGGGGACAAGATATATAATAGTGACCAATCTCTCCACAATCATAATAACTAGGCTGACCGAGATACATAATTTTAGGGCAATTTCTAGCAAAGTGTCCATGTTCACTGCACTGCTAATAAACTTTACCTAAACCACTGGCCCAAAAGCCACCTCTAAAAACCTGGGGAACACCTCTACTACCCTGAATTACCACCCTCTGAAACCTGTGGAGCAACTAAAACTGGCCTGGTTGATAAGAAGAAAATGGAACGTGTCTCTAGTGGAGAATACCTTACCTCAAGTCTGAGAACCTCGAGAACTATCCTGGCATCGACATTTCTTAGAACTACCTCCATAAGCCTCATGGCATAAACCTCACTAGCCCAAGCATGATCCACTACCTGAAGGAAGGTCATCCCAACTCTAACCAAATGCTCGATCACCAAAAGGAATGGTGTAATCAAACCTCTAAATAAGCTCTAAACTCTATCAAACTCTGAAGGTACAACCCTAGCAGTACGCCTAACCATGTTATGAAATCTCGCCTCATACTCCAATACCAACAGACAACCTTGCTGAAGAACTGGTAGCTTAACCCTAATTGAAGCACCGCTCAAAGAACTGAGTACTGAAACACCCACCGGAGGACTCAGAGTCCCAACCATGGTATCCTAAAAAATTGGGGTAGCCATAAATCTAATCGGAGGCTGGGCTGGTCCCACACCCCCTATCTGAAGAGGTAAATTCCTACTCTAAAGTCCTGGCGCTGATGGAAGCACTGAAGCAACAGGCACAAAAGCCTCAACATCACCCGCTGTCGAACTCATCTTAGGCATCTGAGAAAGAATAAAGCAACAGAATTTTAGAAGTCAATAGACCCAGGAACACTCGATAAGGAGACAAAAATATGGAACCTTTCCTAACAATGCCCTGTAGACTCCCGCAGATAGGATACAGATGTTATTGTACCGATCCACCAAACTTTACTTAGACACTTGCTTCTGTACCACGACACCGGTGAACCTAGAGCTCTGATA
Organism: Jaltomata sinuosa; assembly: GCA_003996215.1. Taxonomy (NCBI): domain Eukaryota; kingdom Viridiplantae; phylum Streptophyta; class Magnoliopsida; order Solanales; family Solanaceae; genus Jaltomata; species Jaltomata sinuosa. Next base: position 17,900 of record QJPP01007231.1, read on the forward strand.
CTAAGCTATCACGACCTGATTTCTCAGGTCATGATGGCACCTACCACCCCCCAGTAGGTGAACCAATTTCCATAGCCCCGAATGATTAGTAATGGTCCACTACCTATTCAATACGCATAATAAGAAAAAATAAGTGGAAGTAGAATATAAAGATAGACAACGAGAAAGTAAATAACCTGAATATATACATAAATAAACTACACCAACCCCAAGACTTGGTATCGATAGTAAAAAAGCTTCTAATAGAATACAAGTGCTAGAAGTAACAAAATGATAAGTACAACTGTCTCCCAATATATAAAGAGTAACAGTACAAAAGATGAGATATGGTCAAGCCCTGACCAACAGGCTCTCACCCTAGTCTCGAATATCCAAAGGTTGCACGAGTCTCCAACGCGATCAATGGCGAAAGCTCAACTAATATCTGCATCAGAAAGATATAGAAGTGTAGTATGATCACCAATTGCCAAGCAACGGGTATCCAGTAGGCATCATCGGTCGACTGAGTGCATATAAAATATAAAAGTAATAAAAAGAAAAAACAAAGGAATAGTCACGAAAAACAAGGAGGAAGCAGAAGGAACTAGCACAAGAATAATCAACCAAGAGTTACACGTAAAACATGCTAGCACATAAGATATATATACACAGAAATATAGGTGAAAGAAGGAAGAAGGATGCACCTGGGATCCTTGCAACAACAATATATAAGGAGAATTTTAAGAGATGGGTGGTATACATGTAACCTAAAATATAATGGGAAAGAAGGGAATCCAGCCAAAGATTGAACTAGAAATCACATACTAACAGAAACATGCCAAAGACATCAAATACCAATATAAAATACGCATAATCAACTTACAAGTCAAGTCTAAGATGAAATAACTAACCCATAAGTATCCAAATCTATTAATTAAGCCAGGATTAAAACAGGAATCAATACCCCACGATCACTCAGAAAGTTACACAATCAGTATCTCAGTAATATAGGACCTACTAGCCCCTAAAAATTCTCAGAGTCCAATAATCGCAGCCTCAGCGTGATAAAACTTACCAATCCACAAGAACCAAGGACCATAACTAGCTCTATGAAATAACAGGAGTAATATAATATATCTACAGTCCCAACGGCCGCCCATACAACCAAGGAATGCAATCAAGTGAAAACAAACCCTCTGATCGCCCACACAATCGAAGCGTACACTGAACACACAACAAACAAGGGTAGAATCCGAGTGAAATATGCATGATGATATAATATGATGAATCTGGAACCATGTGTGATTGCAGTCACGTATGTCACCCCCTTTGGTGCCGCAAAGGCCTAATAGAGGCAGGATCCATGGAAGGAATTCTCTGAAGTACCTCTACTCCACCGTACGCCCCTCCTTCCGGTCACCTTCAGCCCATAGCACTTGGTCCGAAATGGTAGGGTCCATGGAGGTCTACTCGTAGACCACATACTACACAAAACTAAATATATCTGAATAATTAGGATCTCGTAGTACGTGTTCAGATTTGATCCGAGTCTAAATCAGTAGTCATGTATCAATAACCCTTATCAAGGGTGCTTAGAGCGTATCGGGGTCTTAAACAATAGTCAAATCTCAATAACCCTTATAAAAAAGTGCCTAGAGTGTTTCCAGGTCTAAATCAGAAATAAATTGTCAAAATCCCTAAATAGGGTACCGGCTCATATTCGGGTCTAAATCCATAGAAAATAATATCTAGCGCTACAACCCAACCGAGCCTAGTATCATAAAGAAAACAAGTAATTAAGTCATCATAATATCCGCTCTACTCTGACAGGTTTTACAAATGCCAGTTTCATAAATTGTTTCAAAGTGATATTATCAAAATTGGGCCCTCGGGGCCATGCAAAGTTTAGAAAATCATTTATAGTAGGCCCGAAGCCAAATCAGTCGTAAATCATGCAGGGAAAATCTTTTTTATGTATGATATGCTCGCAAATAATAGAATAGCCCAACATGGCTCACAATTATTCCTATCGGCCCTTCACAAGCTCAACAGGTCTAAAACATTCATAACCAGCCTAGAAAGGATATCTCTATTTTCGAGACTCAAGGACATTCCCAAATAAGCCAGCATCTATGTTCCAGAGTGAATACAAGGCCACACAGGACCACAAGGGTAATATACAATACTACACAAATACTACAATCAACGTATGAAATAAACGGACAGAAAATACGGGCAAGGTCTGGGGTACCAACCTAAAACAACCCACCCAAGGATACTAATTAGTGCAGTTATATTCTATATACGCAGAGTCTAGATAGGGGAAACCATAACCTACCTATCATGCACGACTAGATACGAGAGCGGCTTTGTCAAAGCTTCAACTACTCTGGGAAGCTCCAAATCACGAAACCACTATCAACACAATAATCTACACATTAATATAAGACTAATGATACTTGTAACGCTATAAACATAACCGGGTCAAAATTTGGGTCACAAATAGACCTGTGGGCCCTACAATCCTAAACCAGACTCTGTGAACGCGGCCAAGGCTCATGTATGTGATGAACAAAATAGAGCAGCTGGTCAAATACCCTATGCGAATGCGGCTAGCTCCCCGTATTCAGGAAGAATAAAAAAGGGCTATGACAACAACCAGCTGCCAAGGGTAGATTTTCGTACTTTGGGTCCCCGAGAACGCATCTGGGGTCTCGCGGACACAAGAGAATAGAGCTATTTGACTAGAAACAATGTTTCAAATCCTACAGAATTGATGAAAATACCATTGGAGGTCGATTTAATTAAAAGTGGGCCCCATGCCCAAAACCAACCTTAGGCCAACTATTTCCAAAATGAAACCCAATGGCTGAAAACAAGTTTGGAAACCTTGAGACCTGAACCTATGGTCCTTCTAGACTAAACTCGATATTCCAGAGCTAACGGTGTTGACAAAATTTCCATTCGAGGCCATGTTCTCCAAATGTTGATCAAAGTCAACCATACAAGCCCAATTGGCCTAAAAACACAAAACGAGAGAGATTTCCATGTTAAAAATCTCTTGAATCCCGACCAAAGGTCCTACTAGACCAAAGTCCATGATTTGGAGCTAACGAAACTATCATAATTCAATTCCGACCATGTTTACTAAGAATATTTACTGAAGTCAATGATTTCCAAAGCCTAAAGCTCTAAAACAAGAAACAGACAAACAGACCAAACAGAAGGCCCAAGCACCAAACTACAGGTCCCAGCAAGCTATAAATGACTTGAGGCCGCTATAAGCAAGCTCTAATGGTACAAGAAAGGTGAATATGTATAAACAACTGAAAGGGTCGTTACAACTATCTAAAAAAGAGTGAAACAAAATATACTTAGAAGTTGATAAGGTCAAGGACGCACGATAATGAATCAAACAAGATAGAATCTTTCCTAGGAATGTCATATAGCCTCTCACAGATAGGATACAAACACTATTGTACTGATCCACAAGACTCTACTAGACACTTTCCTCTTGTACTGGAGAGACCGGTGAACCTATAGCTCTAATATCACTCTATCATGACCCAAAATTGGGTCGTGATGAAACCTACATAACCCCCAGTAGGCAAGCCAACCCAAAGATTATGGAAGATAATAATACAACCTAATTAAGGAAAATGGAAGAGAAAATATAAGGAAATAAGGGCCAAACACTATATATACATACCAACTATAATAAATATACAAAAATGGCCCTAATATGGCCGAAAAGACAATATATACACAATAACCAACCTCGGACCTAGTGTCACTGATAAAAGAGCGTCTAAGGTATGAAATAGCTATACAACAAGTACTCTCTATCCAAAATATAAAATATAGGTAGAAAGGTAGATGGAAAGCAGTAAAAGTCTCTAAAATGTCGGGAGCTCACCACGATTTAAACAACAACTAGCCATGAATGATAGGAGGATCAACGAGGGTGGCTCGTACTAGGTGATGTATCAAAAAGAGATGCAGAGTGTAGTACGAGTATCAAAACAATGGGTACCCAGTAGATATCATAGGCTGACAGAGCTCTGGAAGATAATATATAATATAACTATGGGAAAGTAAACTAACTATAGGGATCCACCTAAAATCTAGTTATCAATGGAGTATAGACATAATCTTGACAGATAATAAAGATAATAATAATAATGAAGAAAGAAGTAGACATCCATGGTAAAGTACAAGCCAAGAACCATCACGATGCAATATGAAATCCATACGATGAAGTATGAGGCTAATGCATGTGTGAGTTCAGAATCTTACATCAAACACACAATAAGTAAATTTAAGTCTGGAATCTTAAATTAGACATACGATAGGTAAAATATATGTCTAGAATCTTACATCAGACGGATGATAAAATAACAGATGCCCTCCCCCAAGCTCAGGTTAGTGGAAAATGAGGCTTGTAGTTTCTAAACTCTAAAATCAATAGAAAAGTGGTACAAATTCTTTTAAAAATTCAAAATGCATAGTAAAAAGTGAAAGGTCTCTTTTAAACCCAGGAGTCAACCATTTCCCATAGAAAAGTCATTTATGTGCCATGCTCATGATCATCGTAAAGGATAAGTATCTCAATTAAGCACAAAATAAAAGCCAAGGAATAGGGGAACGATGCCCTCCAAACAAGGTACTTACATGTAACTCCGTCCAACTCAAAACTACGATCTCGGGCCTATAGTTACGCAATAATGGTAAAAATATGTGGAACGAGCAGAAAAATACTATAAAAATCACTAATAGCACCTACTCTACCTCTAAAACATCCTAAAAGCATTCTAAGGATTCTAGGCTAGCCACAACAATTCTACAAGCTTCTAAACTAAGGATAAATAATATAATTTTAATCTATGGTCCCGAAATGGCCAATTTATATGATCACAGGATTTAAGTCTATTTCTACTCTAAAACCTACCTAATATTTCAATAATTTATAAAATATAGAGTCTAACTAAACTAAGTCTAAGGAAAATAAATTGTAACCTACCAGGAGGCCAAACTACAAGCATGAACCGTCACTCATGTGCCTTCCTCTTTCGAACAGCCTCAGAATGCTGCCACACTATCAAGAACATAATCCAAGTGTCAAGACGAGAAGAATGACACCCACATTACATATACGAAATTCAGGTCGGAAAATGACCCTGGGGGCTTGCGAAACAAAATGTAAAGAAAATTTCACAATTATGTTTGAAACAAGTTTATAAAGCAATGCCTAAAATTTGAGTGCGAATGGGACTAATTTCGGGGCCCAAAATAGCCCCGAAGTCCTCTTTGATCAAGAATTAAAATAAGAAAATTTTAATGTAAAAGAAAGGAACCAACATGAATTTAATGAAGGAAAAGAGGAGGAATAAAAGGGAACTTACCAGACCAAGAGAGATGGAAAAGGGAGCTTGAAACCAGCCTTAGAGTTCAACTTTAATAGAATCTTCAGAAAACTTTGAGGAGAAAATGAAGTTGGAACATATTTAAAGCTGTCAGGCCAAGCCTGTGCGCACGCGGCTAGGTCACTGTGCATGAGGTCCCACACATGCGGCTAGGTGCCTACGCAACCACAAGGCAGGATGAGGCGGGCTAGGTGCTACTTCACCATGTACGTACACTGGATATCGTGGACACGGGCGTTGTGCATGCATTCAAGGCCCCACGTAGGTGAAGGGCACATGGTGGTCAGGAAAAAGCCCTTTCTTCACGCATTTAGCCACCCTCCGCATGGGTGAAGGGTTGGATAGTGCTGCAACAATAACCAGCCAACAATAGTTTTTGGAAACTCAAAATGTCATTAGATGGACCCTCAGGATTAATCCAGGGTCCCACGGATGCAAATGAACTATGCTACCCCACCAAAAATGGCATTCTAGACTCAACGAAATTGATGTTATTCCCAATAAGGATCAATTTAATAAAAAGTGGGCCCCACACCCAAAACTAACTTTTACCAAAATGGAACCCAATAGCCCAAAATGAGTCTGGAAGCCTCGGGACCCAAACCAAAGGTCCCTCTAGTCTAAAGTTGATATTCCAGAGTTTACACTGCTGACAGAATTTCAATCTGAGGCCGTCTTCTCTGAATGTTGATCAAATTCAACTCTTCCAGCCTTAAGAGTTATAAAATAGGGAAATGATCCTAAAACACAAAGGAATGACTTTGGAAATAGATCAAGAGACAATTGAGCCAACTGGAATGGCTCCCAATACCATAACACCACTGACCCATCACTACCCAGATTACCATGACTCTAATGTGCCGCAATAGAGGTGTCAGCCTAGGCCCAGCTTAGCCACTCCTCCTCCTTCATATCATAAATTGGTAACTGCACAAGATAAGTCAGAGGTTATGGATCCATATGGCCTTCTTCAGGTGAAATGGGGTTCCTCAATTCCATCAGTAGAAGGATTTCAGATAGAGCCAGAGCATGCCTACATCCCACCACTGGCATCACTGCCACTTCGGTCTCCTAGGATACCTCAGTGGTTTTACTCGAGGAGGCATCATCATCACTATTTTTATCACCAGGGAGTTTTTGCAATCATTCTTATTTGTATACTTTTATTTGTGTATCAAGGTCTATGCATACTATAAGTTTGGGATTGTTTTGTAATTGATTAATCACTCACCTTGTGCTTGATACCTTGCCCTTGCTAGAACTTTTTGTGTTATTGTGATACTTTAATGGTGCACTGTCTCGGCTTGATATCTTTAAATTTTATTTTTGTTACCGGGTTAATCATACACGATTCCATTATTTCACTATTTGTGCCTTGCAAATGCGCTTAGGGCCTATGCCGAGGCTTGCTTTAAAATGATTCTTGACCACTTAAATTCATAATCTCCATATTAATAGTAGAGTAGCGATAAACTCCAAAGGTTTTCTTAATACCGTGATTCTTTTCCAAGGAGCAAATATTTTCTTTATTTTTCTTTTGTCTCTTTTTGTGTCAAACAGGGTTGGTGTTTTCCTATGAGAGATTGAGAGGCAACTTTCTTAAGGGAAAATGCCAAGTTTTAGTTTTAATTTGAGTCCGTGCTTTGCTAGTCCTGAAATGGCCCCACAAAAAATTTGTCTTAGCAAGAAGTTTTTGAAAATTAAGGAAAGCATTCTCTTGTCATAATTTGCACACTCTCAGTTTGGCTTGATCAATTCACAAATGAGTGTGTAATGAACTCGGAATAACTCATCTGAAGTCATTTGTCCCAGTTGATTTTTGAGACTAATGTGGAAAATTCTTGTGATGTGATGCCTTGTGTTGTGAGGCTTTCCTTTAATTCTTTTGCATGTGTGTCGACTAGAGCTTGTCCCGAATGTGATTCAAGGCAAATTCCTAGATGTGACCAAGCTGGGAAAATGACCTTAGGCTCTCTTTGAATAGCCACTTCACCCAAATGCCTTCCCTTGACATTGATCCTAGTGAACCCCTTCGAGCTTGTGACATTTCTTTGGCACCTTGTTGACACCTTGACCTCTTTGGAAGCTCTATTCTTTCACCCATCCTCCCTAGTAGCTCAAAAGTGAAACATAGGCTAAAAGCTTAAGTTTGGGGGTAAATTAAAATGATAACATAGGCAAAAGTCTATGTTTAGGGGTGTATGTACTCAATATGGAGAAGAAAAAGAATGCACTTTGAGTGCAAGGTAGCACCGTATGTTTAAATTAAAAATTACTCCAAAGTCCAATGCAATGAGAAAAATGAAAAGAAAAGAATTGGTGCGGCCAAGTGAAGGTGATACAAGGAGGTTGAATGATCAAGTTGACGGGAAAAGCTTGGGTTGTGTGAGAGAGAAATAAGGTGAAGTCAATATTCAAAAATGTGAGCAGTTTTCAAAATTATAACAAAGAGCGTTAGGGAGGTTTAGTCACTTGAGTCAAATGCAATCCTCACCCTCTCCCTAGCCAACATCGTAACCCACAATTCCTTTGTGATTCCAAATTTGGTCAATCTACATTAGTGGCAATTTACATGAAGGGCAAGCCTATTGCTCGACATGTGTGCACTTGAACTTTCTTGAGAGAGTGAGAGTCTTTTTGGTTCTCTTATAATCCATTGTATAGTTAATTGCATGATTGTGAGCGAGATTCTCTGTTGTGGTGAGTGGCATCATGCACTTGAATTGAAACATGAAGCCTTTATTTCAATTGAGAGGAATGAATGAGACAAGTTGTGTGGAAAATATCGAGGCAAACCTTGATGGTCTATGCCAATGACATGAGAAGCTTAATCTTGTTTTGAATAGGAAATTCCCCTATTTTCGAGTGAGAAATGAAGTCCTTGTGATGAATGTTTTAAAATGTTCAATTGCCTTGAGAATGTGGTGGTCCAAATTAAGATAAACATTATAGTTGAGTCTTTTGTTTGAGTCTTTTTGTTTGTTATTTTTCTTCATTTTTTAGAATAGATTAATCTTTTGTGCTTTGATTGAGTTTTAGAGCATAATTCATTCCTTACCTTGTGAGTATCTTGCTTGAGGAAAAGCAATAGTTCAAGTTTGGGGGTTTGATAAGTCGGTAATCCACCAACTTATTGAGCCTCTAATATTGAATTATTGCTATGTTTTTGTAAGATTTAGAGTTTATGGCTTTTATTGATATGAATGTAGGTACTATTGGTCAAAAGTAGAAAACAAGGAATTGGACCCAAAAGAGCTCTAAAAGAGTTGAAGTGTGAAATGGAACAAGAGAGATGAAGATTCTGCTGAGAGGTGCGACCGATGTTCGACATGCACAATGCTTATTTTGATGTTGCCCCCTTGGAAACAAGATGATGTAATTAAGGTATTGATGGAGAAATTCCCACACTGGGATCAGGCCATGACAAGAGGATTGGAATGCCTTCCAATAATAATTAAGGATTGAGGTAACATCGTCGAGCTGCGACATAAAATCAAGCGCTTCTTGGGAGGCAACCCAAGTGTTTGTGCTTTACTTTTGTTACCTTTTTTTGTTTTTGGTTTTTTTATAGGAATGCGTGATGAGAAAAAATGACCAAGTGGAAAAATGAGGCAAAAGGGTGACGTAAAGAAGCCTGTGCGGTTCACACATGCCATTGTGCATGTCGCATGGGCCACTGCACACCAAATCAGAGTGCATGAAGAAGAATTGAAAGTTGGAGGTGATGTGCGCTGGGTTGTACGAACCGCACAATCCATTGTGCATGTCACACCTCTAACGCATTCCCAAGCCGAAAGCTGGGCCAAGTTTAGGCATGAAATCGGCTGGTGCTAAGCGATATGCGAAGTGCACAAAGGCTTGTGTGAACCGCATATTGTGGCGCACAAATGTAAGTTTTAAATTTTTTTTGAACTACCCATAAATATACCCGACTCGGAGACCAACCTGGTGACTTTTCTTCTTTTTTTCCTCTTTTAAAAACTCTACCCTCCTTCTTTTTCTTCCACTTTCTCCCAAAACTCTCACAATTCTCTCTCAAAATCTCCCACAAATCCCTAAAATATCCTAAATATTCTCCTCTCTCACCCTACACCCTTCACCATCACTTTACCACAAGTTACCACCGTCATCTCTCTGGTCGAAATTGTTGGGTATCTATTGTAGCACCTCAAAAGCTTCAATTTTAGCTTTCCTTCTCATAATCTTCACTTGTGATAAGTTTCTCAACGTTAAATACATGTTTTTATGATGACTGGGAACTCATATTGTGAAGCATGCTCATTAGAATTGCCATGTTGATTTTTGGGTGAGATCCAAAAATTTTGGGTCCCCAAGTTTTTATTATATTGTTGATTTTGCTTTTGATTATCTTAGTAGAACTTGAAGGTTTGATGATTCATGTCATTTGCGGTAAACTTTTAGCCTTAAAAATATGTGTTTGGGTGAAGCCTGAGTAACCCACTTGTGTTAGTGCATGATTTGTCCCTATGATAGATTGGGTGACATCATTCTTAAGGGAAAATTGTCATCTTCACGAGGTTTTTGTTAGAAATTGATGTTTTGGGCTGAAAGTTTTACTGACATCATGACCTTGATCTGTTAAATTGATTTTGTTATTTGGGCTAATGTTCTTGGTGGGGGACATAAAATTATTGTTGTTGATTGTGCCTCCTGATTTGTTAATCTAAGGCTTGATGTTCCCAATGATTGACAAAGGAAACATCCTTCTTAAGGGAAATTGTTAAGCTCTTCTTGCGTTTTGAATTGTATTGGAAAATTTCGGGAAAGTCTGAGTTCCCAGATGCTTTAGTGTTATTCATTTCATGCTTAGCCCTATTGTTTGAATTGTTGGTTTATTAGTGTGGTGCTTTTTGCCAAGTGCATTCCACAAGTATTGTTCTGTGAATCACATACGTAACACACAAGAAGATGAGGAATTCAAAAATTCCATTTGTTTCCTTGTGCATTTTGTATGCGGTGCATAGACCTTTATGTGTGAAACGCACAAGGTTTTGCACCTTCATTGAAAAAGGTGGATAGTTCATTGATTTGTGGGGCAAAGGCCAGTGCGACGTGCACTTTGGATCGTGCGAATTGCACTATCCTTCACACCCCAAAGTATAAATCATCCCAGGATTCTATTTGCTTATGCAAAACTACCTGCGACATGCACTTCTCTTGGTACATTTCGCACGTGGTCTACACAAGTGATCGGTTACCTATTTTGTTTTTCTTCTTCATTGCATTCCATTTCTTTTTCCTTCAATAACTTTTTGTAGCGTGCTCTTCTTTCATTTGATGCAAGAATGAAAGCACATGGTGACTACAAGCATGGTGCATATCACTAACATCCATTTGCAGGATCATGGATACTAGTAAGTATCATCAAAATAGTCGTTCTATGAATTAAGCTTCAACATTTGAGAATCTGAGTGTCCCTGCTCAAGAGGAGGGGTCTTCTGAATCAGAAATCTAATTTGGCCTCAAGGGAATGGACACCTACTATCTTAAGTTTTGGGAGAAGCGACCATTCTTGGAAGAGAAAGGGTTTAATGTGGAAGCCTTTCAAGCTGATTTCCCAAATATCCCCAAACAATTTTGGATAAGGGCCTGGGACTTCCTTGCCAAGACTCCCAGCCCAAATTTCCCAGAGATTGTGTAGGACTTTTATGCCTCATATTAGGATATGCAAGACATTTTAACGCATAAGGGCCCATCAAGAAGCCTGTCGTGCCTTGATTCCATTTAGGTGAGGGGCAAGGAAATTGATATGACACCAACGACCAGCTATTTTTCTATATGGCATGATGAACCAATTCCAGAGTCAATGTATTTGGAATGTGTGGCTACAAAAGAGGACTAATATGAGTGGGTTCGAGGTATCATCAGTGAAAAAACTCCTCTTTTGGCCATCTCAAAAGGGCCCATCTATCGATCAAATCTCAAGTTTGAAGCTCGGATATGGTTGGATTTTGTATGTGCACGACTTATCCCAAATGGTCACAAAACTAAAGTGTCTATAGAGGTGGCCATTCTCATTTCTTATATCATGTCGGGCTTCTAGTTACATGAAGGGGAGATCATCACCGATAACTTAAGCGCCGAGCTAGATAAAAGACCACCTCCATGGCCTTTTCTGTTCTCATTAGCCTTTTGTGTTTCCAAGCAAACTTCCCTTTGTTGCATTCATTGGACAAAATTAGTCATGCTACTGGAATGGTTCACTTGGATACAAGGCTAGACGATGATGCCCCGCATGTCAAGAAAAGATACCTTGCTCAAACTCCAAGAGCCATGGGAGGCAATAGAGATGCTGAGACCGTTTTTCATGATCATATGGACTTTCAATCCCCATCTCAAGAAGTGTCAAACACCACCCATATGGCTACCCAAACCACATCTACTTCAGGTAATTTCCTTAAACTTGCTCACCTTGTTCGCCATAATGAGGAGCACTTGCAAAAGGTGGCTAGGGATATTCCAAGCTTGATTTAATCCGCTATTAATTCATCCTTGAAGTCGGTATTGTCGAGTGTGAGCAAAATTTTTGCTAGGGTTGACACCTTGGAAGTACATGTTGATGAGCTTAGGCAAGTGATATTATATGTTGAGCGAAAGATATCTAATTGGGATCTTAATCTACCGACCCCAAATTCAAATTCACCTTCGAGGGCTAATAGTTCACCTGATGATTGGTGTACGGGTTGGGATACGAATGATGAAGAGGGAACATCTGAGATCTAAGAGACAATTAAGCCAACCGAGACGACTCTCAATACCACAGAAACATCGACCCAGCACTACCCAGATTACCATGACTCCGATATGCCAAAATGGAGGCATCAGCCTAGGCCCAACTGGGCCTCTCCTCCTCTCTCATACCATGAATTGGTGACTGTATGGGATAAGTGGGAGGTTATGGAGCCATATGTCCTTCTTCAGGTGCAATGGGATTCCTCAATTCCATCAGTGGAAATATTTCAGATAGACCCAGAGTATGCCTACATCCCACCATCGGCATTACTGCCACCTCAATCTCCAAGGCTACCTCAGCGGCTTTACTCGAAGCAGCATCGTCACTATTAGTATCACTAGGGAGTTTTTGCAATCATTCTTATTTGTATACTTTTATTTGTGCATTGAGGGATATTCTTACTTTATGTTTTGGGGTTGTTTAGTAATTGATTGATCACTCACCTTGTGCTTGATACCTTTCCCTTGCCGGGCCTTTTTGTGTTATTGTGATGCTTTAATTGTGCCCTCATCAGGCTTGTTATGTTTAAATTTTGCTTTTGTTGCCTGGTCAATCCTACACGATTCCATTATTTCACTACACGTGCCTTGCAAATGCGCTAGGGGCCTATGTCGAGGCTTGTTTTCAAATAATACATGAGCGCTTAAATTCATAATCGCCTTATTAATAGTAGAGTAGCAATAAAATCCAATGATTTTCTTAATACCACGATTTATTCCCAAGGAGTAAATGTTTTCTTTAGTTTTCTTTTGTCTCTTTTTGTGTCAAACCAGGTTGGTGTTTCCCTATGATAGATTGAGAAGCGACTCTCTTAAGGGAAAATGCTATGTTTAAGTTTTCATTTGAGTCTGTGCTTTGCTTGACCCAAAATGGACCCACCAAAAATTTGTCTTGCCAAGATGTTTTTGAAAATTGAGGAAAGAGGGAAAATGAATTTTAAGGAAAGCATTATCTTGTCATGATTTTCACACTCTCAATTTGGCTTGATCGATTCACAAACGAGTGTGTAATGAGCTTGGAATAACTTGTTAAAAGTCATTTTTCCCAATTGATATTTGAGACTAATGTGGAAAGTTCTTGTGATGTGATGCCATGTGTGGTGAGTCTATCCTTTAATTTTTCTGCATGTGTGTCGTCTAGACCTTACCCCTAATGTGATTCAAGGTGAAATCCTGGATGTGACCGAGTTGGGATGATGATCTTAGGCTCTTTTGGAATAGACACTTCACCCAAATGCCTTCCGTTGACATTGATCATAGTAAACCCCTTCGAGCTTGTGACCTTTCTTTGGCACATTGTTGACACGTTGACTTCTTTTGAAGCTCTATTCTTTCACCTATCCTCCCTAGTGGCTCGAAAGTGAAATATAGGCTAAAAGCCTTTGTTTGGGGGGAAATTGAAATGATAACATGGGCAAAAGCCTAAGTTTGGGGGTGTATGTACTCAATATGGATAAGAAAAGGAATGCACTTCGAGTGCAAGGTAGCACCATATGTTTATATTGAAAATTGCTCCAAAGTCAAATGCAATGAGCAAAATGAAAAGAAAAGAATTGGTGCTGCCAACTAAAAAGTAATACAAGAAGGTTGAATGATCAAGTTGAAAGGAAAACCTTGGGTTATGTGAGGGAGAAATAAGGTGAAGTCAAGATTCAAAAAAGTGAGCGGTGTTCAAAATGATAACAAAGAGCGTTAGGGAGGATTAGTCACTTGAGCCAAATGTAATCCTCACCCTAGCCCTAGCCAACATCATATCCCACATGTCCTTTGTGATTCCAAGTTTGGTCACTCTATATTAGTGGCGATTTACATGAAGGGCAAGCCTATGGCTCTACATGTGTGAACTTGAACTTCCTTCAGAGAGTGAGAGTCTTTTTGGTTCTCTTATAATCCCTTGTACTGTGAATTGCATGATTGTGAGTGGGATTCTCTCTTGTGCTGAGTGGCATCATGCACTCGAATTGAAACATGAAGTCTCTATATCAATTGAGAGGAATAAATGAGACAAGTAGTATGGCAAATTTCGAGGCAAACCTTGATGGTCCATGACAATGACTTGAGAAGCTTAATCTTGTTTTGAATGGCAAATTCTCCTACTTTCGAGTGAGAAATGAAGTCCTTGTGATGAATGTTTTGAAATAATCAATTGCCTTGAGAATGTGGTGGGCCAAATTGAGATAATCATTGTAGTTGAGTCTTTTGTTTGAGTCTTTTTGTTTGTTATTTTTCTTAGTTTTTTTAGAATAGAATAATCTTTTGTGCTTTGATTGAGTTTTAGAGCATAAGTCATTCCTTACCTGTTGAGTATCTTGCTTGAGGAAAAGCAATAGTTCAAGTTTGGGGGTTTGATAAGTCGATAATCCACCAACTTATTGAGCCTCTAATCATGAATTATTGCTATGTTTTGGTAAGATTTAGAGGTTCTTATGGTCTTTATTGATATAAATGTAGGTACTCTTGGTCAAAAGTAGAAAACAAGGAATTGGACCCAAAATACCTCAAAAGGAGTTGAATTGTGAAGTTTATCAAGATAGATGAAAATTTTTCCAAGAGGTGCGGCCGTTGTGCGACACGCACAATACTTGGTGTGGTCCACACCTCCCTCAACATGAAGCTCAGAAGTAGAAGAAGAATCTACTAAAGGGTGCGACCGTCGTGCGACACGCATAATTCCTGGTGCGGTCTGTACCCCACTTTGCATGTCACTCATGGATCAATCCAAGTCATTGATCTACTGAGATGGAGTTGTCCGATGTGCACAATGAGATGTACAAAATGCATGACATGGCGCATAGCTCCCGAGGGGCAATTTTGTCCACTTTTAAGTGACGATTTGGGAAGCTTCTAAAACCTAATTTAGGCATAATTTTTTAGAGTTTTTAATAGTTAGTTTTTGAGTATTGAACAAGTTTTCTCTCCCAAGGAAAGATAGAAGGTTTCACTCAATTCTTTCCATCTTCAACCTTGGATTCACCATGGTTTTGTAAATTGAGCTTGGATATTGGAAACTTCTTCCATTAATGAAAAGGAATTTGAATTACCCATTTGGTATTTCTTCTTATTCCTTTAGCATGAGTGGATGAGTCTCCTTGTCTAGGGGTATGTGTCTGATGGGTACTTGATTAATGGGTATGGGTCTTGCTTATTTATGTTTATAATTGCTAAATTGATATGGATCTAGTGAATTCTCCATGTTTTAACTTTAAAATTAATGGTTGCAAACATTGATTGAAATTACTTGATTATCTTCTTGCTTGAAAAAATGGTTCATAATTTCGGATGAGAATTCACTAGTGCGTACTTGGGATTCCATTTAGATTGAGGCTAGAAATAATTCAATTCATCGGAAACACCCATTTAAGAGTCCAAGCTAGAGATAGTGTGACTTGATAAATGCTCAAACTGTACTGTCCAAAGTTGGAGGTAACGACGATCATTAAGCGAAACAAATTTATATTACTCTACAGTTATCAGTGTCAATCCCACAGGAAATTTAGAGCTTAGCCTAGGTGATTGTAAAATAGACTTCACACGAGAGTATATTTCTCAACAACAAATAATGTAAAAGGGAAAATTGGGAATCTGTCACTATTCGAATTCCAAACAAAGCAATAAGTAAAAGTGCAAGGTGTAAACAATAGAGAGAGGACGACTAGGGATGTGCTTCCGATGGGTCTTGAATATGGGTCAACGTACTTGCTTAATTGCGTACATTACTACCAAATGATATAGGTAGCATTGGCTTTAGGCATGCTTGTTAATCTCTCGATCAAACAAACATATATCCAATAGTTTTTATTCAAACACCATTGTTTTGGCAAATAACCAACCAACATATGCTTGGGGAGGTCACACTATTTCTAGCTTAGACCATTAAGTGGGTGTTTCCGGTGATTTGAGCAATCTCTAGCCTCAATCTAGGTGGAATCCCAAGTATCCACTAGAAATTCCACATCCAAAATTATAAACTTCTTTCTCAAGAAATAGTACAACCAAGTAAGGTAAATTAATATTTGTAACCATCAATTTTAGAGTTGAAATATGGTGAAATCACTAGACCCATAACATATTAGAAATTATAAAGACAAATAAGCAAGACCCTTTTATCAAATACCCATCATCTACACATCCCTAGACAAGGAAACTTAGCTACTCATGTTAAAGGAAAAAGAAAGTATACCCATAGGGAAATTAAAATTCATTTTCATTAATTATAGCAAGAATCCAGTATCCAAGCTCAGATTTACAAGCCCAAGGTTGATGAAGATTGAGAGAATGGATTGAAACCCTCTTTCTTGCCTTGGGAGAGAAACTTTCTTCAAAGGTGAAAAACTATTCAAAAACTATTCAGAACTCCTAAAATTGTGCCTGAAATGGGTTTTAGAAGGTTCCCCATTTGTCATACAAAGATGGACAAAAATTCCCTTCGCGAACTATGTAATGTGATGTGCGGTTCGCATGTCATAATGTGTGTGTCGTACAACACTCTTCAGTGGTCCAGTGACTTAAGCCGACTTGGGAGCTTCATGTGAAGTGGGGTGCAGTTTGCAACAGGCAGTGTGCACGTCGCATAGTGACCGCACACCTTAGCAGATCCTTCAGCAACTTTTAGGCTTCATGCGGTTGAAGGTGCGTTCCGCACCAGGGCTTGTGCTTGTCGCACGAAGTCTGCATCACTCAACAAGATCTTCATTTTGTTTGTTGACTTCACATTTCAACTCCTTTTAAGTTCTTTTTGGGTCCATTTCCTTGTTTTCCGTCTTTGATCAGGATTATCTGCATACACATCGATAAAGTCCATAAGAACCTCTAAATATTATCAAAACATAGTAATAAATCATGATTAAAGGCTAAATGAGTTGGTAGATTACCGACTCATCAAACCCCCAAACTTGAACTATTGATTGTCCTCAAGCAAGATACTCACAAAGTCAGGAATGAATTATGCTCTAAAACTCAATCAAGGCACCAAAGACTACTCCATTCTAAAAACTAAAAAAATTACAAACAGAAAGACTCAAACAAAAGACTCAACTAATATGCTCATCTCAATTTGAATGACCACATTATCAAGGCAATAGATCATTTCAAAACTTTTTCAAAAGGACTTCATTTATCATTAAAAATCAAGGGAATTTCTTATTCAAAACAAGATGAAGATCTTCTCATGTCATTGGCATAGACCATCAAGGTTTGCCTCAAGATTCGCCACACAACTTGTCTCATTCATTCCTCTTAATTGAAATAGAGACTTCATGTTTCAATTCGAGTGCATGATGCCACTCACCACAAGAGAGAATTCCACTCACAATCATGCAATTCACAAAATGAAGGTATTAAAAGAGAACCAAGAAGACTCTCACTCTCTCAAGGAAGTTTAAGTGCACACATGTAGGCTTGCCCTTTATGTAAATCGCCACTAATGTAGGGTGATCAAGCTCGAAATCACTAAGGATTTGCGGGTTACGATGTTGGCTATGGGTAAGGTGAGGATTTCATTTGGCTCGAGTGACTACACCTCCCTGATTCTTTTTCTCATTACTTTTAACACCGCTCACATTTTTGAATTTTTGACTTCACCTTATTTCTCCCTCTCACAACCCAAGCTTCTCCTTTCCAATCATGATCATTCAAAACTCCTTGTATCGCCTTCATTTGGTAGCACCAATTTTTTCTTTTAATTTTTCTCATTGGATTGAACTTTTCAGAGCAATTTTCAATTCAAACTTAAGGTGCTACCTTACACTTGAAGTGCATCCTTTTTCTTCTCCTCATTGATCACATACACCCCCAAACTTAGGCATTTGCATGTGTTGTCTTTTCATTCCCCCCCCCCAAACTTAGGCTTTTAGCCTAATTTTGATTTTCAAGAAATTAGGGAGGTCGGGTGCAAAAATAGAGGTTCCAAAAAGGTCAAGATGTTAAACAAGGTGCCAAGGAACGGTCACAAGCTCAAAGAGGTTCACTAGGATCGATGTCGAGGGAAGGCATTTGGGTGAAGTGACTATCAAAAAGGTCTTTAGATCATTTTCCGAGCTCGGTCACACCTAGAATTTTGCCTTGAATTACATTTGGGACAAATTCTAGAAAACACGCATGCACAAGAATCAAGGTAAAGCCCCGCCACACAAGGCATCATGCCACAAGACTTCTTCTATTAGTCTCAAGATCAATTGGGATAAATTACTTTTGACAAGCTATTCTGAGTTCATTACACACTCGTTTGGGAATCGATCAAGCCAAAGTGAAAGGGTGCAAATTATGAAAAGAGAATGCATTCCTCAAAAATTCATTTTCCCTCTTTCCTTTCTTTTCCAAAATTGTCTTGCCAAGGAAAAAAAATTGGTGGGTCCATTTCGAGACAAGTACACTAAGGACTCAAATTAAAATTAAAACTTGGCATTTTCCCTTAAGAAAGTCGCCTCTCAATCTATCATTGGAAAATACCAACCCAGTTCGACACAAAAATAATAAATGAAGAGGGAAAAAAAGAAAATAGAGAAAACAATTGCTCCTTGGGAAAAAACCGTGGTATTAAGAAAACCCTCAGAGTTTATAGCTAAACTACTATTAACAAGGTGATTACCAATTTGCGCGCTCATGAATCATTTGAAAAACAAGCCTCGACAAGGCCCTTAGCGCATTTACAAGGCATGGGTAGCGAGACAATGGAATCGTGTAAGACTAACCTGGCACACACAAGCAAGAATTAAAAATTAAGCCCGACGAGGGCACAATTAAGCACAAAACAAAACAAAAAGGCCTGACAAGGGTAATATCACAATCATACAATCATGCCCGACAAGGGCCAAATCAAATCTAGAAAGGAAACTAAAAATGTCAACAAGGACCAAAATATCTCAAGCCTAACACGGGCAACAAAAAACCAAATCAAATAACACCACCTCCCCAATAAAATAGAAGGATTGCCCTCAATTCTTTAAAATCAACTAAGGAGAGAAGGGGTGCAACTCCCTGAAGGACTATGCCTCATCATCATCATCAGTTGCTGCCTCATCATCTGCGGCATCTCTACTAGGACCTGCACCACCCTTTTGGGAGTGTGCTATCACTGTGGAATTCCGTATAGCCAACTGAAATAGTGGGTTCTCATCATCATCATCGATCAATGCATCCACATCATCAGGAAGCTCTTTCTCCTCATCTGGGAATTATGCAAATAGGCCATCTATCGGGCCACAATTTGAACGGGGTGCAGGTAAGGTTCTCAAGTCTGCCTCTTCCACTGGAGCCTTTCCCCTATGCTTCTTAAGGCCCTTGTTGATATCGCTCATGGCCCCTTCAATGGCATCCACTCTAGTGCAGAACTTTGTTGTGCTCTCTACTAGCCCTTGCACGGCATTCTTGACAGCTCTATTTATCATACCAGTTAATTTCTTGGCTAGGTCGCTCAACTGCTTCTCGTGGCTGTAAGTCTTTTCAACCATGTATTAGAGGCCACTTTTGGTCAATGTGGGTGCGGGGGAATGTGCATATGCCTCTAATATAGCCCGTAAAGGAGATGAAGCAGTTGTTTCGGCACTTAACTCATCATTCTCAACATCCACCATTTCCTCTACCCTGTGCCTTTTGAATCTAGGGGCATCCCTATCAGTCTTCTTATCAAGATCAATTACCCCAACAATATAAATGACCTTGTCATAGCTGAAGTATGGGATGTCGGCCTTGGCACACAACTTGCTAACTAGCACTGGGAAAGGGAATGAGTCATTACCCCTTCGTGCTTTCCTCTAGATTACCATGGCTATAATTTTCCTGAAACTCACATGCTCGCCTATCATAATGGCAACAACAAGAATGGCTCACTCTTAAGTTATATTCTGGTCATTTTGGGAGGGTAGGAATCAGATTCAGATGAGATAATACCACAAATGGGCTTCGAAGCACAGAATTCTTCTCAGAATGTCACCTCCCCCAGTAGCCCAGATAGGAGTGGAAAGAGCAAGGATAGGGATAGTCTCACGATAAGGCCTTACTTCGGCTGTCAACTTGGCCATGAGAGCAGGTGCAGGTTCGACTGGGTGTCCCTAATAAATTGCATTGATGGTAGTAGGGGTGATGCAAGCTCTCTTGCCTCTAACTATGACTGAATTCAAGTTGGGGAATTTCTTCGCAAGCACTTTATATCCCTTGGAATCCTATGTAGCTTGATAGGCTGCAAAGAACTCCAACATGACTTCCTCATAGTACCCCCCGTGCATATCCTAAAAAGGGTGCCACTCTCGCTCAACAAACTGACGGTGCATGTTGGGTAGTTCTTTCCCAACTTCCCTCAAGTTAAAACTCTGCTCTTCATTGAATGTCCTATTCTTATCCTACTTATAAAAGGACTTCATGCCTTCTACCCCAAAGCGAATCCTTGCCTCTTCTGCAGCTAATAGTTTCCTTGGTTGGCTACCTGTGTTGCCCCTGCTAGAAGACATAGTATGTACATAAAGATTGTGAGTCCAAAAACAAAATCAAAATCTTTTTGTATTTTTGACATATGTGACAGAAAAAGATCACAAAGAAGTTAACAAACTAAAAGGGACGAAATGCAAAGAACTAGAAAAATGAAGGAGGTAACTGAAAGCTCATGCGGACCATGTGGAAAATGCACGAGCCATTGTGCGCATCGAAAATGACGTTGCATGAGCTACCATATCCTTCAACTATGTTTCCACTGATGTGCGAAGGCTAGTGCAGTTTGCATGAACCAAGGTGCGGGTCGCACTCTGCTTTGCACCTCAAGATTCGCGCACCACATGTGAAACACATAAGAGCACAATTGGAATTTTTGGTACCTTGTGTTCTTGTGAATTACACATGTGATTCGTGGAGCAAGATTTGCATAAAATACTTGGTACTAAGCAGTAAACTCAATTAAACAATAGGGGATAAAACATAACATGACCACAAATTTATCCGGTACTCAAACTTCCCCGGAATTCCATTATCATCCAACCTAACAAAATAAGAGCTTAACGACTTCCCTTAAGAAGGACGTTACCCCATCTATCATCGGGAACATCAAGCCTTCAATTGCAATAATTAGGCACCAACAATCAATCAGCAATTTCAACCTCCCTGCACAAGATCAGATACTCAATAGAATTTTCAACAAAGAACATGGGCACAACAATAGGAGCTAATTTCAGCCCTACACAATAATTTTCGAACAAAAACTTATGAAAGACGATGATTTTCCCTTAAGAATGGCATCACCCAATTTATCTTAGGGCCAAATCATGCATCAATAACAAGTGAGTTACTCAAACTTCACCCCAAACAAAGATTTTCAAGGCTAAAAACTATTGCAATCAACATGCATTATCACAATATCAAGTTCTACCAAGTTGATCCTAAGCAAAATCTATATCACAATTCAAAATTAGGGACCCAAAAATTTTGTATCTCGCCTAAAATCAACATGGTAATTTTAACAAGCATGCTTCACAATATGAGTTCCCAATCAATATAAAAACATGTATTTAACATCGGGGAACTTACCACAAGAGAAGATTAAATAAGGAGAAGCCAAAATTAAAGCTTTTGGAGAGTAACAATGGTGACCCAACAACCTTGCCCAGAGAACTAACGACCGCGGCATGTGGTGGAGTGGCGATGGAGATTGGATGAGAGGAGGAGAATAGTTTAGGGAAGTTTGAGGGATTTGTGGGAGGTTTTGGCAGAGAATTTGAGAAGTTATAGGAGAGAATATAGAGAGAAAGATGAGGGTGGTGGAATAAAAAGGAAAAGAAGAAGAAAATTTGGTCGGGTCGGTCTCTGGGTCATGTCGGTCAATGGGTTAGGTAAATTAAGATTTGAAATTTACCTTGGTACGCTGCGACGTGCAATTCACACAAGCCCTTGTGTGGACTGCATGTCATTTTGCACCTTACTTTTTCATACCCCAAACTTGGCCAGATTTCTGCTTCATCATGCAGTGGAGGTGCGACGCACACTTGGGCATGTACGAACCGCACAACCTAGCGCACATCGCCTCCAATTTCAGCATTTTCTCCCAAGCTTCTGCTTCATCATACATTGGGCCATACGATGCACACAATGGCGTGTGCAAACTGTACGGCCCTATGCATGTCTCTTTTTTTCCATGTTTTTCCACATGTTCATTCCTATGCTCCTTCCGTTCCTAAAACAAACCAAAAACAACAAAAGATAACCAAAAATAAAGTAAAAACACTTGGGTTGCCTACCAAGAAGTGCTTGATTTTACATCGCAGCTTGATGATAATACCTAAAACTCAGTCATTATTGAATATCATACCAATCCGGTTGGCGTGGCCCCATCCCAATAAGGGGAATTGCTCCTTCAACATCCTCAAAACATCATCATGTTGCCAACTTGGCAACTCTTCAATCTTGGGCGTCTTTCCCATTTCACACTCCTCAAGGACATGATCAAGCTTTCCCTCCAGCTCTATCACCGAGATTACCCGCAATTCATCCGAAGGATTTGTGGTCTGGCATACGTTGAATGTCACTACCTTGATTCCAACTCGAAATTTAAGTTCACCAACTTCAAAATCCATAAATTCTCTCTCTGTGGCTACTAATGATCGCCCTAAGATGATGGGCACCTCAACATCTACTTCATAATTTAAAATCACGAAGTCCACTGGGAGAATGAACTTGTCCACCTTTACCAATACGTCGAATAGGATTCCTACCGGACGTTTAATGGACCGATCAGCCATGAGTAGCCTCATAAATGTAGGTTTGGGTGAGTCCAATCCTAACTTGTTGAAGATTTCTAGGACATTAAATTGATGCTCGCCCCTAGATTACACAAGGCTTTAAGGAACACAAATAGCCCAATAGTGCACGGTATGGTTAATGCACCCGGATCATCTAATTTTGTAACAACATTGCTTGTGATCAGACCACTATAGTAGTGTGATATCTCAATGGTTCCACATCAACAACCTTTTTTTTAGCAACTCTTCCATAAACTTGGCATACCCCAACATTTGCATTAAGGCTTCAACCAAAGAAACATTTATTGAAAGCTTACTGAACATATCAACAAACTTACTAAATTTTTTCTCCTCTTTCTTCTTAGTTAGACTTTGAGGGTATGGAGGAAGTCCATTTGGTAGTGTGGCTAGCACACTTTGAGCAATAGGAGGGTCTTTCTCAACATCAATAGAAACTTGGGGAGGAGATTCAGCATCATCCCTCTCATCATCAACATCAACACTCACCGGGGCATTGGGTGCATCAAGCTTCACCCCAACCCCCAGGTTTTCAACATCTTTATCATGCACGATCTATTATTGTTTATCACTCGGATCAACGACGGCTTTAAAAATAGGCTTCTTTGCTACAACAACTGTCTCTACAATGCACTCTTTCACTACCCCACTTGTTCTCCCACTTCTAGTGACAACCGCCATGACATGAGCATCATTTTTAGGATTAGCGATGGTGTCACTAGGTAGTGTTTCCTTCAATCTCGGGTTCATTTGGGTAGAAAGATGATTTATTTGAGCTTCAAGATGTTTAATTAAGGCCGAATGAGAGCTCACGGTTTAATGGAGTGTTGAAACTTCACTTTTAAGATCAGTAACCCCGGTGTTAGTATTATCTACCTTCTTCAGAACCAAGGACAATATGTCCTCAATCTTTGAGTGCTCGGGATTTCTTGTGGTGGGTTGGTATAGCAAGTCTGACTTATTTGGAGGCACATATGGTTCAAACTCAAGTGATTGTATCTATCACAATCCTTGTCACAGTCCCTCCAATTTCCAACTCATTCCTTGTCCCTATTCCAACCTTGATTCTCATCCCTTGGGCAATAATACCCGAGATGAGAACCTGCAAACATATAGCAAAGTTTACCATCCACGATGGTCATTATCTCTTTGTCTGTAGCCTTGATCTCCGATGTACTTACAGTATTCACGGTCTTAGCACCACCTGCCCCCATCATATACTTGGCAAGCAAGTCTATTTGCATCATTATTTTTGCTATGGTCTCATCCCTCTCTTCATCCTTCTTCTGCATCTCATTAGTTAAGATGGATGTGGTCACTCCCGAGGATGGAATATTCGCCTCCCTTGTGTGCGAAGCGTGGTTAGTTTTGGTCATTCTCTCTAGAAGGGCCGAAGCAATAGGAAATTATAGATCCATGAAGGTGACACCTCCAAGATTGTTGGACATGGACTTGTTCATCGAGTTCAAGGATCTAAAGAAGCTTTGTAACAAGACATGGTTTAGAAAATCATGGTTAGGACACAACACGAACTTCTTCTTAAATCTTAACCATGCCTCGTGTAGAGGCTCATTGGAAAGTTGGCGAAATTTGGTAATTTCATCCCTTATCTACATCATCCGTGATGTAGGGAAGAATCTAGTTGTGAAGGCATCTACCAACTCAGCCTAAGAGGTGATTGACCCATATGGCAATTCCTCCAACCAAGCCATGGCTTCCCCCATTAGAGAAAAGGGGAATAGGAGAAGTCAGACGGATTCTTTGGAGATATTTTGGAATATGAATGGTTGACATATCTCTACAAAATTGCAGATGTGCCTGTTGGCATCTTCGTGGGCAGCTCCTTCAAACATACCCTTCATTTGTATCAAATGGAGCATTGTGCTAGTAACGTGAAATACTGCATTTCCCACTGTGGGGGGTAGGCAGATTGCACCTACTCCCATTTGAGGCATGAATTTATTGTTTGCATCCATGAACCCATTGTTCACACTATCTTTGTCGCTTAATTCGCTCATGAATAGCCTAGGCAATGGACAACAAAAACAAACCAAAATAAAAAGAATAAACACTTTACAAGGTGATTTCAATTCACAATCAAAAAGGCTAATCAACATAATTCCCTGGCAACGGTGCCATTTTTTAATAAATGCTAAAACTATACTCTCCAAAGTTAGAGGTAACAGAGATCGTTAAGCAAAACAAATTTATACTACCCGATAGGTGTCAAGGTCGATCCCACAGGGAATTTATTGCTTAGCCTAGGTGATTGTAAAACAGACTTCACACGAAAGTATATTTCTCAACAACAAATAATGTATAAGGGAGGAATTGGGAGTCTGTCACTATTCGAATTCCAAACAAAGCAATAAGTAAAAGTTGAAGGTGTAAACAATAGAGAGAGGACGACTAGGGATGTGCTTCTAATGGGTCTTGAATATGGGTCAAGGTACTTGCTCAATTGCATAAATTCCTACTAAATGATATTGGTAGTGTTGGTTTTAGGCATGCTTGTTAAGTTGTTGATCAAACAAACATATATCCAATAGTTTTTATTCAAACACCATTGTTTAGGCAAATAACCAACCAACATATGGTTGGGTAGGTCACAATATTTATAGCTTAGACCCTTAAGTGGGTGTTTCAAGCAATTTGAACTATTTCTAGCCTCAATCTTGGTGGAATCCCAAGTATCCACTAGCATTCCACATCCAAAATTATAAACTTCTTTCTCAAGCAAGAGTACAATAAAGTAAGGTAAATTAATCTTTGCAACCATCAATTTTAGAGTTGAAATATGAAATCACTAGACCCATATCATATTAGAAATTATAAACACAAATAAGCAAGATCCATACCCTTTTATGAAATACCCATCATCTACACATCCCTAGACAAGGAAACTTAGCCACTCATGCTAAAGGAAAAATAAAGTATACCCATAGGAAACTTCAAATTCCTTTCCATTAATTGTAGCAAGAATCCAATATCCAAGCTTAGATTTACAAGCCCAAGGTTGAAGATTGATATAATGGATTGAAACCCTCTTTCTTTCCTTGGGAGAGAGACTTGCTTCAAAGCTGAATAACTATTCAAAAACTAGTCAGAACTGCTCAAATTGTGCCTAAAATAGGTTTTAGCAGGTTCCCTATTCGTCATACAAAGATGAACAAAAATGCCCTTCGGGAACTATGCAACGCGACGTACGTTTTGCACATCACAATGTGCACGTTGCACAACACTCTTCACTAGTCCATTGACTTAAGCCGACTTGGGAGCTTCATGCAAAGTGGGGTATGATTCACACCAGGCAGTGTGTGCATCACACAATGACCGCATTCCTTAACAGATCCTTCAAAAACTTCTGGGATTTATGTGGTGGAAGGTGCATTATGCACCAGGGCTTGTGTGTGTTGCATGAAGTTCACATCTCTCAACAGGATCTGCGTCTTGTTTGCTAACTTCACACTTCAATTCCTTTTAATCTCTTTTTGGGTCCATTTCCTTATTTTCCATCTTTGATCTAGAGTACCTGCATACACATCGATAAAGGCCATAAGAATCTCAAAATCTTATCAAAATATAATAATAATTCATGATTAAAGGCTAAATGAGTTGGTAGATTATCGACTCGTCATGACTTTCCCAAGCTTGTATTGGTTGGTTAATGTTAAAACCATGGTACTTGAACAAAGACCATTGGATAAATGTTTGTGAGATTGAAAGATTAACATTTATGCCTAAAACCAATACTACCCATATTGTTTAGTGAAAATTTACGTAATTGAGCAAGTACCTTGACCTGTGTTCAAGTCCCATATGAAGCATACCCCTAGTCGTCCTCTCTCTCTCTTTACAAATCCATGTTTACCTTACATTTTTTAGTTGAATTGCGAATTGTGAAAGATTTTCCAATTCCCTAAATTTCCCCCTTTTTACTTTTATTGACGTTTGAACATTGACCTATTGGTGATTGATATATGACAATGTATTAGGAAACTTTACCATTTCTCTTTGGGATCAACCTTGACTCCCATCGGGAATTATAAATTTTGTTTTACTTAACGATCGCCTTCACTTTCATATGGAGAGTTTTACTTGAGCGTTATCAGCTGCTCAGGTACCTATTAGGGTAGAGTCTCACTAGGAGGATGCTCATATTCTAGAGGATTATCAGGTTCATGATGAGAAGGTAGTCCCAGATAAGGTGCCACCTGGGTTTATTGCTAAACCGATACTTTAGGATAGTTTGCTTTGTGTGTTGGGCTTGTTAAAGGGGATGGAGCAGATTAGCAGCGTGAGTGTTTTTCAAGAGGTTTCGCAGACTAGAGTTGGGGCTCAAACCCCAGATGAGCAGCCTACTCTAGTTTTTCATGGACGAGTGGGTCAGCCAGTGGCTACAACTTTTAGGTTTGATGGTATGCCCTTGTCAGGTGCAGGAGTGGCTATGCCAAATATGTCAGATCAGGAGCAGAGAAAGTTTGAGAGGTTCAGAAAGATGGACCCACCTTAATTTAAGGGTGGCTAGACCGAGGATGCATATAAGTTCTTGGTGAGTTTTCATGAGAGGATCCATAGTGTGGGATTAATGTAGTCTCATGGTGTCGACTATAAAGCTTTGTAGATACATGGTCCCTCCAAGCAGTGGTGGCGTTCCTCTGTTTACTCCATACCAACAGGATCTCCTTCTATGACTTGGGAGTTGTTCGCTCAGGATTTTCTTGATCAATTTGTTCCTCGTAGCTTGAAGGAGGAGTGTAGGAATCAGTTTAAGCATTTGACTCAGCATAGGATTTCTGTAACACCCCGTACCTTTCAAAACCTATGTGACTAAGTAAATATCGACGAAGGTATTTGAGCTCGAGATTGTGAAGGGGTACTTTGGCCTAGAATTTGAAATGGTCAAATGTATATAAGTGTTAAGTTAAATTATAAGGATGAGGGTTTTTAAAATGATATAAAACGAGTGAGGTACTTGCTCGACTTATCTATGCTCTTAGGTGACAAGTAGGTGCATCACCTACCTACGCTAACGAACTAAGTTCCGAGGGCTGATTACGGGCAGAAACACCATGGATTATTAGACCTAATGGTAGCCCAAATGAAGCTTAAAGTTGGCCCATCAAAGCACAACCAAATCTGGCCCAAACAACTACAAAAGGTAGCCACCAATATTGACCACATTTTGACCCAAGAGAAGCCCAAAATCAGCCACAAAACTTAACCCTTTTGAGGCCCAAGCAAAGGGTAATTTTGGCCCATTTCTTGACCCATTTTGGACCAAATATACTCAAAAAAGTCGGCCAAAAAGGTCCCTTTATACAGACCTTTTGTTGATCAATATTGATCACAAAAAGCTGGAAAAATTCTCTCTTATCTCCTTTCTTTTTGGCACCCCTTCTCTCTCTTTAGGGTTCTAAGAAGATCAACGTTCATTCAAGCTTAAGGTGAGTTAAACAACTTGTTATCTTGGTATTAATCTACTACATATAGCTAGGATATCCTATGGTAAGAAAGACATGAACTATGGAAGCCCCTTTCTTAAGATTTAACACATAGAAATTGTGTAACAATTAAGAGATTTCTTCTTCTCTTGTTGGTGTATGTGTAGGGGTACTTAAGCTTTTCAAGGCATCAATAAAAAGAGGATAAAACACACCTTTAAGTGTGGTAAGTACTCTTCCCATAATCATATTTTTGGATTGAAGTTCGGATGGACAATTGTTGTTGAATTGTTGTTAAGAACTCACGGGACGGCGATCGGAAGCCGTGGGTTCAATGTGTTGCTATTGTATTTTGGCATGGTGAGTTGTGTAGGGGATGTTTGATGTGTTTTTTAATATTGGAGGCAGTAGGTTGGTGTGTGTGATGTGTATTGGATAGGGGAGAAAGGTGTGACAATACACCTTTAATTAATGCAAAATACGTAAATCTGCCCGGGAAATGTTTAGCTACTGTTTTGGGAAAGTTGCATCAGCTTTAAGAGCTAATATTAGCTTCATTATACCCTTGTGTTGTATATTAACTTAATAAAGGAAAGTCCAAGTTGTGGTAAGCGCAATCTTCGGAAGGAACGAGGTATGTTAAGGCTTCTTTATTCCTTATCGGCATGAATCTAGAAATAGAACTCTAAATCTCCGAAAGAAAGAATTTGAGTATTCTGTTGCAAGAGAGCTGATTTGGTAACTCAACCAGTCTTAAGGAACTAAGTTATACATTATGGTGATTCAATTCGCCTTCTTATAAAAAAATCTGATTCTTTTTGCACGAAACGTAAGTCATCCTTTTGTCAAGTTTCTTCTTCATATTGTGATCCCTAATCAAGCTTTAGAAAGTATACAAGGAAAGTTAGCAATTCAAATCCCCATTTATATGTGTTTGGTATATTGAGTCCAACACCTAGTAAGCCAAGTCTAAAGAAGTTATCTAAATGAACCTTCATAAATAACAAGAATAGCTTTGAAGGTCAATCTAGTAATACACTTATTATGCGTGGTTTGCGTGTTAGTGTGCACCAAGGTGCTACTGCCATATTGAGGCTATTATATACATAGTGTGCACCGAGGTGCTACTGCCATATTGAGTCCATTATATACATAGTGTGCACCGAGGTTCTACTGCCATATTGAGGCCATTATATACATAGTGTGCGCCGAGGCGCTACTGCCATATTGAGGCTATTATGTATAGGGTGCGCCGAGGTGCTATTGTGGTTTAGTGTGGGTTATAAAGAGTGAGTTGCGGTGTGAGTTAATGCATGTGTTGTGTTCTAAAAAGAATAAAGGATAAAGAGCTTAACGAGTTTTACCAATTACAGTTTACAAGTTTCATATTATATCTTGTTCAGATTTTCTACTTGTGACTTGCTTTCATGTTTCTACCTTACATGCCAGTACATTATTGTCGTACTGACGTCCCTATTGCCTGGGGGCACTGCATACATGCCTGCAGGTCAAGACAGATACCCAGACAGACCTCTTCAGTAGGAGTTGCAGAGTTCAGCCATTTCGGTAAGCTCCATTCTTCCTGGAGATGACGAGTCAGAGGTCTAGCTTATATTTTGAACAGGTTGTATATGTACAACTTATGGGTAGTCCAGGGCCCTGTCCTGGATATGAGATATTTTACTTACTCCTAGAGGCTTGTAGACGTGTATATGTATATCAGTGTTGGGTATGGCCTTGTCGGCCTTGTTATTAGCTATCTACTATGATAATAGCCTTGTCGGCCTTGAGTTGCTTAACTACTATTGAGCTTTCAGTGTTTCAAATTGTTATTCTTAGAGACCTTGTCGGTCTCAGACCCCCAGAAGGTTCAACAGAGATACACTCTATTTTGGCACCCTCGGCCTTTTGGGGCTCCGGGTGTCGGTCATGCCTCTCATGGTTTGGGGTGTGACAATTTCAATGACTGAGTATGAGGCTTGATTCCATGCCTTATCTTTCTATCCCTTAGTGATTCTACTGAATGAGACTGAGAGGATTCATAAGTTCGTGAGGGGTCTTACTCTCAGGATCTGAGAGGCAGTGTTCTTTATAGCTCAGTATGGAGCTACCTTTTAGAGGGTCGTTGAGGCAGACAATGAGTTTGAACTTATGCATTGTGAAGAGTTTGGGGATCAGAGAGAAAAGAGGTCCTGCACTTCTAGTCAGTTCAGTGGTACCTCATCAGGAGGTAAGGGCTCTTTCAGGAGAGATTTTTGTCCTCAGCATGGTAGACTAGTTTAGGCATCCCTTCAGGCGTCTGAGGGAGGCTATTCCGGAAGGGGTTCCTATAGCTCAGGACAGAGTTCCAAGGGTATTCTCAGGGATCTTCTAGTGATGCAGGTTATTTAGATTACCCTCATTCTACACAGCAGATACCTACACCTAGGACTTGTTATGAGTGTTGTGAGCCTAGTCATATTAAGAGAAATTTCCCTCGACTCAAAAAGAGAGCATAATAGCTTAGCACATCCAGGTAGGGGCCAAGGTGGTTCTAAGACAGGCTAAGGTGGTGGTCGATGGGGTGCTCAGGTTGATGGTGGTAGTGCTCATTGTTATGCTTTTTCAGGCCATCTAGAGGAAGAGGTATCTGATGCAGTTATCACATGTATTTTTTCAGTATGTTATTGACCTACTACAGTTTTGTTTGACCCTGTTTATACATTCTTCTATATGTCAGCATATTTCACTTTGGGCCTAGATAGGCCATGTGATTCTCTTTCTATGCCTATCCGTGTTTCTACATCAGTGAGTTATTCCTTAGTGGTGGATCAGGTATACCAATCCTGTGTTGCGACTTTGAAGGGCTATGACACGTGGGTAGACTTAATTATATTTGATATGGTATATTTTTACATCATATTTGGTATGGATTGACTTTCTCCCTATCGTGCAGTTCTAGATTGTTATGCCAAAATGTTGACTTTAGATATGCCGGATGTTCCTAAATCAAAGTGGAAAAGCACTCCCAATCCTTATTTGAGAAAGGTAATTTCATTTCTGAAAGCTTAGTACATAGCTAAGAAGGGGTGTCTTACTTATTTGGCTTATGTTTGTGATACTTATGTTTATACTCCTCCATTAGAGTCAGTGTTAGTGGTGAAAGAATTTCCAGAGGTGTTCCCAACTAATCTTCCAGGTATGCCACCTGATCGTGGTATTGATTTTGGTATTAACTTAAAGCCGGGTACCCAACCCATTTCTATATCTACATATAGGATGGCTCTAGTAGAATTGAAGTAACTGAAGGAGCAGTTGCAAGATTTGTTGAGTATGGGATTTGGCTCAGTGTTTCCTCTTGGGGTGCTCCTGTATTATTTGTGAAGAAGAAGGATGGCACGATGAGGATGTGTATCGACTACAAACAATTGAACAAGGTGACGATTAAGAACAAGTATCCTATTCTGCATATTGATGACTTTTTTGATTAGCTTCAGGGAGCCTTAGTATTTTCTAGGAATTTAAGGTCAGGTTATCACTAGCTAAGGATTAGGGAGGAGGATATCCCAAAGATAGCCTTCAGGACCCGTTATGGTCATTATGAGTTCCTGGTTATGTCTGTTGGGCTGACCAATGCCCCAGCAGCATTCATGGAGTTGATGAATAGGGAGTCAGGCCCTATTTGGATTCCTTAGTTATAGTCTTCATCGATGATTTTTTGATCTACTCTTGTAATAGAGATGAGCATGAGCAATATTTGAGAATTGATGCTTTAGACTTTGAAGATGGAGAGACTTTATGCAAAAATTTCCAAGTGTGAATTTTGGCTCAATTTTGTGACATTCTTGGGGCATGTAGTGACCAAGGATGGTATCATGGTTGATCAAAATAAGATTGAGGATGTTAGAGATTGCGCTAGACCTACTTTACCTACTGAGATTCTGAGTTTTGTGGGCCTGGCAGGTTATTACAGACAGTTTGTATAGGTTTACTCTTCTATTGTATATTCATTGAAAAAACTAACTCAGAAGAATATGAATTTTTATTGGTCTGAGGAGTGTGAGGCGAGCTTTCAAAAGCTCAAGACATTGTTGACTTTAGCCCCAATTTTGACCTTGCTAGTGAAAGGTGAAGGCTTCACACTGTATTGTCTTACATCACTATCTTATATCACTCAGGCAAGGCGAATGTGATAGTAGATGCTTTGAGTCAAAAGTCAGTTAGTATGGGCTGCTTGGCTATGTTGCAAGTGGAGGAGCATCCTTTGGCCAAGGATGTTCAGTCCTTTGGTAATATCTTTGTGAGACTTAATATTTTAGAGCCTGGTAGAGTTATAGCTCGTGTTGAGGCACAATCTCTCTTATTGGATAAGATCAAGGCTAGACAGTTCAAAGATGAAAAATTAAAAATCATTCGAGGCAAAGTATTAAAGAGTGAAGCTAAAGAAGCAATTCTTGATTTAGAGGGTGTTTTTAGAATTAAGGGTCGTATATGCGTTCCTAGAGTTGACGATTTGACCAAGCTGATTATGGAAGAGGCACAAAGCTCTAGATATTCTATTCCTTCGGGAGCAGCGAAAATGTATCATGATCTGAAGCAACATTATTGGTGGTGTCGAATAAAGAGGGATATTGTAGAGTATATCTCTCGATGTTTGAACTACCAGCACATTAAGTATGAGCACCAGAGGCCAGGTGGTACAATTCAGAGGATGCCTATACCTGAGTGGAAGTTGGAGAGGATTGCTATGGATTTTGTGGTAGGATTACCACGAACATTGAGAAAGTTTGATGTTGTTTAGGTTATTGTGGATAGATTGACTAAGTCTGCTTACTTTGTCCCAGTTCAGACTTCATACAATGCAGAGAGGTTGGCTAGGATTTACATCTAGGATATAGTGCGTTTGCATGGTATTTTGATTTCTATCATTTCATACTGAGGTACTCAGTTGAAATCTAACTTTTAGAAGTGTATGCAGAAGGAATTAGGTACTAGGGTGGATCTTAGTATGGACTTTCATCCAAAGACTAATGGCCAGTCTGAGCGAACCATTCATGTGTTTGAGGATATGCTATGGGAATGTGTAATTGATTTGGGTGGTCACTAGGACTAATTCTTGCCGTTAGCGGAGTTTGCTTATAACAATAATTACCATTATAGCATTCAAATATCCCCGTTTGAGGCTTTATATGGTAAGAGATGTCATTTTCCAGTAGGTTAGTTCGATGCGTTCAAGGTCAGGCCTTAGGCTACAGATTCTTTAAAGGATTCCTTAGATAAGGTCAAGTTGATCCAGGATATACTTCTCACAGCTCAGAGTAGACAAAAGAGTTATGCAGATCGGAAGGTCCGTGATTTAGATTTCGTGGTTGGGGAGAAGGTATTGTTGAAAGTATCACCTATGAAGGGTGTTATGAGATTTGATAAGAAGGGCAAGCTCAGACTTAGGTTCATTGGTCCATTTGAGATACACCAAGTATTGGGGAAGTGACATATAAGCTGGCTATGCCACCACACTTATCAGGTGTTCATCTGGTATTTCATGTTTCAATGTTGAAGAAATATCGTGGTGATGGTTCCCATGTGATTCACTCGGTGCAGTTGGACCAAAGTTTGACATTTGAGGAAGAGCCTATAGCTATTCTGGATAGGCAGGTTAGAAAGCTGAGATTCAAGGAGATAGCATCGGTGAAGGTGCAGTGGAGGCATCGTCCTGCGGCTGAAGCCACTTAAGAGGTTGAGTGCGACATGCAGAGCAAATATTCTCATCTCTTCGATAGTCCGGGTACTTTCCTTTTCATTACGTTCGAGGATGAACATTTATTTTAGTGATGGATGACGTAACGACCCTCCAAGTTATTTTGTGAATTATATGTGTTTTTTCCATTTTAACTCTCCTCGTAGTTTTTATATGATTTATGACTTGCGGGGTTGAGTGATAGGATTCTCACTTAAATTAGGAGTTATTTGATTACTAGTAGTATTTTCTTTTTTGAACAAAAGAAGAAGAAAATAAATAAATGAAAGGGCAAGTTCCCAAATTAAATAAGGAAGAGAAAACCTACATAGGTATAACAAAAACAAAAAAGGGGCAAAAAAGCTGCAAGAAAAGGGAAAATGCTGCTTCTCAAAAATAAAATTGGAGAACAGAGCAACGACAAGAGTCACCAAAGTGAAACGTTGTGAACTTCAAGTAAAATTGTCAGGAATTATAAAAGTTTGATATTTCTTTTCAATTATTTTGATCAAATGGAAGCAATTACAATATGTATTTATAAAAAACAGTAGAGGCAACTCTTGACAGTGAGGTTATGGTGATGATGGGATAGTCATATTGAGGTTGGGATTTGGGAGATTAAAATATAGGAATTTTGATTATGCAGTAATTGGAAATATGATGAAAACAATGATATGGAGCAATGATAACATAACAATGACCCAATCGTAGAGAAGTATGGATATGAATTTGTCATTCATGGTGAATTGCCGCATAACAGTAGTAATACCCTATTCTTGTGCCTTCAGAATCATTGTGAATTTATAAGCTTAGGCATGTCTTATATAATTATTATGTAATGATTGAGCCAATAATTGAGAAAAGAAAGAGGGTTGAATGAGTCAAATCATTAGACATTGATGATGAAATGATTGGTAGTAGATAATTTCTAGGTATTTGATACCTTTTGCAGAATTATTGTCGTCATGGTTAGTTTCAGAGTTTTGATTTTTTCCCTATGATGATTGATAAATTAAGGTGTTAACAAATTAGGTTTTAGGGCTAGGGTTCTTAGAGTAAGAATTTTTAATTTGGGGTCGAATAATTATTATGTGTTTGAATAAATTTTGACCGTTCAGAAGCATTACGTAAGGGAATGTTCGTTACTTGACATTTGGACTTTGTTTGAGTCAAGTAGAGATTTTTAATTACTTTTTGAACTGTTAATTTTATTGTATTAAATAAAATTAAGGGTAAAGGGTCATAAGGGGATCCCATATAAATGAGATAATGAGCATTTTTGCGGGCATCGGTGTCATGCTATGCAAATTTCTTAAGAAATTTGCATCGATTGATAGAATCTCATAAATTGTGATGTAATAAAATCATTGAGACACGTGAATTAGGTGGACCAGATTGTGATTGATAAACTCATTTTATGTACTTGATCATACATATTTATTCATACCACTCTTATTGTTGCATGATAATTATTGGTTGTTATTGCCCATTGAGTTATTTTTTGAATTCATATTCTTATTAAGTCGATGAGAAATAGTTTTGGCAACTGACATTATGCAAAGTCGATGGGAAATAGTTTTGGTGAGTGGTACTGTGATAATTTGTGAAATCAGGTTCTTATTATGTCAACGGGAAATAGTTCCAGTGGGTTATATTATGCCAATGGGAAATGGTTGTGGTGGGTATATGGACCTTAATATTCCCCCTGGGTCCCGACTATCCAAAGAGAAAGCGGGTGTATACTGATTTACTTTTGACCAGTGCATTGCGTTGCATTATATTTCATCTGCACTGCACTCTATATTGAATTGTTCTAGATATGTGCCTCATTTATTGCGTTGTGGTGACTTATATTGTTGAAAAATTATACTTGTGAAAAAGAAAAACTTTTAAGATACATCTCGTTATCACTTCTAGAAGGAGTTAGTAATCAAAGCTTGCTGAGTATACGCATTTTCCGTACTCACTCAATACTTCCTGTACCTTTTTATGTGCAGGAACTGAGTCAGGTACTAGAAATACTTGACTTGTTGTTTGTGTTTGAAGTTGTTGCGGTTAAGATTCAGGGTGAGCTGCTTTCTCTTCGGCAGTACTGGATTCTAGTGATTCTTTATGTTTTCTGTCTTACTTTCTTTCAGACAGTTATTTTAGTTTTTACAGACTTGTTTCATATTCGTAGATTTTTTGTACTGGTCTCACCAAATCTTGAGATAGTTTGGATTTAAAATTGTTTATTCCGCATTTATAAGAGTTGGTTTCTTACTTTTATATTACTTTTGCATTATTTATACTGTTAAATAATTAATAAAGGAAAGGGGTTCGTCTACAGGGATGGTGGTGCTCTCACGGCCTAATGGAATTTTTGATCGTGACAGAAAGATTGTATGGTGTTTTAATGTCAGTCCTCAAAACTTGTTAGGTGAAATGCTAAACTATCGGGTCCTGTTTTCAAAAAGAAAACATTGAAAAGTTATAGGATCTTTTGCAATTCTCCCTGTTGATAATAATCTAAATATAACCAACGATTCCTCCCTTTTTGAGCCATGATTCTTGAGCTTGTTGGTTGATTTTGTTCAGAGTTATATGCTCTAATACGTATAGGAATAAACTGTCCATATTCATGTGTTTAAGTGTAAATTTTACCTCCGTTTTAATTAGTGCAAATTAATTTGTCCAATGAGTCCTCCACTTCATATAAACTTGGAATTAACCATAAGCATCCCTTTTCGGGTGTTAAGAATTTGATCTTTGCCTAAAAGGAATTGAATAATCCAATGACCTTCTCTTTTTCTACATTAAAATTGCCTTATTCTTTCTTATAAAATCTAGAGTGCATCACATTCTTTGCAAGTGTGTGCGAACTAGTTTTTTTTTTTTTAAAATACTCTTCGGAATTACGGCTGGTTTATTAAGAGTTCATGTTTAGCCATAAAATGAACAAGTTGTCTATTTATTAGTGTGATCTACCTCAATTGCGAAGTACTTCTCATTGAGATTTGTTCTTTTAAATAAGTAAAGAATATATGTCCTATGTTCTACATGTTTTAGATGTTTAATCAAGTAAGATGATTTAGCTTCTTGATTATGTGATTAACGAATAACTTTCTTCTTTGATACTTATCCTTTACTTCATTTTCTTTGTATGATACAATATTTTGGGTCCAAATGGACTCCTCCCTTACCATTCCTATTGGCCAAGCCCAACACTCTTTGTGTCGAGTCTCAAAACCAAAGTCCAATTAGGACTGATACATAATTATATACAACAGTATACAGGATGGAAGCTAGCATGCATTTGCTAAATGGAAAGTGGGCTATATCCCAAACAAAAACAAATTGAAAAAGTTCAGTAAAGAAATGATATACGAATATACAAATATTCAGATGATATAAAGAAATTTCAAGAATGATATAGAGTGTTATACTGAGAGCATACAGGCAAAAATGGGCTAAAATCCATTATCTCCAAGTCCCAATTTTTGGACAGAAAAGCAGTGGGCCAGAAAACTCAATTCTCTCTCGCTTATCTCTTTAGTTGTAATTTATCTATGCTTGTTTGTATTAAATATAACACTCTTATTAACTGATCAAAATAAATTCCTTCAAGTATGATATTTTCGTTTTTATCCTTGTTTATTTTCCTTCGTCAATTGCCACATAGATTACTTAATTGTTGAATTAAGTGAAAAATATGTGTTAATTTCCCTTAAAATAATGTTCTCACCTAAATTGACTTCTTTTATTTTTTTCTTCCAAGTTTTAAAAGTTCTCCTAATAATCTAAAAGATATTTTCAATATATCAAGTGGCCTTTTTCTTACTTAAGTCAATTTTTTCGAACAAATCGAAAGACTTTTTTCAATTGTCAATTCCTTCAAAGTTTGTTAAAATCAAATATTCCTATTTTTATTAATCCATCTAAGTTATATTGTGTTTAATAAATCCTTTAGAAATAATTTTCACTTACTCTAATAAGATCAATTTCTTCAAAAATTATCTTTTAGAATTTGTTTTCTTATAACTTAAGTATTTTTATAAGTTGGTTACAATGAGATTCTACTGTTCCTTCGTTCAAATAAATTAGTGTCTTTATGTTTGGGGTCCTACTATTTTTCTTTTATTCATATTCATTTATTTTCTTGTAATAATTTTCTCTTAGCGGAATTAATCTGATTATTTCTGTTACATTTTCCAGAATATATGTTAGATATTTTATATCTTGAGTTCTTTGATACATTTCTATATTTTCTTTTATCAGGTTTCCTAGCAGAATTATATCTACCTTAGTTTCGTACCAGTACTGTAAGTATTCGTAATTTATCATTAATCTGAATCTGTTATTTCTAGATCTGAATATATTTCCCAATCGTCATCTATATTTAACCTTTCTAGATATATCCCGTACCATTGTGATTTTTCATTAAATATCTTTTCCCATATAATTCTTTTTAATTCTACTATCTCTATGTCTTTTAGTGCATATAAAACTAATGTTTTATAATTATTTCTTATTTCATTATGCAAATAGGTGGTCATGGTAATACCATTCATATTTATGTTCATGCTTTGCTTTTTATCAATTAATTCCCTCATACCATAGCATGCCAATAACATTATATTCGATTATTACAGACTAGATTATTTTAAACCATATTCTCTTGTCACTGTTAACACCGTATTTTCAAAGGTACTTTTCCCTCCTAAATAGTGCCACTCTGTCTACTCCCCTCACGGCTTCCTTGCCTTGGTTTCGACCTCTGGACATTATTTTCGGATTGTTTCCCATTTTTCCTCATGTTAACAAACTTGAAAATATGATTCAAATAATTCTAGTAGATAATAACGAATATAACCTTATTTAATCATGCTATGATACTTAGGAATTAACAAATTTAGCTATGCATAATTATAAATGGGTATACCTTGCTAGTATCTTCTTGCTCCATATTGCTAGAAATTTTTTTATCTTATTGAGAATTTTTTTTTTTTTGTTTACAAAGAAGGTTTGCTTTCCGTGTAGAAAGTCTTACCTTCTTTTGCCATAATGGCTATCTATTTATAAGAGGATTTCTATACACGTCCTTTTCCTCTTCCACTTCTCCTAACTCTATTTTACACATGTTTTTATACTATTCCTACTTTACAACTCTACAAAATTCTAAACTACTTACTATTCCTACTTTACAACTCTACAAAATTCTAAACTACTTACTATTCCTACTTTACAACTCTACAAAATTCCAAACTACTTTTTCTTTACATTATTTACAGATGTTCAAAAATAGTTTACATATCTGTCGATTTTTATCTTCGCGAAATCTGCGTGCTATCTTCTTATTCCAGCTGTACGTCTGGGATTATATTATCTTCGCCTTGGCATCTGGAGCATTGATGATCTGGATATTTGAGACTAATTGTTTTGCAGTATCTAGTCATCATTTCTGCTGATATAAAATCTTTTCTAATAGCTCTCGTTATAGGTTGCTGTTCCGGCTTTAACAGGCTTAGTGCCCATTGCCTTATCTCTTCCATATCTGCTATCCTTTCTTCTCTGCAGTTGGAGTAGATCATAGTTTGTTCGCGTGCATAGTAACTCCAAACTGGATTTTTGTTTAGATAATTTGACGTTAATTCGTTTAAAATTGTAGCTAGTCCAATAACTCTCTTTCCTGCATAAAACTCCGGTATTGATACCTTTGGTATCTCTTCTTGTTCTTCTATCTTTTCTGGGATGATCATCTCCCTAGTTAGTCCTATCTTTATAACTTGGATGACTGGTTTAATCTCGTCATATAATATCTCGGCTGGTGCTGAGTAAGCTCTTATATAAAACAATGTTCCTTTAGTTATTCTTTTGTATTGCATAAAAGCTTTATATAATTCTGGTAATTTAGCTATTTCTTCTCCTGTTTGTGTATATACTGTATTTAATAATCCATAATTGTAGCAGGTTGCTACTAGATTTGCATTTGTCTTTGGCAGGGCAATTAGCTTATTATATCCTTGTTAGCTCTGGGTAATATAATCTTCTGTTGGATTGGTAGTAGTTTTGGATCTCGGATTTTTATTTAGAAAGGTTTGTAGTTTGTGGATATTTTCTATGTATGCTCTGGTTATGTGGTTGTATGTCTTTTTATCTTGGTTCAGTCTGTCTCTATATGTATTTACTTATGGTGGTGTAAATGGGGTTTTTTGGGATTTTGGTATATATGGTGTTTCAAATAGTTTATTCAAGTTTGTATTGACATATCTTTTTTCTTCTTTTGTAGATGATGTGCTACCTGAGGTGCTACCTGCAGCTGCATGAAGTAAATAATTGTTATGGATTTTTCGGTGTTTCCCATCGTCACCTTGTATCTCTGGAAGTTTTGTGTCTTCCGATTGACATAGCTCCGCATTTTTACAGCCATGCTGCTGACTAGCTTTAATTAGTTGTATCTCTTTATTTATGTTATCGACTTCTCTACAAAGAGTAGTCATAACTTTGAGTAAATCTTCCATAGTAGTTTCCTCAGTTTGAGTAGCTTTGTCTTGATATGTAATCTGCAATTGTATTTTTGTCAGTACATATCACCTCGATTGTAAATGTGAAGTTTAATATATTTAATACGAGTCTCCGTATTTCTTTGGTTGTAACTGAGTCTTGTACTTTCCTCGTTAGCCACCATTTCACCTGCGTATTATCTGTTCTAATAATAAACTTATCATATACAATATATGGTTCAAAAGCTAATAAACATTTATATATTGAGTATAATTCTTTTCTATTTATTTCCCATTTTATTTCGGGATTTGTAAATGTGCCTGAATAATACCTGCAATGATGTTCTATTTTTCCTTTGTCATACCTGTATTTTAGTACTCCTCCATAGCTTATTTCACTAGCATCGGATTCTACTATATAGGTGAATTTTCTATTTTCGTCTGGGAAGCATAATTTTGGTAAATTCTCACATAGTAATTTTATTTTTCTTATTTGTTCTTGGTCTTTGTCATTAAAATGATATTCTACATCTTTCTTTAATTTGTTATGTAATGGTTTTAGACTTTCTGCCAATTTTGGTATATATTCTCTTACTTGATTTACTAATCCTAAAAACGACTGTAATTTCTTTTTTGTATCTATCTGTTCATCAGAATTTATTATTTTTTGTACTATGTGTGGTTGCATTTTTATACCATTTTTATCTATTTCTATTCCTAAGAATTCTATTTGATTTTTCATTATTTCAGCTTTTTTCTTACTCAAACTAATTCCTGAATACGTAACAATATGTATAAATTTTTCTAGTAATCTTATATGTTCATCTTGTGTTCTTGAATACAAGAGTATATCATCTATATATACTATGCAATTTTCTAATTGGTTGAAGTAATTATCCATGAAATGCTGGTATCTTCCTGGTGCATTTTTATATCTAAAAGGTAATACGTTCCATTCATAAAATCCTTGGGGCACTGTAAATGCTGTTAGTTTTTTAGATTCTTCTTCTAGCTTAAGGTGGTAAAATCTGATTTACAATCAAATTTACTAAAATAATTATATCCTTGGACTTGTCTTATTTTTAATATCTTATTTGGTATTGGATAATTATATGTTTTAGTTTTGGCATTTAAATTTCTGTAATCAATAACCATCCTACTTTTTCCTCTTTTTTGTTCGCTATGTTTATTTACTATAAATTCTGGGCTTGTATGTTTGCTATTACTTTCTTGTATATATTTATTTTCTAATAATTCTTCTATGTGCATTTTGAATTCTTTTAGATCATCAAAATTATATTTTAGAGGTTTTTGGGTAATTATACTATTTTCATCAATTAATTCTATTTTTACTTTGGTTTTATGTTTTTCCCATCCTTTTAAGGGATTTTCACTATATAATGGTTCTAATCGATCTTGAATGATTTTTAGTTTATCTATAGCAAATATAATTAGTTCTATTTTATGCTCATTTGTTTTTATATTTTCTAATTTCTGGGTAATTTTCTCACTTCCTTTTATCCATGGGGTAGGTTTTCTATTTTTATTATATACTCTTTTAGCTCCTACTTTGTGTTTACATGGTGTAGTAAACCACCAGTGTGTTTTTGTTATTATATGTGGATATAGTTTTTCTAGAAACGGCATTCCTAAAAGTATATCTTTGTTTGTGAATTCATAACTATATATTTCTTCTATGGTTAATATCTTATCCCATATTTGTAACTTTATGTTTCTTGCTTTGTGATTTATCATGCTCCCTTCATTATTAAAACCTGTTACTACTATTGGTGTAGTTAATTTTTCCCATTTTTCATCTGGTAGACAATTATGTTTGCACATATTAGCTTCTGCTCCTGTATCTATCATCGGGGTATAGTATCTATTGTAGTAATTTTCTACTATTATTTTGGCAAGTATGTATATTTTCATTTTATTTCATGTTGTTCGTTTTATTATGACTTTTTTATTTTTATATGTGACAGTTAACTGGGTATTTTCTAAATTGTATGGTTTCATGCCTTCTAACCATTTTATTCCTAATATAATATTTTTATCTCCGTGATATATTTTAAAGTTTATTACCATTGGTATTCCGCCAATGATTAATTCTTTTTCTACTGTTTCTCTTAATGCTGTAAATTCTTTTGGTAATTCTGACTGTTCTGTAGAATTTATTTCTTCTTCTGTTACCAATTCTCTTGTTATATAATTTTCTTCCTGACCTGTATTTATTGTTATAATAAATTTTCTTTGTTCTAATATTCCAGTTATATAATAGTGATATAGCTCTATTTCTTTTATTTTTACTGAATTTCCTGATGATTGAGGTGTTTCACTGTGACCTTTTCTTTTAGATGTGCTTATCATGTCGCTTACTATTTCTAGATCTTCTTCTATATCAATTTCCTTATAGCTATAATCATTTTTATCTATTACTGTGACAACTTGTTCAAATGGATTTTCTATTTTTATCCTATTAATTTTATTTTTTGCTGTTATTTTATGTTTTGTTGTTAAGACATATAAATTTTTACATCTTGCTGTAAATATTTTACTGCCTGGGGCTAGTTCTATTCCTGTCATTTTCCAATATAGTACTAATGATTTATCTATATTCCTGTCATTTATTGCTACTGAATAGTTGGCGCTTATTATGAATTTAAATTTCTGGTATATTAAATTTCCTTTTACTGCACTTATTATACTTTTCTCTATAGGTTCAATTATTCTATCATCTGCTAAATATATTTCTATAGGTGTATCTATACCTTCTCTAAAACATGCTTTTATTAATATTTCTGTTCCTCCTAGATGTACATATTTTATTGGTTCTTTAGCCTGTATTGCTTGTATTTCTTTATTTATTATTCTCTTATTTATTATAGGTATTTTTGCTTTTCCTTTGGTATATTTACAATCTATTATATGTTCTTTCTGACTTACCACATAATATTCTTCTTTCTGTCGTTTAAATATATTTTTTAGCATTGGTATTTTGAATATTTTTTCTACACTTAATTCTAATTCTTTTCCTTTTATCTGTTCAAATATCTTGTATCAAATATAACTTTCTGTTCTGAGGATTCTTCATTTATGTGTTCTTCTTTATCTATTATCTGTACGTCTTTTTCAGACATTATCGTCTAATTCTTCTTTTTCTAATTCTTCATTCAATTCATTTTCAGATAATTCATATATGC
The DNA here is from genome assembly GCA_003996215.1 of Jaltomata sinuosa. NCBI lineage: Eukaryota > Viridiplantae > Streptophyta > Magnoliopsida > Solanales > Solanaceae > Jaltomata > Jaltomata sinuosa. Next base: position 61,636 of record QJPP01007231.1, read on the forward strand.
TATCGTCACTGTCTAGTTCATAATCTAGATATTCTAATTGCATATATTCTTCATTATTTATTATTATTTCTGCTATTTGCTTTTTCTTAGGATTTTTAGGTAGTTTACAATTTCTAGCTAAATGTCCTAATTTCCCACAATTATAGCATGTACACTCAGTTATTTTCTTTTTTGGTTTAAAAGGTCTTTTATTGTTAAATTTTTTTACATAATACCTTCGTCTAGGCCTTTTGTATTTATATTGGGATTTATATCTTTTGAATTTTCCTCGTTTTCTATTCTTTTTATAGTAATTATCTTTACATCCAAATTGGGGTGCTACTTTATCCTTACAGCATGATAGATTTTTTATTATGGATTTTTCCATTTTCATTTCTTCCCTATATTTCTCACATATATCTGAATACCATTTTTGTAAAAATCTTATTCTTGCTCCTAGAGTATCTTGTAATCCTGCTTCATTCCAATCTTTTATTATTTTTGAACTAAATGGTTCTGGTAATTTTGTAAAATATAATTTCCTTACTTCTTTTGCTTCTTCTGGCGTATATGTTCCTCTGTAATAATATTCTCTAAATACACATGTATATTCATCTATGTAACACATATTACATATTGCTAATTTTAACATTAAATTTCTGTTTAATTGTTTATCTTTATTTTGTTCTTCTGTTTCTGTGGTTGTGCTGCTAAATTCATTTCGTATTGCCATTTCATATTTATTTAGAATATCCATAGTTGTGGTTGCTGTTTTACCGTCTATAGTTTTACTACTTCTTAATGCGTTTATGCTTTCTTCTGATAAGTTGTGTAACCATAATTTTACTGTTCCTAAGAATGTTCGTTCTATATATCCTGGTACTTCTGTCAGACTTATTTTATTGTCTATTAGCTGTTTTGCTATATATCCTATCCATAGTTGAATTGCTTTATTTATGTCCGTTACACAATCTAAATCTAAGAAATTATTATTCTGGTTAGTTGGTTTTGGAGTCCATTTTTTATTTAATCTTTTATCCCATATACTGTCTTGCCTATCAGATTGCTCATAATTAACTGTATAGTATGTCGGACTTAATATTTTTGGGTCTTTAACTCCTGATGTACTAGCTTCTTGTTCTTTTTCTTTTTCTTTTTCAACATCTCCTGCATTTATTTCAATATTCTCGTCTATGCTTGCTACATTTGCTATCATTTCTGTATAGGTTTCACTTATTTCCGAACTCTGTTCTGTCTGGTTATCGTTTACCTCATTTATACCTAATTCTTCTTCTTCGGTTGGTTCTTCTATTTGTAGTTTTTCTTTGAATTTTTCTATTTCAGTTTTTAATTTTGCTTCAATTTCTTTTTCTTTTTGTTTTGCCGTATATAATTCTTTTAACTTAGCTAATTCTTTTTCTAGGGCTATTATTCTGTCATTTTTTACTTCTTCAATTTGTTGTATTTCTTGTTTTGCCTGTTGTTTAATGATAGTTATTTCATTTTTTCGGTCTATTTCTTCATTTTCTCTAGCAAGTCTTACCATTGCCGTTAAGCTATCTTCTAATCTTAAGGATTCTTTTTCTAACATTAGGCTTAAATTATCTCCTATTTTCTTATATCGTCTTCCTAGATTTGAAAATATGATCTTTATTTTTAATCCTTCGTGATTTTCATATGTTTTTTCGTCTATGGCAAATTCTTCTTTGTTCATTTATAAGTTATGTTGTAATTTATATTCCGAGCTGTCTATTTGCAGTTGTAGGTAAACTATAGTTTTTCTTTGTGCTACGATAGATTCTTTACAAGTTCCTGCAAATATATTCTCATTAAGTCTATGTTGCCTATGTCTCAATTCTCGTCTTTTTGCTATAATTATTTTATTAAGCTTTTGTCTGTGTTCGTTATCGTTATCAGTCATTGTTTCTTTAAGTATTTAATATATTTATATTCTATTTTAGATATGGTATTTATTAATTCATTTAATTTATCGTTATTAGTTTTTGTAATACTAAGTTGTTTATATTCCGGATATAAATTCTTTAATTTTCTTTTCAATCTTCTTATCTTCTTTCTAGTATGTTTCAAATCATCCATAACTCCTGATGTACTAGCTTCTTGTTCTTTTTCTTTTTCTTTTTCAACATCTCCTGCATTTATTTCAATATTCTCGTCTATGCTTGCTACATTTACTATCATTTCTGTATAGGTTTCACTTATTTCCGAACTCTGTTCTGTCTGGTTATCGTTTACCTCATTTATACCTAATTCTTCTTCTTCGGTTGGTTATTCTATTTGTAGTTTTTCTTTGAATTTTTCTATTTCAGTTTTTAATTTTGCTACAATTTCTTTTTCCTTTTGTTTTGCCGTATATAATTCTTTTAACTTAGCTAATTCTTTTTCTAGGGCTATTATTCTGTCATTTTTTACTTCTTCTATTTGTTGTATTTCTTGTTTTGTCTGTTGTTTAATGATAGTTATTTCATTTTTTCGGTCTATTTCTTCATTTTCTCTAGCAAGTCTTACCATTGCCGTTAAGCTATCTTCTAGTCTTAAGGATTCTTTTTCTAACATTAGGCTTAAATTATCTCCTATGAAGATATAACGGAACTCTTAGAAAATCAACTCGATCAAGAAACAAGAGATATTGATGAGTCATATGTTGATCACACGATAATTGATAATATCCGTAACGATCCATATTATGGAAGATCGAGCGATTTATATGAAGAAAGTGTTCAAATCAATCCGGAAGAACTAAGTGGTGATGACGAGATAAAGTTTGATATTCGTAATGAGGATATTGAATGGTTCGATGAAGAGATTGATATGGAAGATCCAATATTGTTCACAGGTTTGGGTTTTTCTTCAGTTCAACAATTTAGGAGGGCTCTTAAAGAACATGCAATAATTAATGGGTTTGAAGTTGGATACCAAAAAAATGAAAGTGAATAGAGTTACTGCATATTGTAAAGACAATGTGGATGGAGAATTCATGCTAGCTATTGGAAAAAGACCACTACTTTTCAGGTTAAAACTCTGTATGGAGAGCCTCATAGGTGCCCCCGGACATTGAAGAATAGAACTGTCAATTCAACTTGGGTTGCCAAAAGATACATGAAGAATCTCATTGATGCACCAAACTGGAGCATCCACGGTTTTAGAAGAACTGTAAAGAGAGTGTGGTGTTATAATCTCTAAAAAGCAAGCGTATAAAGCAAGAAAAACAGCGTTTGACTGGATTAAGGGTAACTTTTTTGAGCAATATCATAAAGTTAGAGATTACTGTGAGATGATTTTGAAGCAAAATCCAAGGTCAGCAGCATTTTTATATCGTAGTAGATCTTCATTGCAACAATTACCTACTTTCGAGAGTGTTCATCATGTTTTCTGCTTTAAGAGAAGGGTTTATGTTAGACTGTAGACCTGTGATTGGTGTAGATGCATGTTTCTTGAAAGGGCCATAGGAGGTCAACTTATGGCAGTGATGGCAAGGGGCGGAAACAACCAAATATTTCTATTAGCTATTGCAATTGTAGAATCTGAATGTAAGCAAAGCTGGACATGGTTCCTAGAATCCTTGATAGATCAAATTGGAACACCTGAAGAGAAAGGTTGGACATTTATATCTGATAGACAGAAGGTATGCATTTAAACTTTTTATACATAATTATAAATTTTATTTTTTCCCCTTCTTTTCATAACTAATATTGTATAACTTACTTTGTAGGGTCTCCTTGTCTTTTAAGAAAGTTATGCCAGGTGTTGATCACAGATTCTGTGTTAGGCATCTGTACGCCAATTTCAAACTTAGGTTCAGAGATGAAGAACTAAAAAACTTGATGTGGGCTGCAGCTAAGGTCATGCACAACTGTAAATTTTGAGAAAAATATGAAGCTGATCAAGAAAGAAAATACAGAAGCTCATCAATGGTTATCAAAAATTGAAGTCAACCAATGGAGTAAGTCAACATTTTCTACATTGCCAAAATGTGATATGTTAAGTAATAATATCTGTGAAATCTTTGACCACTGGATTCAAGAAGTTAGAGACCAACCAATATTAACCATGTTGGAGATCATCCGGAGAAAGATGATGTGCAGGTTGCAGGAAAGATGTGAATGGATTAAGAAATATTCTGTACTAGGTTGTCCTAGGATTATGGAGAAAAATTGAAGAGATAAAAGAACAAACTTGGAATTGTGAATCAATAGAAGCTGGAAATGGAACATGGGAGGTCCATTAAGGGTTGCAAATATACGTGACAAAACTTAAGGAAAAGGTATGCACTTGTAGAGAATGGGATGTAACAGGTATACCATGTAGGCATGGAGTTAGCGCCATAATGACTGCGAATTGTGAACCAGAAGACTTTGTACATCCATTCTACCATATATCGACATTCAAGAAAGCTTATTCTGAAATAATCATTCCTATACCAGATCAATCGCAATGGGACAAAGCACCTGGTGATCCTATTCTACCACCTGAACCTTCAGATTCAAAACCTGAAAGACCAAAAAAAATCAGAAACAAAAGTATAGATGAACCAAGAAATCCCAACAGGGTGAGAAAGTTTGACTATCCATATGAGTCAGCAATTGTCATGAGATCGGACACAACAGGCAAACATGCAAAAATTCCAGCAAGCCAAGGCCAAAAAGAACTCTTCAGGTACTTTTCTTGACTAACATAACTTGTGTTTTCTCTCCTTTTTGACTAGTTTAAATGATTTTTCACAACTCATAGTCTTTTATACTTGATTTTATTTATTTTGATGTTCAATAGAATAAAGGAAGAGGTGATAATGGTGTCAGTGAACTTCATAAGTTGCCCACTAATCCTAGAGGTAAGGGAAGAGGAATAGTAAGGGAGACAAATGAAATAGACCTGCCCACTAATCCTAGAAAAAGAAAAGGTATAGTGAGAGAGACAAATGAAATAAACAATAACAGAGAAGCAACTAGAGGCAGGGGAGCAACTAGGAGCAGGGGAAGAGCAAGAGGAAGGGGAAAGCAAAATAGATATGGTCCATACTGCGGAATAGGGAATTGGAATGGTGTTGGAATGTCAAATGCGAACCAATTTGTAATGGCATCATAGGTAATAACAAGATGTATTTCAAACCATATGTTAATAACGAATGTTGTATTAATAGATTTTCCCCCTAATTTTAATTGTTGAATTTTCAAGGTTCAACCACCTATACCAAGTCAAATTGCTGCTTCTACTACACAACACGGAAGATCTCAATTGCACAGGCAATCAACACCTTTTGGAGATGTTATGTTCTCAACTCAAGCTTCGGCAACTGGACGACTTGTGCAAAGTAGCGTAGAAAACCCATTTAGTGAATGGGATAGTGTCCTTGAAATTGCATCTAGTATGTTGGTTGATTAATAGTCCAAATTATGATGGATCTTATAACTTTTTGATCAATATCTCTGACAATTAAGATCTTTGATATTTCTCTGACAATTGAGATCTTTGATACTTATATTTATTTAAGGTATATTTGTTTATACTTATATTTATTTAAGGTATATTTGTTTTGGAACAAATGAATGTACATGGTCATTGAGTTTGCATTTGTGCTAAAAATTTGTTTATTTCGAGCACTGCTTCGGAGTGCAAAATAGGGGAATGATGAGGAAGAAAAGGACTACATGAATAGCAAAACAGTAGCAATATCTCGAAATGCTTTAGTTTCTAGGAAGGACCTCAAAAGGATTAGCATTTGACATTTTTGCATAAGTTGAAGCTTAGGAAGCATCAAAGTTCATGTGTTCTAGAAATGATGTCTTAAGGGTATTTCCTTCAAAGTTTTGACCTTTCAAATTCAAGTGAATTTTGAGATAGATATGTTGTTGGCTGAAGTTCACCACCACAAACATTCTTAAATTGTCCTTGCATTGAGAGAGTAGAGTAGGAGTTCTAGAGTTATAGGAATAATGTTGTTCGAGCTTTTATCTGAAAAAGATGTAATTTACTTAACAAATTCCTGGATATTTTTCCGTCAAGCCAAATAGTATCGGAAGGACCAAATATTAAGGACTTTCAGTTGAATCAAATAGTTGATCCTACTGTTTTACAAGGGGATGGAGTTGATAAGATTATAGGACAACAACTAAAAGATTTCTATAATCTTGCTGTAAGATGTATTCAGAAGATGGGACAATATCGATCAGATATGATCGATGTAAGAGCTACATCGAATCAAATGTATTAGAGGATGATACACTTTGTTCTTCGTTAATTTCTAAATTGGTTTAAATGGCAAGCGACTCTACTCATTGCCCTAAGATTTTGAGAAGACAAGCACAAAAGAAGATATTTGTTAGATTATACTTTGAAGTTCTTAGCCTCTACCATTTCTTAAGAATATATACACACATTTTATCTTCCGCCAAAAAATTTCCTCTCTTCAGTGTTTTTAGGGATTGGGCTGGGGAGGGGGGTTAATTTTTTTTTAAACTTTTTTTTAAATTTTTATTCAAGAAAATAAAAAACTCACCGGAAAATATTAGATAAGGGGGGTATCGTTCCCATTCAATATGTGAAGGGAGTATTGTTTCCCAAACCTTAAATGTTAATGGGGTAAAGTGGGATTTACTCCCTTAATTATTAATTCTCCTAATACTTCTTATAATATATTTTCCTCTTACCATATATATTAGGACTCCTTAATTTCTAAAATATATTTTTTGCTTATCATATATTGTAGGACTACTTAATTTTAAATATTATAAACATAATTAAAATAGTAATAGGTTCTCCTACTAATTTCCACCCCTTTTTTCTAACCAACGTTTATTGTGTTCTTATTAATGTACTTAATATACCTTTTCCTTTTATGTTTTAATAACTAAATTTGTCCAAAAGCCAAAAGATTTTATCGGCACATGACTTAAAAATAGGCATCAGAAAATAATTGAGTTAGTTTATTTAATAAAGAAAGATTTAATATAGATTAATATAGTTCAATAAAATAATTTAGTTAGTCTAATATAATTCAATAATTAAATGACAGTTATTTGAGAAAAATAATAGAAAGACGATTTTGTCTATTGTAAAATCTTTTAATGAAGGACAAAAAGATCAAATCATATTATAAGAACCTTCACACTTTTAATATAACTAAATTTACCGTACGTGCGTTGCACGTGTGTGTCGTGTTTAAAAAATAGTATTTTTAAAAATTATAGGTAGATTTATGTCTAAAAGCAATAGTATTAATCAAAATAAATTATAACTCACTGAAAATAGACAAATACGAACAATACTAAAAATTAAAGAACTCCAAATTTTTAAATGATGATAAAAATAAGTATGAAACAAACGAATACTTTTTACATATACATGATATATACAAGCATATACCTAATTAGTAGTAGGGCAAGAAATTGAAAGAAATCTAACAAGACTTTTGTCTCGTCCATTAACATTGTTCCAACAAAACATTGAGTCAAAATAACTTAACGGGTTTGAATTTTTTTTTGAAGTAAGTATTTAGTTAACATAAACACAAAAAAAAAAAAATCAAATAAGATTCACTAACCAAAATAAATTCTAACTCATTGAAAATAAGAAAATAAAAAATAGTATTAAAAATTAAAGAACTCCAATTTTTAAGTAATGATAAAATAAGTTAGTGGGAATGGACGGTGTCTAGAAATTTAAGAATTAAAATTTTAGTCAATTTTAAAGGATCAAATATTAGGAGTTCTTAGTTCTTATACAAATAATTAAAGATTTAATAGCTACAATTTTAATTAATTTAAATTTTTTAATATTAGAATAATAATTAAATGACAGTTATTTTCCTCAAATAACTGTCATTTAATTATTGAATTATATTAGACTAACTAAATTATTTTATTGAACTATATTAATCTATATTAAATCTTTCTTTATTAAATAAACTAACTCAATTATTTTCTAATGCCTATTTTTAGGTCATGTGCCGATAAAATCTTTTGGCTTTTGGAAAAATTTAGTTATTAAAACATAAAAGGAAAAGGTATATTAAGTACATTAATAGGAACACAATTAACGTAGGTTAGAAAAAAGGGAAAAAAATTAGTAGGAGAACGTATTACTATTTTAATTATGTTTATAATATTTAAAATTAAGTAGTTTTACAATATATGATAAGCAAAAAATATATTTTAGAAATTAAGGAGTCCTAATATATATGGTAAAATGAAAATATATTGTAAGAGGTATTAGGAGAATTAATAATTAAGAAGTCCTAAAATATATGATAAAAACTATTAGAAAAATATATGGTTAGAGCTATTAGAAAAATTAATAATTAAAGAGTCCTAAAATATAAGGTAAGAGAAATTATATTAAGGGGTTATTATGCATATTGATGAACTATGAATATCGATCTGGAAGCGACCTTCTGTCACGACCTAACCCGTCGTGAGTGGCACCCACCCAACCCCCGGATGAGCGAATCAATAGAGTTCCACCCTTGCCTAGACTAACAGCTTAAAACCAGCAAGCATCAAAGTAAACTAGAAATGAAAATAAGATCAACTACTCAAAATACTTATCATAATTAATAATTTGCGGAAAATCCCACCTAGGAACTGAAAGTCATCGTACCAAATATCAATACCAAATCTAAAGTACAGGGATGCAACCCCAAACAAAATAAGAATAGTTTTTAAGTCCGAACAAATGGACTAAAACTCTAATGATAATCCCAAGGTAGCTCGAATCGACAGCTCACCCTTGAAGATCGGAAACGTCGGTGCTAAATTTGAGGTCTCGTCTCAACCGCTGGAAGATTTCCTGTACTCACCAAAAGAAAGACAAGTGCAGTATCAGTACACCACCACTGTGTACTGGTAGGATCATCAGCCAGTATTCAAGAAAATAGTATATAAATAGTACACAAAATCCAGTAACAAGTATGGCAAACATGCACCAATATCACAGGCATCTCTAGACTACAGGTCTCTACCTAGCTTGTTACCGCATGAATCCATCTCTTACAGTTCTATTCCACCAACAAGAATAACCATAATCACACCTTACCGTCTAGCCCGGACCCACCCTGGAATGCCCTCTAGACAACTACCACAAGAAGTGATTACCCGGCCTAAACCAAGACCAATTCAACAGTCATACGACAGTTCCCGGCCACCCATGGACCACCAATCAATAGCACTTTTCAATAACAGCCCGGTCTACTCACGGAACCAATATCAAGTATCACATTCAGTAAAATAACCCGGTCCTCTCACAGAACCAATATCAACCAACGCAATACAATAATCAATGAAACAGTGCAAGATGCAATAAAGTAAACTCGTACCAGGCGTGGTACCCGTGCCAACCGAATGTGTTATACCCGTACTAGGTGTGATACCCGTACCAACCGAATGTGTTATACCCGTACTAGGCGTGGTACCCGTGCCAACCGAATGTTATACCCGTACCAGGCGTGGTACTCGAGCCAACCGAATGTCAACAACCACAGTCAATATATGAATGCACACCCCTTGTAAAGCCAACAAGTAAAAATCATTCAAACATAGACTGTAAACCGAACTTAGACATTTCACACAATTCCCCTAAGCAATGTAATTCACACAATTACTTAGACAACGAGTACAATGAATATACACATTCGCAGAAATACGAAAGTCATCACCTACCTCGAATGTTCCAAGCTCTATTCAACCCGAGCTTTCCCATGTTCCATATTCCTCTCACGTTCTTGGTCTAAAAATAACACATAATGCATATAATTAACATACAGGCCTGTACATTACCCAGATTATACCAAATTCCCAAACCCCAAGCCACCCATGATCATCCCACCCTTTTCCCAAGCTTTTCCACCGTTAATTCTCCTAGTCTTATCATTTTTTACGGACAAAACAAGAAATTAAACAGTCTATGATCATTTTAACGTACCTAAATCAACACCCAAGAATATACATGTTTGGAACCCCCTTCTTCCCTGAATTCCATCATCCCTAGGTCATTCCAACCTTCCCCAATTTCCCTCCTAGCAATTCTACCGCATAGAAAACGTTGTACAAAGTGTGGGGAACGAAAACCTTACCTTAGGAACGATTTTTGGTGGAGGAATGAAGAAAATCGCCTGAATTCGCCCAGCCCTTCTCCCAAAACAAACTTGTGAAATTCTGATATTTTGAGAGCTGTTTCTGCATTAAAAATCCGTCGGCCCGCTATAGCGGTCTTAAGTGAGTTGACCGCCCCTTGACCGCCGCTATAGCGGTAATTTATACCGCTATAGCGGTGGCCGCTATCACACGTGACAATGCTCATCACGTGCAGAAAGTCCGTAAATTTTCCAGTTTTGGCCATTTCACAACACACTTGGTTCTCCTGACGTCCCGAAATAACCCTTTCACGTCAAACGCGATTTCGGGAGTTCTACTTACCCAAATTTGATTCTGAAAAGTCCCCCGGACTCCTTTATGTCTTGGCTAAGTGAAAAACTAGCTCAATCCAAAACACCTAAACCCATTTTTACCCGGATTTCCCTAAACTCTACCTCGCTCCAAAACCGGCCGAGGCTAGCCTAACCCAGAATTTCAAACTCCCAAACCCAGAGTTTTCTAACTTTAAAACTTAGCATGATTGAACTACCTATAACGAGGACCTGTTCGTTAAAATAGATACCAATTTACCCATCGTTCATCCCCGAACGATCAAACCCAAAATTACAGAAATAAAAGGAAGGAAGTGTAGTACCTGAATCCTCAAACAATTGAGGGTACTTGTCCCGCATTTCCTTTTCTGTTTCCCAAGTGGCTTCCTCAACCAGATGATGCTTCCACTGAACCTTCACCATATTAATCACCTTTGTCCTCAACCTCCGGACATCCCGAGAAAGAATCAAGACCGGTTCCTCCTCATAACAAAGATCCTTATCAAAAAGTACCTCATCCCACTTGATGATGTAGTCCCCATCCTCATGGTATCGCTTGAGCATGGATACATGGAATACCGGATGGACGCCTGACAAACTAGGTGGCAGTGCTAACTTGTAAGCCACTGGCCCCACCATCTCAAGGACCTCAAACGGACCGATAAATCGAGGGCTAAGCTTGCTCTTCTTACCAAACCGCATAACCCCTTTCATTGGTGACACTTTTAGCAATACTTGTTCACCAACTTGAAAGTCCATGTCCCGGACCTTACGATCTGCATGCTCCTTCTGCCTGCTTTGAGCAACCAACAACTTGGTCTGTATGCCCCTTACTTTTTCCTGCACTTCCTTCACTAAGTCTACGCCCAGAGGCTTCACATCACGTTCCTCAAACCACCCAATCGGTGATCTACAGTTTCTCCCATACAGGGCCTCGAATGGTGCCATATCGATACTGGATTGATAGCTGTTGTTGTATGAGAATTCGCACAACGATAGAAATTGGTTCCAATGACCACCGAAGTCCATTACACATGCTCTCAGCATGTCCTCCAATACCTGGATCATCCTCTCCGACTGACCATCAGTCTGAGGATGGAAGACTGTGCTAAAGGTGAGTTGTGTACCCAACTCTTCATGTAACTTGCCCTAGAACTTAGAAGTAAACTGCGTACCCCTGTCTGAAATGATGGACAATGATACCCCATGCAGTCTTACAATCTCCTTCACGTAGATCTTGGCCAACTACTGCAAATTATAATCTACCCTGATCGGAATGAAATGAGTGGACTTGGTCATCCTGTCAACAATGACCCAAATTGAGTCATACTTCCCCAATGTCTTGGGAAGACCCACCACGAAATCCATGGCTATCCTCTCCCACTTCCACTCTGGAATTAGCATCCTCTGAAGTAGTACTACAGGTCTCTGATGTTCATATTTTACCTGCTAGAAATTCTGGTACTTGGACACAAAATCAACTATGTCCCTTTTCATCTCGGGCCACCAGTAACGCTGCCTCAAGTTCCTGTACATTTTGGTTACACCCGACTGGATTGAGTAGCGTGAACCATGAGCTTCTGTCAAGATTTTCTGTATGATATCATCAACTCGAGGAACACAAATCCTCTCCCTGAAATGCAATACACCACCAGAGTCTAGCATGACATCTCTGGACTCCCCAGATATCACTTTACTACGCAACTTGCCCAGTTTCGGATCCTGAAACTATATTGCCTTTATTTATTCTATGAAGGTGGCCTTGACCTCAATGCTGGCCAACAACCCGCCTTGGTCTGATACACCCAAGTGCATGAACTTGGCCTCCAGAGCCTGAATTTCCTTAGCTAGCGGTCGTTTGGACATCCCCAAACAAGCCAAGCTACCCATGCTAATAGTTTTCCAGCTTAATGCGTCTTCCACCACATTAGCCTTACCCGAATGGTACTGAATAGTCACATCATAATCTTTCAATAACTCCATTCACCTTTTCTACCTCAGATTCAAATCCTTCTGAGTGAAAATGTGATGCAGACTGCGATGATCTGTGAATACTTCACACTTGACACCATAAAGGTAGTGTCTCCAGATTTTCAAAGCAAAAACCACCGCTGCCAACTATAAATTGTGAGTCGGGTAATTCCTCTCATGCACCTTTAACTGCCTGGATGCATAGGCTATCACATTCCTATCCTGCATCAACGCAGCCCCCAAACCAGAATGTGAAGCATCACAGTAAACAATAAATCCCTTACCTTCAACCGGCAAGGACAATATAGGAGCCGTGGTCAAAAGTGTCTTGAGCTTTTGGAAGCTCTCCTCGCACTTGTCGGACCACACAAATGGTATCTCCTTCTGTGTCAGCCTGGTCAGGTGAGTAGCAATAGAAGCAAAGTCCTTCATAAACCTCTGGTAGTACCCCGCGAGCCCAACAAAACTTCTCACCTCTGTCACAGAGCTAGGTCGGACCCAACTCTTAACTACCTCAATTTTTTGGGGATCCACTATCACCCCCTTTTCTGACACCACATGCCCCAAAAATGCCACTGAAGTCAACCAAAACTCACACTTAGTGAATTTTGCATAAAGATTTTGGTGCCTCAAGATGTCCAACACAATGCGAAGATGATTAGCATTCTCCTCCCTACTCTTAGAGTAGATCAAAATATCGTCAATGAACACGATAACAAAAGAATCCAAGTAGGACTTAAACACCCCATTCGTCAAACTCATGAATGCTGTCGGCGTATTGGTCAAACCAAACGACATTACTAGAAACTCGTAATGTCCATATCGAGTCCGAAAAGCAGTTTTCAGAATATCCTTAGGCCTAATCTTTAGCTGATGGTACCCCGACCTCAAGTCGATTTTCAAAAACACCGATGCACCCTGAAGCTGGTCAAACAAATCATCTATCTGGGGTAAATGATACTTATTCCGGATGGTCACCTTGTTCAACTGTCTGTAGTCTATGCACATCCGCATACTACCATTCTTTTTTTTCACAAACAAAATCGGAGCCCCTCAAGGTGAAGCACAGGGATGTATAAATCCCTTATCTAGGAGTTCCTGCAGCTGAGTCTTAAGTTCCCTTAACTCTGTGGAGCCATTCTATATGGAGAAATAGAGATGGGACGAGTGCCCTCACTCCAAATCAATACAAAATTCTATATCCCTGTACGGAGGCATACCAGGCAAATCCGCTGGAAACACCTCTACAAATTCGGACACCATCAGAACTGACTCAATAGAAGGGGACTCCACACTATCATCCTAGAGATGAGCCAAGAAGGCTAGACACCCCCTTCCCACTAGCTTTCTAGCCCGAACAAACGATATTATCTTAACTGGCTTAGGCCTGTATACACCTTCCCACTCTAATCTATCCTTACCCGGAATTTCTAAAGTCACAGTTTTGGTGTTACAGTTCAACACAACATGATAAGGAGATAGCCAGGTCATACCCAAGATAATATCAAAATCACCCATATCCAGAATCACTAAATCTACCCAAGTACGTAGCCCCACAAATACCATGGAACCATCACGATACACATGAGTCACAATCACTGACTCTCCAATCGGGGTAGATACATGGATAGGGGAATCAAGGATATCGCAATTCAAATTCAGACCCAAAGCAAAACTAACAGACACATAAGAATATGTAGATCATGGGTCAAATAATACTGAAGCCATTTTATCACAGACAAGAATAGTAACTGTGATCACCACATCTGAGGATTCTGCCTCAGTCGTTCCTGGAAAAGCATAGCAATGTTCCCTATCATCAATCCGGGCAATTTCTCGGGCCGGATGCGCCACTCCCCTGCCTGCGCCGCTGTTCCCCCGGTCTCCCCGGCCTCCCTGGAAATTACCTCGCCCACCCTGTGGATAACCCCTAGCATTACCACCTCTGCCTGCCGGAACCACTGCTCTAGTCTGCTGCTGACCCTGATTACCTGCCTGCCTATGTGGACACTCCCTCTTAAAGTGGCCCAACTCACCATAATGGAAGCAACCATGGTCCAAAGTAGGCCTGCTAGCTGATGTATAAGATGCCCCCTGGCCTCCAGGAGCTGAAGACTGAGCTCCCTGACGACCACCTGTAGTAGCTGGCAGAGCTGACTAAATAGGATGGGCTGAGTAAGCCTGCTGATGCTGGCCCCAGGAGTATGAACCACCAAAATTTCCCTCATTCCGGGGCCTTTTGGCTAAAGCTTTTGCCTGCCCCGCTTGCCTAACTCCCTCAATCTTCTTCACATAGTCCACCACATCATTAAAACCCTTGCCTGAAGAAGTCATATGCACTGACAATACCTGCAGATCACTATTCAGACCCTTGACAAACAGCCAGACTCGTTCCTCCTCGAAACCCACCATCTGTGTAGCAAAATGGGACAACGCATGAAACTTAGCCTCATAAGCTAAGACCGACATGCCACCCTGCTCCAAGTTCAGAAACTCATCCTTCTTCTGATCCCTCAAAGTACGGGGAACGTACTTCTCTAGAAACAAGGCATGGAACTGCTCCCAAGTCAGTGGAGGTAAGATAGATGACCGACACTCAACATGAGACCTCCACCACTGCTTGGCATCACCCTGCAGCTGAAAAGTGACAAACTCCACCCCATGCTGACGTACAATACCCAATTTATGCAACCTCTCATGGCAATCCAGGATGAACTCATAAGCATGCTCCTTGTCTGCACCCTGAAACATCGGAGTTTTCAATTTAAGGAACTTAGTCAGCATCTCATGCTCATTGACTGTCATCACTTGGCCTAACATCGGCCTGAGAAGATCATTTGTGCCCGAAGCTGCATCCATCCTTGGTGTAGTAGTAACTGCCGGTTGAGTATCCAAGGCCTGATTCGCATAAGCTGCGGGTATGGCTCCAGCACCAATAAACCCACTTAAAATATCCCACGCCTGCCTGAAAGCCTCTGGTGTCATATTAGGAAGGCCTGCACCTCCAACCGGTGCCTCCTCCTCCTGAACTCCTCCATCTTCTACCATTACTTCTTCTACATCCGCAGCCACAAGATCCTGAGGTGGGGAGGGGTTACCTCACGTGCAGCAGCAGCAGCTCGAGCTCCACCCCTGGTGGGTACGGCTCCAGCTCGTCCCCTGCCCCTTTCCCTACCTCTGCCACGAACTGCCAGGCCCACTACTGGGACCGCTGGCCTTGCCTCATTATTCCTTGTAGTAACCATCTGCGAATAGAAGAGTGAATGAAGTTAGATACCAATTCGTATCACCAGATACCAATTGGAATGAAGAGATAGTTATTTTCCTAAAGCCCCATAGCCTCTCAAGGAAAGGTACGAACGTCTCCGCACCATTTTGCAAGACTCTACTAGACCTGTTTGGTACAACGAGATCAACGAACCTAGGCTCTGATACAATCTTTGTCACGACCTAATCCATTGTGAGTAGCACCCACCCAACCCCTGGATGAACGAACCAATAGTGTTCCACCCTTGCCTAGACTAACAGCCTAAAACCAGCATGCATCAAAGTAAACTAGCAATGAAAATAACATCAACTACTCAAAATACTTATCATAATTAATAATCTGCAGAAAATCCCACCTAGGAACTGAAAGTCATCGTACAAAACATCAATACCAAATCTAGAGTACAGGGATGCAACCCTAAACAAAATAAGAATAGTTTTTAAGTCCGAACAAATGGACTAAAACTCTAATGATAATCCCAAGGTAGCTCGAATCGACAGCTCACCCTTGAAGATCAGAAACATCAGTGCTAAATCTGATGTCTCGTCTCAGCCGTTGGAAGATTTCCTATACTCACCAAAAGAAAGACAAGTGCAGTATCAGTACACCACCACTGTGTACTAGTAGGATCATCATCCAGTATTCAAGAAAATAGTATATAAATAGTACACAAAATCCAGTAACAAGTATGGCAAACATGCAACAATATCACAGGCATCTCTAGACTACAGGTCTCTACTTAGCTTGTTACCGCATGGATCCATCTCTTACAGTTCTATTCTACCAACAAGAATAACCATAACCACACCTTACCGTCTAGCCCGGACCCACTCTGGAATCCCCTCTAGACAACTACCACAAGAAGTGATTACCCGGCCTAAACCAAGACCAATTCAACAGTCATATGATAGTTCCCGACCACCAATCAATAACACTTTTCAATAATAGCCCGGTCCACTCACGGAACTAATATCAAGTATCACATTCAGTAAAATAACCCGGTCCTCTCACGGAACCAATATCAACCAATGCAATACAATAATCAATGAAACAGTGCAAGATGCAATAAAGTAAACCCGTACCAGGCTTGGTACCCGTGCCAACCGAATATGTTATACCCGTACCAGGCATGGTACCCGTGCCAACCAAATGTTATACCCGTACCAGGAGTGGTACCCAAGCTAATCGAATGTCAACAACCACAGTCAATATATGAATGCACACCCCTTGTAAAGCCAACATGTAAAAACCATTCAAACATAGACTGTAAACCAAACTTAGACATTCCACACAATTCCCCTAATCAATGTAATGCACACAATTACTTAGACAACGAGTACAATGAATATACACATTCGCAGAAATACAAAAGCCATCACCTACCTCGAATGTTGCAAGCTCTATTCAACCCGAGCTTTCCCGTGTTCTGGATTCCTCTCACGTTCTTGGTCTAAAAATAACACATAATGCATACAATTAACATATAAGCCTGTAGATTACCCGGATTATACCAAATCCCTAAACCCCAGGCCACCCATGATCATCCCACCCTTTTCCCGAGCTTTTCCACCATTAATTCTCCTAGTCTTATCATTTTTTACGGACAAAACAGGAAATTAAACAGTCTATGATCATTTTAACGTACGTAAATCAACACCCAAGAACATACATGTTTGGAACCCCCTTCTTCCCCTAATTCCATCATTCCTAGGTCATTCCAACCTTCCCCAATTTCCCTTCTAGCAATTCTACCGCATAGGAAATGTAGTACAAAGTATGGGGAACGAAAACCTTTGGCGGAGGAATGAAGAAAATCGCCTGAATTTGCCCAGCCCTTCTCCCAAAACAAACTTGTGAAATTCTGATGTTTTGAGAGCTGTTTCTGCATTAAAAACCCGTTGGCCCGCTATAGAGGTCCCCGCTCCGCTATAACGGTCCCGCTATAGAGGTCACCTGCCGCTTTAGCGGTCTTAAGTGAGTTGACCGCCCCTTGACCGCTGCTATAGCGGTAATTTCTACCGCTATAGAGGTGGCCGCTATCGCGTGTGACAGCGTTTGTCACGGGCAGAAAGTCCATAAACTTTCCAGTTTTGGCCATTTCACAACACACTTGGTTCCCCCAACGTTCCAAAATAACCCTTTCACATCAAACGCGATTTTGGGAGTTTTACTTACCCAAATTTGATTCTGAAAAGTCCCCCGGACTCCTTTATGTCTTGGCTACATGGAAAACTAGCTCAATCCAAGACACCTAAACCTATTTTTACCTGGATTTCCCTAGACTCTACCTCACTCCAAAATCGACCGAGGGTAGCTTAGCCCAGAATTTCAAACTCCCAAACCCGGAGTTTTCTAACTATAAAATTTAGCACGATTGAACTACCCGTAATGACGGACCCGGTCGTTATACCTTCTCTCTCTCATTAAGTTTCTTGATTCGTGTTGAATTTATTTGGTTGTAGAGAAAATACTTGTCAATATGGATTTGTTATTCACATGTAAAAGAAGTAGAAGTGTATTGTATTTGAAACTAGACTTTCAAACATACATACTTCTACTTCTACAATTTTTCTTGTTTTAATTTTGATTCAAGTCGTCATCTTGTATTCAATATCATCATTTTTTCTACCTTTTGTTTATTTCTTTTAGTTAATATATTTAAAAATTATATATTTGAATTATACATAATTAACAATTGACAATGGTTTCTCTCCTATTGATAAATTTTACCCTTTAAATAATTTCTCGCGTTTCTATTCTCTTTCAGTTGAAAATTTTTAATCAAAAAATTGGACGAAATAAGCATGTTGCTGCTGAATGAAGTAGCTAAAAAAGTCTAAGGTTCATCTCTTTTCTTTTCTTTTTTTGTCCCTTTCTTTCTTTAACTGTGACTTAGTTTTGATTATGCCAGTTAAGTGTTGAATTTTAATATGTAAAACTTTTATTTGAATGATGAACCTATAAATTTGAGGTTATAGTCGACCTGTCAATATGGGGCTTACTAATTAAGTTTGAAGGTGGATCAAGTACTGTAATGATCGGATCCATCGTTATTTAAAAAATCACGACGTCGTGAAATTCGAAAAAAAGTTAAAAATATTTTGGTGTTAAATGGGGTAATGTGGCGAAAAATTTCAGATTTTTGAAATCATCCAGGCTGACGTCACTCCACTATAGCGGTATTTTATACGCTATAGCGGAGCTGCTATGTCGGAAGGTTATTCACTATAGCAGAATAACGGGAGGCAGAAGCCTCAGAATGAGTTTTTAATAAAAGATTTCTCCTTCTCAATTGAGAAACATACGAGGGTTTCTCCAAAAACCCTCCTATGCTGCTTCAAGACTTGGAAACTATGAGGAGGAAGGATTATGGCTGAAGGGACGCGGAAAAGTGGATTCCAGGACCATCGTCCAACCGGGAACACCTTCACATAGCCAGAAACACATCCTTGCTGTTGCTTGGTGCTCAGGTAGGCTAGGTTTTCACTTGAGTAGATAGACCTATTTATATTCGTTCTATGGTATAGTTGAAAAGGAGAATCCATGATTAGGCCTCCGAGCACGGAGTCTGGCAGATTCAGTGTTGGTTATGTGTGAACTAGGAATTGGTTGGATTGAATTATGGGTTGATGGTATTTATTTTGGGCTGTTTATGTTGTCTTGGTATGCTAAAATGATAGGACTCAGGGTTTGGGATGTCGGGAAGGTTTGGAGAATCGAGAATTGCAAGGATAACTAAATGGGTATGAAAATGGGAAACTCCTAGGTGAGGTTATGGGAATGCGGAGGGCATGATGAGTAGTCATTGGTTTTGCTAAGGGCTAAGGGGTGGTAATTCATATTGTTATTATCTATGTAAGTCCAGAAATAAATGTGGTTGTTAAATTATGCTAAAAAGGGAAATAGTTCATTATATGTAAATAAAGGGTGAGTGTGTTTAGTATTCGAACGAAGGTCGAGACTAAGTTATATACTCGAGAAAGAGGGTAGGTGATGGTTTGATTCCTGTATGCTGTGTATATTGAAGTACTCTTATCTAAGTATCTGTATGAAATGCATTGCTTAGGGAATGATTAGAAATGTCTAATAGTCCTGTTAGTAGTCTGGGAAATTGAACATTGTATTGTGCTTGTTGGTTTTACAAGTTGATTGTTCCTTTTGTGACTGTGAATTGTTTGACTTTGGTTGGCTTGGGTACCATGCCTGGTACAGGGTAATACTAACGGTTGGCTTGGGTACCACGCCTGGTACAAAATATACTAACAGTTGGCTTGGGTACCACGCCTGGTATGGGTTTACTTTATTGTGTTGTTGCATCTTTATTTAATGGTTCCTTGAGTAGACCGGGTTGTGAACTTGCATTGTAGTTGCATATTTTGGTCCTTGAGAGGCTGGGTTGTCACATTGCTTTACGAGTTAGTCTTGGTGTAGACCGGGTGGTTTGTTTGACACTTAGGTATTGTCTAGAGGGAATCCAGGGTGGGTACGGGGTATGTAATGAGGTGTAATGGTCATTTGTTGTGGATTGTTGATTTATTTATTAAATGATCTACATGTGGTTGGTAAACTAGGGGAATGACTAAGCGTCTGGCATTGGGTTACTAGCTAGTGTTATCCTGTAAAGAGCTATCTAGGGATCCGGGAGGGGTCCAGGTATTTGTAAGGGGTGCCATGGGGGTATTGGGTCTGGAATGACAGGGACTGGGTCATTTCTAGATGCATAGTCATAGGGGTTGACTAGGATAATGGTGGGTTAGTTAGGGTTGGACTTAGTAGTTGGGCTAAGATGGCGTGACTTGGGAAGTCTAAGGTTGTGTGACTTGGGAAGTTTAAGGTTGTGTGACTTGGGAAGTCTAAGGTTAGTGTGACTTGGGAAGTCTAAGCTTAGCGTGATGAGGAAGACGTGAGAATGAGGGAGTTGGCAGCGGAAGGAATAAAAAGGGGTGAGGTAAGAGGTGTGAGTATTGATAGGTTGAGATCGGGTCTGGTAAAGGTAAATGGTGGAAGATAGGGCTATACTGTTATTACATGCTTTCTCTGTTTTCTTATATGATAGTACATGTGGATTCAGATCGACCAATGATTCCTACCAGTACGTGTGGTTGTAATGACTCTACTCTTGCTATACCCTTTTTGGGGATAGTCTGGTTGCAGGGTTGGTGATGTTTCATAGGTACATGACGATGGTGATATGCATCAACTTCTGTCCTTCGATTCCATGATGAAAGTTGTGTCTCATTTACATATCTCTATATAAATCCTGTAGTAGCTCTTGTACCTGTTTAGACTAGGTCCTAGGGAGGGTAATTTAAATTGTAAAACTGTTGGTTGTAATCTCCATTAAAAGGATGTATTAAAGTTTATTTCAGGGTTTAGTTTCTATTTTTCTGCATTTTTCCTATTGGACGGGTGGTAAGGGTTCGTCTATCTAAGTGCATAGAGTAGGCGCCCGCATGGCCCGGTAGGTTGGGTCGTAACAAATTATATCAGAGCCTAGGTTACCAGTTTCCCAGTACAAGAGCAAAATATCGAATAGAGTCCCACAGATTGGTGTGTTGACGTCAACATCTATTCTTTGGGAGGCTATGAAGCATTCTAGGAAACATCTCTCTTCCATCATTCCTTTTCGTGCGGTTCATTCACTTGCTTGTATGGGTTGAGTCCAATTGGTATCTATCGATCCCAATTGGTATCTCGACAAAGTAAAGGCGAGCCATTGTCCTCTGGTTGTAATAAGACAAGCAAGGAAAATTAGAACCGAGAAGGTTCCAATTGGTATCTACCTTGAGAGGCTGTGGTAATACATGGATAACCGACTAATGGTCATCCATGAATACGAATAGAAGGTGAATTTATGTGACTTAATTTTTGCTGTGGCCTGAAGTGAAAATGTTGTGTATTACTGTGGTTGTAAGACCTATTTGAATTGTGTGAACTTAGCTACCTTGAAATGAATGATGAGTCTACAGAGGGTCAAAAGTTGAAGGTAGTGTGTCTTGGGTCTGTGCATAGCTGTTAATTTTAGTGACTGGAATTGTATCATGTCCTGAAAGATACTTATCATTGGTCATGATGATAAGGTAATGGAAATTGTGACTGTAGGGAAACTTCGGTTTCAGGACGGTCGGGACTTGGTTGGGAACCATGGGAACAAGGGAGTTATTCGTGTGTAATAGCGGGAAGGTATCGTAGGGAACAATTTTCCTTTTAAAAATCTGTTGTGATTGGTAAATTTTGTGATTGATGCTGAGTTTTGATATATGCATTGTCAGGAATGGTCTTGGGGGTAGTCTAAGACCATGGCGAGATCAACGAGATTAGACAATGATAACCGGGAAAGGGGAAGGGTACACTTGCTGAAAAATTCTTTTTTCTCGGCTGTCATCGTCGAGACCGCCATAGCTGAACTATACTGCTATGACGATCCCGCTATAATGGTTTTTTTATCGCTACAGCGGTACCGCTATGGTGGAGTGGCAAATGCCATAGCGGAAGGGCGTGAGGCAGAAACCTCACCCTGTTTTCCCCTATTTTTTATTCATTCCCGGGATGATTTCAGAGCAAGAATTAAGCTTCAAAGTGCTAGGTAAAACAAGAAATCAACGATTTAACTATCATAGTGTGCATATAAGGGAAATTGTCTAAAACAAGCATCCATGTGCGTTAATAAAAAGGGGGAAAAGGAAATGGGAATACTGTCTAACAAGCCCCAAACGGGGGCAACCAAAAAGCTGTAAATTGTTCGAAGGTAAAAAGAGGGGGGGGGGGGGGGGGGCCTAAGCCTCATCAGCGCTCAGGAAGGGAAACTCTTGCCTATCCTCGGGCTCCAGGGTGGGAAGCTCTTGGCCTGGGGTGGCACAAGAGAACATGACCTTGATGGTATGCCACATCCGGGCAAGCATACGGTCCCGGGAGAGCCTTTTCTTCTTCTCCTCCTCTAACTCCCTTCGGAGTGCATCAAAGTCCTGAGCAGTAGGGAGTGGGGATGTACCTCCAGCGGTAGTGCCCTTTGTGAACCTTCGGACCACGACCAAGGCCTCCTCTAGCTGGGCGCTAGTGATAGGGGGCTGAGACTGGGGAGGGGCAGGAGTGTCATCATCATCATCATCGTCGGCGTCCTCGATCGACTGACTACTTCCTGCTTCGTCCACCTTTCTCTTCTTCTTGGAGACTACCTTTACCCGGACAGGGTAGAAGGGGTCGTCTATAGCCACCTCCAAATTAGTATGGTCCTCAGGCTTTCCAACCCGGCTGCACAATTCAGATATCAAGCCCGGAAGATAGGGGCCCTTCCTGTGACCCCGGTAGAATTCCTTCCACTCGGAGATGATTTGCTCCCCCACATTTATGATAATGCCTTGCATGGCACAAGCAATCACCAGGGCCAGGGCATAAGTCACGTTGGTCTTGTTACCCGATGGGCGGATCCTCTGAGACACTAAGTTGAGCCACATCCTAGCCTCTGCAGAAAAGTAAGTACTAGTGACGCCCTCGGGGCTGACCCAGTAGACCTTATCCCTACACGTCTCATCCACCAGAGTGTCCCTTAACCAAGTCATATCCCAGAGCTGAAACTTAGCCTCGTAGGATTCATTTGAGACGTGAGGCACTCCAAGCACCCCATTGATAGACTGAGCGTCCACGGGGACGTCCACTCCGCGAATACGAAAGGTGGGGTTAGGCTCATCCCAATGGACTGTAGGATGAAGGGCATAGAACTCCCGCACCCAGCCTGTCTGTGCAGAAGGAGGAGCTACCAACAAATTATCCCAACCCAACTCTCTAATCTTGTGGTGGAAGGCGGCTGCTTTTCTGTCCACCCCTGTCAGCTTGCACCCTCTCTCATAACAAATGCCTAGTCTCCGGTAATCCAAGAACCTCTCTCCGCTAGCTTCATTGGGGAAACGCTTGTAGGAATACATGGGCAATTGTTGTCCTCCAGCCATTGGAAGTATAACTTGTAATATGGCAAGAAAATCGGATTAGAACTCAATAAGGCATAAGGGATTTAGAAAATGGGGGGAAATTTTTCTAAGTGTCAACTTGGGAAGCTACTGGTTCACCGTAGTTGAAGCGCTATAGCAGAATAATATCTGCTATAGAGGATAGAAATCCATTTTGGGAAAAGGAAAGTTCTCCCGGGTATTTTCAAATTCTTTTATTCCGACATTATCCGAGACCCCGAATTCCTTGGGTACTCGGGAAGGTCACGTGTAATTTTTTTTGGTA
Organism: Jaltomata sinuosa; assembly: GCA_003996215.1. Taxonomy (NCBI): domain Eukaryota; kingdom Viridiplantae; phylum Streptophyta; class Magnoliopsida; order Solanales; family Solanaceae; genus Jaltomata; species Jaltomata sinuosa. Next base: position 85,500 of record QJPP01007231.1, read on the forward strand.
ATTCAAAAATTCTCCGAAGGAGTAGGGTCAGCTAATTTCCTTCAAATTAGTACGACTAATCGAGGAGAGGTTGGTAATTTGCGTAGGTTCATACGTTACGCGGTCATTTGGGACAGTGATGGTCCCCAACTAATTTCTTTTGTTTTCTTGATTTTTTGTGAGATTGTTCGGGGACGAACGATGGGTAAATTGATATCTGTTGTAATGACCAGATCTGTCATTATTTCAAAAACCACGACATCGTGAAATTCAAAAATGAGTTAAAAATATTTTGGTGTTAAATGGGGTGATGTGGCAAATTTTTTTAGGTTTTTGGAAATCATCCAGGCTGACATCACTCCACTATAGCGGTATTTTATCCTCTATAGCGGAACCGCTATGGCGGAAGGTCATCCTCTATAGCGGAATGACGGGAGGCATAAGCCTCAGAACGAGTTTTTAATAAAAGATCTCTCCTCCTCAATTGAGAAACATATGATGGTTTCTCCAAAAACCCTCCTATGCTTCTCCAAGACTTGGGAACTATGAGGAGGAAGGATTATGGCTGAAGGGAAGCAAAAAAGTGGAATCCAGGACCATCGTCCAGCCGGGAATACCTTCAAGGAGCCAGAAACACATTCTTGCAGTTGCTTGTCGCTCTGGTAGGCTAGGTTTTCACTTGAGTAGATAGACCTATTTATATTCGTACTATGGTATAGTTGAAAAGGAGAATCCATGATTAGGCTTCCGAGCATGGAGTCTGGCAGATTCGGTGTTGGTTATGTGTGAACTAGGAATTGGTTGGATTGAATTGTGGGTTGATGGTATTTATTTTGGGCTGTTTATGTTGTCTTGGTATGCTAAAATGATAGGACTCAGGGTTTGGGATGTCGGGAAGGTTCGGGAAATTGGGAATTACAAGGATAACTAAATAGGTATGAAAATGGGAAACTCCTAGGTGAGGTTTTGGGAATGCGGAGGGCATGATGAGTAGTCGTTGGTTTTGCTAAGGGCTAAGGGGTGGTAATTCATATTGTTATTATCTATGTAATTCCCGAAATCAATGTGGTTGTTAAATTATGCGAAAAAGGGAAACCGTTCATTATATGTAAATAAAGGGTGAGTGTGTTTAGTCTTCGTACGGAGGTTGCGGCTAAGTTATATACTCGGGAAAGAGGGTAGGTGCTGGTTTGCTTCCTGTATGCTGTGTGTGTTTAAGTAATCTTATCTAAATATTTGTATGAAATGCATTGCTTAAGGAATGATTAGAAGTGTCTAATAGTCCTGTTAGCAGTCTGGGAAATTGAACGTTTATTGTTCTTGTTGGTGTTACAAGTTGATTGTTCTTTTTTGTGACTGTAAATTGTTTGACTTTGGTTGGCTCGGGTACCATGCCTGGTACAGGGTAATACTAATGGTTGGCTCGGGTACCACGCCTGGTACTAAATATACTAACAGTTGGCTTGGGTACCACGCCTGGTACGAGTTTACTTTATTGTGTTGTTGCATCCTTATTTAATGGTTCCTTGAGTGAACCGGGTTGTGAACTTGAATTATAGTTGCGTATTTTGGTCCTTAAGAGGCTGGGTTGTCACATTGCTTTACGAGTTGGTTTTGGTGTAGACCTGGTGGTTTGTTTGACACTTAGGTGTTGTTTAGAGGGTATCCAGGGTGGGTCTGGGGTATGTAATAAGGTGTAATGATCGTTTGTTATGGATTGTTGATTTATTTGTGAAGTGATCTACATGTGGTTGGTAAACTAGGGGAATGACTGAGCGTCTGGCATTGGGTTACTAGCTGGTGTTATCCTGTAAAGAGCTGTCTAGGGATCCGGGTATTTGTGAGTGGTGCCATGGGGGTATTGGGTCTTCAATGACAGGTACTGGGTCATTTCTGGATGCATAGTCATGGGGGTTGTCTAGGATAATGGTGGGGTAGTCAGGGTTGGACTTAGCAGTTGGGCTAAGGTGGCGTGACTTGGGAAGTCAAGGTTGTGTGACTTGGGAAGTGTAAGGTTGTGTGACTTGGGATGTCTAAGGTTAGTGTGACTTGGGAAGTCTAACCTTAGCGTGATTCGGAAGACGTGAGAAGGAGGGAGTTGGTAGCGGAAGGAATAAAAAGAGGTGAGGTAAGGGGTGTGAGTAGATGATCAGGTCTGGTAAAGGTAAATGGTTGAGGATAGGGCTATACTGTTATTACATGCTTTCTCTGTTTTCTTGTATGATGGTACGTGTGGATTCGGGTCGACCGATGATGACTACTAGTACGTGTGGTTGTACTGACTCTACTCTTGCTATACCCTTTTTGGGTATAGTCTGGTTGCAGGGTTGGTGATGTTTCATAGGTACATGACAATGGTGATCTGCAGCAACTTCTGTCCTTCGATTCCATGACGGAAGTTGTCTTATTTACATCTCTACATAAATCCTGTAGTAGCTCTTGTACTTGTTTAGACTAGGTCCTAGGGAGGGTAATTTAAATTGTAAAACTATTGGTTCTAATCTCCATAAAAAGGATGTTGTAAAGGTTATTTCAGGGTTTATTTTCTATTTTTCCGCATTTTTCCTATTGGACGGGTGGTAAGGGTTCATCTATCTAGGTGCATAGAGTAGGCACCCACACAGCTGGGTAGGTTGGGTCGTGACAAGTACGTTATTCATATAAATCTAGTTTAATCTATCTATCTATCTATCTATCTATCTATCTATCTATCTATCTATCTATCTATCTATCTATCTATCTATCTATCTATCTATCTATCTATCTATCTATATTATTATAAAAGTACGAATAACAATGTTGAATGACAAAAATACGTAATTTTATCGTGTATATAATTTTATTGATTGGTGTTTGACACACGTGCAAAACACGTACACTAAACTAGCTATATTTATAAAAGTATGAAAGATCTTATAATATGATTTGAACTTTTTATCCTTCATTAAAAGACTCCATAATAGACAAAATTATTATTTACTATTTTTTTAAAATATTTTATTATTTAATTATTATTCTTATATTTAGGACTTAGAAATCTATTAAAATCTTTATTTAATCTAGGTAAAAAATTATAATATTTCATAATTTTAAATTAATTAAAATTTTATCATGTATAAAAAAATCTGTAATTGCACAACCAAACAAAAGGAAAATGAAGAACAATTGTGTTAATAGGAATTAAATTGTCATACGTAAAAAATAAAATAATAGGAGAACAAAGTAGTCTAAATTGAGGTAGCTTTAGTTGTCTTAGAGTTTTTTTAGAAAAAAAAAAGGAAAAAAAGTCGTAGGTGAAAAAAAAAAGATAATAGGACAACAAGTAGTTTTAATTGTCGTATGTTTTTTCTTAAAAAAAGGGGAAAAAAAGAAGTCTCTAAATTAGCATAGGAAAATGTTAAAATTAGTTGTTTCACATCCATCCATATGTGCTTTACACGTTTGTCTCATATCAATTAATAAAATAATATACCAAAACATAAATTATTAAAAAGTAGCAATTAATGCTAAAATAAATATTATATCTTTCTAATGATATAAATAAATATTGTACTCAAATAGATTATTAATTTAATATAAATTTTTAAAATAAAAATCTTAATATTTAAGACTTTAAGTTAAATATTAAGGAATAAATATAATATACTTATTTAGTTATACATATACAAATAATAAGAAAAATAATAGATAGTAACAGAAGAGAAACTATAACAAAATAATACGATAATCGAGATATCAGAACAATACGATTAGAGTTAACCTTCATAAAAAATCCTCAAAGCCTGGCCAAACATTCATCTACCATCTGTATTGAGCAAAAAAAAAAAATAGCAGCTAGTAACGACCTGTTCTGTCGTTACTGAAAATATCTGTGGTCAAGGCATATGTTTCTCATTCGTAATAAGCGTTAGCATTAATTTTTTAGTATGAGAGTACATTTGGTATGTACTAAGGTCATACAATACCCCGAGCACAAAGTTAAGTTGAAAGTTTTCTTACCGATTTAGTTTCTAGCTAAGTTCAAACTAGGGTCAACTTCACACGAGTATTCCTCGTAGAATATAAAGTTTTAAGGGTACCAATACCTACCAAATTAAAGAACTCTGAGTCCTCTTTCCAATGCCACTGACCATTTGTTAATCCGCTTCCCGAGTAAAAAGTTATGGTCATTTTACTGAAAGCTGTCCGTGCTGAAAAGCTGAGGCCGCTGTAGCGGGAATTAGGGCGCTATAGCGGCATCGCTGTAGCAGCCGGTAGGCCGCTATAGCAGAATTATGGGACCAGAAAGCCCATAAATGGGTTTTATAATTTGATTCTCTCCTCTTTAGTTAAAAACAGGCGAGGGTTGCTCCAAAAACCCTCCAAGGCTGCTCCAAAACTAGGGAGCAATGGAGAGGAAGGATTCCCACTTGAATGGGGTAAAACCCATGGATTCTAGGCCCACCTTTCTTCAGTATTCGCTTCTACGGAGCCAGAAGTTAGTGTTCAAACCTCTGCAGCAGATGCTTGGCGTCCAGGTAGGCTAGGTTTAATTGAGTAGACTTAGACCTGTAATTCGTTGCATATTATTATTGTAGAATGATGGAAGAATTTATGCCTAGGCCTTCGGGCATGGAGTCTGGAGGGATATCATATTTATTATTTGGTTGCCTGAAGGAGGAGGATGTTATTATAGGCAATGTGACCCTGTAACTGATTGATGGAAATTGTGATTGTGGATCCTCGGATAATTGGTGTTTAGGTGGGTAAAATGTATGGAAATCCAGTAAATTGGGTGAGGGATTGTTATTGTTTGAAAAAATGATGAAACTTTCTAATTATGTGTTACACAATGATGGTGTTGAGGGTGACACATTTTAGTTCTGAGGTTATCATTTATGTGTGTTTATAAATCCTAAGGGAACTAGATTATTGTAATGACCCTTCCGGTCATTCCTGCATTTACAATTTTTTGGTACTGTTAGAGCTTGCCTGTAGCGATCCTAAGTCATTTATGACTTACTGGGACTAGTGGTTCGGTGCCCTGGCCGATTATTTGGTCGTTATGGCCGTTTCCCTATTTTAGAGTTTTAACTTAGGAAATCGTTAACTTTAGTCATTATTCTTAGCTAACGTGCTAGTAATCAAATTCCGATAGTTCTGTTGGCTCTGAACATGGAGTTTGGTCTAGTTGGACCTTTAGTCGAGTCCTGAGAGCTTTTGGTGTGGATTTTGTGTTGCCTTTTGTGTTTTCAGGCCATTTGGAGTTAGAAGTGTGACTTTGGTCAACTTTCGATGATCGAAGCATCAGATTCAAAATCTAACAATTCCATCAGCTCTGGAATATTGAGTTTGGGTTAGGTAGGTGGTTTGTTTGGGTCTGGGTGAGCCGGGCTCATTTCTCTTGTTTGGTTGATTTTAGTTAGTGTTGACTTGGGTCAACATTCCCCCAAAATGACCTCATATGGAAGTTTCACCGATTCCATTGAGTCCGCAACATCGTTTTCACTCTAATAACATATTTGGTTTGTGAGTATCGAGTTTTGATTGTGCCCGAAATACCACGTAGAAGCTTTTAGCTGAACTGGTGGCCTTTAGTGCCAATGGCGCCTAGGCAGCGCGATGGCGCTAGCCTGCCGCCTGGCCTTCAGTGCATTAGTGCACAAGCAACACGATAGCACCCAAGCGCCCAGCCTCCTGCCAGCGCCAATGGCGCCCCTGCCGCGTGATCGCGCGTAGGCACGCCTGGCCACTCTGCAGCGCGATGGCGCCCTGCCAGTGCCATAGTTCATGCGTGCCCTTCAGTGCTATAGCACTCCTCCAACACTGATGGCGCTAGCCTGCGGCCAACCTTATAAAATGTGCCCTTCATGAATTTTTCCAGTAATTTCCTCTTGGCTTTCTCACTCTAAACTCTTTCCCTCTCCTACAAATTGTTCCCAAATCAGTTCTTAGCCATGGAGGTTCATTATTGGAGGTTAATCTTGCTCCCTCTTTGTCTTGGTAAGTTTTTTCTTCCCCAAATTTTGCTTCTTATCCATAAGCAAACTCCATTGATGATTTCTTAAAGCTTGGGGAAAATTTCTTGGTTGTAGTGGCTTAAATTAAGGCTGCATGCTTGTGGGCTCGTGAAATTCACTTTGTGGGCTTGCTTAATCTCGTCAAGGTAGGCGAACTCTTACTTTAATTTCTGGTTTTCTCTTTGAATTTATTTCTTTAATTCCTTAATTGATCGAGTTGTTTTGAGCTATTTTTCTTGGCCAAATCCGCTCAAATTTTGAGCATGTTCTCTTGGGATTGTTGTTATCATCGGGCATCTTTCCATTTTGGATTTTGAGTTGTGGGTCTCGCGTAGTTTATGTTTATGATAGTGTGACTGCGTTTCGGGACTTCTCGGAGCAGTTCGGGCTTGGACATCGTTATTCAAGCAGCTTGTCGTCGGACGACAGGTAGGTTACAGTTTAACTCTTCCAGACTTTGCATATATAGGCTTTAAGGGTACTAATTAGCATCCTTGGATTGAGTTTATTAGCATGCCACCCCCAGACCTTGTCCGCTTCTTCATGTCCGTCTTATTTTCACTACGATGATTGTAGTATTCGTGGTGGTTGATAGTATCACCCTTGTGGTCCTGTGTGGCCTTGTATTTGATCTGGAGCTTAGATGGTGGGTTATTTGGTAATGCCAGTGAGTTCCAGACATCGATATTCATTTATTAAGCTGGTTATTTATGCTGTAGAGTGATTGGAGCCTGTGCAGGGCCGATAGGTTAATTGTAAGCTGTTGGGCTACTGTTTGTGATTGGGCATGCCATTATAATGCATATAAAGAGATTTCTATATGTTTTACTATGGTTTTGGCTTCGGGCCTACTATTTATATTTTTCTAAACCTTGCATGGCCCCGAGAGCTATTTTTTGGTAAAATGGTTATAAAAGGTTTGAAATTGTTTTCATTGATCTTCTTGGGGTAAAAGATTTAGAAAGGTCATTTTATCACAATTTTCCCCACTTATACTAGACCCGGTTGGGCTGTGGTGCTAGACATGCTTTATTATTGATTTGAGATGATACTAGACTCAGACGGGCCGAGTATCAGACTTATTTTACTACTGTTTTAGACCCAGTTATATCCGGGCACCCTTGTTAGGGGTTTTGAGACTTAATTCACTAATTTAGACCGGGATAGACTCCGGGAATGCATGTTGAGACTTCCATTACTAGTTTGGATCTGGACACACACCGCACCGTTATATTGAGACTTGAGATTTAGTATGTGGTTGAGGACCTCCATGGACCTTGCCGATCCAGACCAGGGGCTACGTGCCGAGTGTGCCGGAGGAGGGGTATACAGTGTAGTTGAGGTATATGGGACATGACCTTTCATGGATCCTACCTGTTGGGCCTATAGACGTCGAAGAGGTACATACAGAGTTACTGTTTCACTCGATTTTCACTATTGCATCATATCATTCATTTTCTTGAGATTTTCCACCCTTGTTTGTTGTTTGTTGATTGTACGCTCCGGTAGTATGGGATGTCGGAGGGTTTGTCTTTGCTTGTATGTGTTCCTCGGGTGTATGGGCACCCGTAGGGACTGTAGGTAGACTTATTATTGTTTTATCGTGATATTGATCCTTGTTATGGTTACATTCAGTGATTGGTAATTGAGAGATGTATTATTCACGTTTGGTTCTCTTGATGGTTATACTTGGGCTATCAGTTGATTATTCCTGACTTAAGAGTGCTATTTCTAGCATGTCTTGGCTATTAGTCTTATTTTCGAGCATGATTATCATTATTTCCTCTCCTGCTTCCCTTTTCTATTTGAGGTTACTGGTATACTGCCTTCTTCTTAAGAGCTCTTTATATATATTATTATTGCAAGGACCCCAGGTGCATTCTTTATTTCCTTCACCTGTGTCTGTGAGATATATATTTTTAGTAGCTAGCCAAATATGTTGTTTTCTTTTGTGCTAGCTTCCATGTTCGTATTATTGTTTCTGTGACTACTTGATTCTTTTCTCCTATATTACTGCTCTTATATCTTATATGCACTCAGTCGGCCTGTGATGCCTACTGGGTACCCGTTGGTTTACAATTGGTGCTCATACTACACTCTATATCTTCCTGGTGCAGATCCTAGTATGGGCCATTACCGCTGATCCAGGGAGACTCGTGTGGGCTGATTTTTGGACTATCCGAGGCTGAGGGTGAGCTCTTGATGACCGGGGCTTAGCTTTCACCTCATCTTTTGTATCTTGTACTCTTTTTTCTATTCAGAGACAGATGTGTATATATCCTTTTAGATCCTTTGTACTCTGTATATTTAGTATCAGCTCTTATACTATGATACCAGGTTTTGGGTTTGGTTTAGCTTCTGCTTATTTATATTCCAGTTGCTTATTCCTTCATTTATTTCCTATGTTTCTGCTATTTATATTGTTCTTCCGCTTGCTTGTTAGATAGTAGCCCATTAATAATTGTTATGGGCTATGGGAATTGGTACGCCTATAGAGGGGTTGTAGGTTCCATCATGATCGAGAAATCGGGTCGTGATAGCTTGGTATCAGAGCCTAGGTTCACCGGTGTTATCGGTATAGGAGCCAATGTCTAGTAGAGTCCTGCGAATTGGGGAAGAGATGTCCGTACTCAATCTTCGGGAGGCTACAGTGGCATCTTAGGGTATATGACTCTCTTCTTGCTTCTATATCGTGCGTCTTATCCTTGATGGTTTCCTGAAATCTCACTTATTCTAGTTCATTATCCTGCAGATGGTTTATACAAGATCGTCGACATCAGGCAAGGGCGAGCCTTCGACTCCAGCACCTCCAACTCCAGCTGGGGGCCGGTGAGGTCACAGAGGTAGAGCTAGGGGACTTTCCCGAGCAACGGCGCCAATTAGAGCTCTTAGGGTCGAGGTTAAGCCCGAGATTATTCTAGAGCAGCAGTCTACAGACTGAGGGGCATCCCAGGTAACACTAGTGCTAGCACCAGTTTCTGTGCCAGCTTCAGCCCTAACTCCATCATCAGATATTCAGGGTCTACTTCTACAGTTATTGGGTATGATAGAGGGACAACCTTCAGATGTGGCATAGATATCCGTTCAGGGGGTAGCCCTAGGTGCTCAGAGTTCAGGAGTGCAGCCTGCTACCGCGACTTCCTGTGCTGAGGTTATTCTGGTACCATCTCCTGCACAACCTGTTGCTCCTCATCCAACTATGCCAGAGAGGGACCAGAAGGCACTGGGTAGATTTTTGAGATTGGCTCCACCTAGATTTGCTGGTACACTTTGTCAGGATCCATATGATTTTATCTCTACCTAAAAGGAGATGCTATACCATTTGGGTTTGTTGGAGACTCACGGTGTTGGATACACTACTTATCAGCTGGAGGGCCCAGCTAAGTTATGGTGGAGGGCCCAGGTTGCTAGCAAACCATCTTTGTCTCCTCCGTTACTTTGGTAAGAGTTCTATGAGGCCTTTAGGGACAAGTTCTTGCCTCAGAGTGATAGAGAGCATCGTAGGGAGTAGTTCACTAGACTTATACAGGGTTTTATGACCGTATTTGAGTATGAGACTCGCTTCCACCAACTTGCTCCATTTGGGGCCATCATTATCCCACCGAGCTTGATAGAGTTCATAGATTTGTTTGGGGGTTGAGATTAGAGTTCAGATAGACAGCTGAGGTGTTACTTGCTAGCGGTCGGTCCTTCCAAGATATAGTAGATCATGTTCGCACTATGAAGAATTTGCACCATCATGATCCGGGGGCCAGAGATAAGAGACCACATCACCAGGGCAGCTACAGTGATTCCCATTACAATGGTAGATTTTCAGGCCAGTGTGGCCTAGGTTATCAGCCACAGCAGCACCAGGGTCAGTCTAGTGGACTGGTTTAGGCTTCACTTCAGGCTTTTAGTAGTTCTCAGTTTGAGCAGGGTTAGAGTAGCCAGTAGGGTTACAGTGGTCAGACTCCGAGGGGTACATCTTCTAGGGAATCAGGCTGTGGTGGCCATACTGGAGCAACTAGTTCATCCAGGCAGGGTAGGCCATCAAGGCCTTGCTATGAGTGCGGAGTTATTGGGAATTATACTAGAGATTTCCCCCAGCGGGGTGTAGTTCAGCCAGCCGCTCAGCCAGCTCAGCCATTGAGAGCAGTTCAACCACCGGCTAGAGGAGGTGGTGTTCAGGGTCGAGGAGGTGCCCGACAAGGCAGGACATGTGGTAGGGATGACGGTTGGTAAGGTGGAGGTAGTCGTCAGTTTTATGCGGTCCCTAGGAGACCGGAGAAAGAGGCCTCGAATGCTGTGATCACATGTACGATTTTTGTATACCGCCAATCAACTTTGGCTTTATTTGATCCTGAATCTACTTGCTCATATGTTTTTGCCTACTTTATGCCTTGTTTAGGGTTGGCTAGTGAGCCATTATCTGTGACTGTATCTATTTCGACCCCATTAGGAGATTCTTTAGTAGTGGATCAGATTGAGAGATCCTGTATGATTTGTGTCGGTGATTTGGATACTTGAGGTGATTTGATGATTCTTGATATGTTAGACTTTGATGTGATTCTGGGCATGGACTGGTTATCCCCTCACCATGCAATTTTGGATTGCTATGCCAAGACCGTTACCATAGCCGTGCCCGGCGTATCCCCAATTATTTGGCAGGGTTCTATTAGCCGTGCACCATCTGAGATCATCTCTTGTCTTTGAACTAGGAAGTTGATTTCTCCCGGGTGTTTGCCTTATCTAGCATATGTACGAGATGCTAGTACCGACCCTTTTACCCTGAGTCTGTTCCTGTGGTTAGAGATTTCCTAGATGTGTTCCCTATCGACCTGCCAGGCTTTCCACCTGAGAGAGATATTGACTTTGCTATTAAGTTAGAGCCAGGCACCAGGCCCATTTATATTTCCTCTTACTATATGGCTCCAGTTGAGCTGAGAGAGCTTAAGGAGTAGCTCCAGGACCTGTTAGCTAAGGGCTTCATTAGACCGAGTGTATCACCTTGGGGTGCTGTAGTTCTATTTATGAAGAAGAAAGATGGGTCGATGAGGATGTGCATTGATTATCGACAGTTGAACAAGGTGACTCTAAAGAATAAGTATCCGATGCCGTGCATAGATGACTTGTTTGATCAGCTTCAGGGTTCAGCCATGTTTTCAAAGATAGATTTGAGGTCAAGCTACCATCAGTTGGGATTAGGGTGGAGGACATCCCTACGACAATATTCAGGACACGTTATGGCCATTATTTGGGTTGAGTAATGCCCCTGCAACTTTCATAGACTTGATGCACATGGTGCTTAGCCCGTATTTGGACTCATTTGTGATAGTTTTCATAGATGACATACTGATATACTCGCGGAGTAGAGATGAGCATGAGCAACACTTGTGGATTATACTCTAGACTTTGAGGGATCATCGGCTTTATGCCAAGTTCTCAAAGTGTGAGTTTTGGCTTGAGTCAGTGGCATTCTTAGGACACGTGGTGTCTAAAGATGGGATTAGAGTGGACCCAGGGAAGATTTCAGTCGTTCGTGATTGGACGAGACTTACTGCTCCTACTTAGATTTACAACTTTATTGAGTTAGCAGGGTACTACATGAGGTTCATCGAGGGGTTTTCTTCCATAGCAACAACTTTGACTAGGTTGTCTAGGAAGGATGTCCCATTTCAGTGGTCGGATCAGTGCAAGGATAGCTTTCAGAGGCTTAAGGCCTTGTTGACTTTAGCTCCAGTGTTGACTTTGCCAGTTGAGGGTCAGAGTTTCTCATTATATTATGATGCTTTAGGGGTTGGCCTTGGTTGTGTATGGATGCAACAGGGTCGTGTGATAGCTTATGCATCAAGACAACTAAAGGTTCACGAGCATAACTACCCAAGTCATGACTTGGAGTATCGGTAGTCTTCACGCTAAAGATTTGGAGGCACTACTTATATTGGGTTCATTGTGAGATCTTCACTGATCACCATAGTCTTCAGTACATCACGAGTCAGCGAGAGATGAACTCTAGGCAGAGGAGATGGATCGAGTTACTGAAGGACTATGACATTACTATTCTGTATCATCTGGGCAAGGCAAACGTGGTAGCGAATGCCTTGAGTCGAAAGGTGATGAGTATGGGTAGCCTAGCTTCACTTTCAATTTTAGAGCAACTGTTGGCCTTGGACATCCAAACCTTGGCTAACCATTTGTTTAGGCTTGACTTATCGGATCCTAGCAGAGTTCTCGCCAGTATTGAGGTTCGTTCTACCTTGGTTGATCAAATTAGAGCCGTCAATTTGAGGATCAGAAGTTGTGTGACCTTTGTGATCAGGTTATTTGGGGTGAGGCCAACCGGTCTACTCTAGATTTAGACGGTGTTCTGAGGTTTGATAGTTGGGAGTTGGGATTTGACTCAGTTGATTCTCTGGGAGGCACATTGTTCTAGATATTCCATCCATCCTGGCACAACCAAGATGTACAGAGATTTGAGATAGCTGTACTGGTGGAGTGGTATGAAGCGAGATGTAGTAGAGTTTGTATCTCGATGCTTGAACTGTCAACAGGTTAAGTTCGAACATATCAAACCTGGTGGATTGATGCAGCGACTTCCCATTCCTTAGTGAAAGTAGAAAGGGATTACTATGGACTTCGTAGTTAGATTGCCATGTACTTCTCGATGGTTTGACTCTATTTGGGTTATAGTTGATTGGCTGACTAAGTCAACACACTTCTTGCTAGTCCAGACTACCTACAGTGCAGAGAGGTTAGCTCAGATTTACCTTCGTGAGAATATTTGTTTGCATGGGGTCCCAGCTTCTATCATTTCAGACCGCGACACTCAGTTCACATCTCAGTTTTAGAGGGCTATTCAGCGAGAATTGGGTACAAAGGTTTAGCTTAGTATCACAATTCACCCTCACACAGATGGACAGTCTGAGAGGACTATTCAAGTCCTTGAAGACATGATACGGGACTATGTTCTTTACTTTGGAGGTTCTTAGTATCAGTTTATGCCTTTGGTCGAGTTTGATTATAATAATAGTTATCATTCGAGCATTAGCATGGGACCTTTTGAGGCATTGTATAGTAGGCGTTGCAGATCGCCAGTGGGTTGGTTTGGAAGTTTTAAGTCTAGGCCATAGAGTACAGACTTGCTTTGTGATTCCTTAGACAGAGTCTGAGTGATTCAGGACAGACTTTGGGTAGCTCAGAGCAGGCACAAGAGCTATGCTGATCGTAGACTTTGTGCCTTGGAGTTTAGTGTTGGTGACTTGGTGTTTCTCCGTGTATCGCCCATGAAGGGAGTGATGAGATTTGGTAGGAGGGGAAAGCTTAGCCGTAGGTACATTGGGCCATTTGAGATTCTTCATAGGGTTGGTAGTGTTGCTTAAATGTTAGCTTTGCCTCCGATGTTTTCACCTATGCACCCAGTTTTCCATGTATCAATATTGCGACTGTATGTTCTAGATGAGTCTCATGTGTTGCAGTGGGATTTTGTTCAGTTGGATGAGAGTTTGACTTTTTTTGAGGAGACGGTTGCTATTCTGTCCAGAGATGTCAGGAGGTTAAGATCTAGAAAGATTCTGGTTGTTAAGGTTTAGTAGAGGCACCATCCAGTTGAGGAAGCTACTTAGGAGACTGAGAGAGAGATGCGGGCTCAGTATCCACAACTGTTTGAGCCTTTAGGTACTCCCTTGTTCTTGACTTTCGAGGATGAAAAGTCCTTTTTAGTAGTGGATAATGTAATGACCCTTTTGGTCATTCCCGAATTTATGCTTTCTTTGTACTGTTAGAGCTTGCCTGTAGCGACTCCAAGTAATTTATGACTTGCTGGGACCAGTGGTTCGGTGCCCTGTACGTTCTTTTGGTCGTTATGGCTGTTTCCCTATTTTAGGGCTTTAACTTAGGAAATCATTGACTTTAGGCAACACACTTAGCTAACGTAGTCGGAAATGAATTCTGACAGTTCCGTTAGCCACAGAACATGGAGTTTGTCGAGTTGGACCTTTAGTCGAGGCCTGAGAACTTTTGGTGTGGGTTCTGTGGCCTTTTGTGTTTTCAGGCCATTTGGAGTTAGAAGTGTGACTTTGGTAAACTTTCGATGATCGGAGCGTCTGATTTGAAATTCGATAATTCCATCAACTCTGAAATATTGAGTTTGAGTTATGTAGGCGGTTGGTTCGGGTCCCAGGTCAGCAAAGCTCATTTTGCTTGTTTGGTTGATTTTAGTTAGTGTTGACTTAGGTCAACATTCCTTCGGAATGACCTCATATTGTCACGACCCAATCCATCGGGCCATGCGGGAGCCTACTCTATGCACCTAGATAGACGAACCCTTACCACCCATCCAACAGGTAAATGTGGAAAAGAGAAAACAAATCATGAAATAACCTTTTTGATATACAAAAGCCCTTTACAACCTTGTTTTCAGAAAGATATCCTTTTTATAAAGATTACAACCAAGTCACACTAACCTTAAACTTCCCAAGTCACACTAACCTTTGACTTCCCAAGTCACACAACCTTAGACTTCCCAAGTCACACAACCTTAGATTTCCCAAGTCATGCAACCTAACCTTAGACTTCCCAAGTCACGCCACCTTAGCCAAACTACTAAGTCCAACCCTGACTACCCCACCATTATCCTAGTCAACCCCTATGACTATGCATCCAGAAATGACCCATTCCCTGTCATTCCAGACCCAATACCCCCATGGCACCACTCACAAATACCCGGACCCCTAGACAACTCTTTACATGATAACACCAGCTAGTAACCCAATGCCAGACACTCAATCATTCCCCTAGTTTATCAACCACGTGTAAACCACTTTACAATTATAATCAACAATCCACAACAAACGACCATTACACCTCATTACACCTTCCAGACCCACCCTGGATCCCCCTCTAGGCAACACCAAAGTGTCAAAAACAACCCGATCTACACCAAGACCAACTCGTAAAGCAATGTAACAACCCGACATCTCAAGGACCAAAATACACAACCACAATTCAAGTTCACAACCCGGTCTACTCATGGAACCAATACCAACTACAATAATGCAAACAAAATCAATGCAACAATGCAGTAAATAAACCCATACTAGGCGAGGTACCCGAGCCAACCTTTAGAATATCCCGTACCAAGCGTGGTACCCGAGCCAATCGTTAGTATATTTCATACCAGGCATGGTACCCGAGCCAACCATTAGTAATTCTGTTCCAGGAGTGGTACCCAAGCCAACCAAATGTCAAACAATCCACAGTCACAACAATGAACAATCAACTTGTAAACCAACATGCAAAATATACAGTTCAATTTACCAGACTGTTAAACAGGACTATCAGACATTCCTAATCAACCCCTAAGCAATGCATCTCATACAATTACTTAGATAACCGTACACAACAACACAAAGCATACATGAATCAAGCCATCACCTATCCTCTTTCCTGGGTATATAACTTAGCCTCGACCTCCGTCCGAAGACTAAACACATTCACTCTTCATTTAAATATAATGAACGATTTCCCATTTTAGCATAATTTAACAACCACATTGATTTTGGAACTTACATAGATAATAACATTACGAATTACCACCCCTTAACCCTTAGCAAAACCAACGACTACTCATCATGCGCTCCACATTCCCAAAACCTCACCTAGGAGTTTTCCATTTTCGTACCCATTTAGTTATCCTTGCAATTCTCGATTCCCCAAACCTTCCCGACTTCCTAAACCCTGAATCCTATCATATTAGTATACCAAGACAACATAAGCAGCCCAAAATAAATACTATCAACCCCCAATTCAATCCAACCAGTGCCTAGCTCACTCATAACCAATACCGAATCCACCAAACTCCGTGCCCGAAATCCTAATCATGGATTCTCCTTTCCCACTATATAATAAGTACAGAATGTAAAGAGGTCTATCTACTAAAATGAAAACCTAGCCTACCTGGGCTCCAAGAAGCTGCAAGGATGTGTTTCTGGCTCCATGAAGGCATTCCCAGCTGGGTAATAATCCTGGAATCTGCTGTTCTGCGTCCCTCCAGCCATAGTCCCTCCTCCTCATGGTTTTCTAGTCTAGGAGCAGCATGGGAGAATTTTTGGAAAAACCCTCGTATGTTTTCCAATTGAGGAGGAGAAGTCTTTTTATTAAATCCCATTCTGAGGCTATTGCCTCCCAACAGCCTGCCCAAATGATTTCCAAAAATCTGAACTTTTTCACCACGTCACCCCATTTAATACCAAAATATTTTTAACTCATTTTTGAATTTCATGACGTCGTGGTTTTTGAAATAACAACGGATTCGGTCATTATAACAGATACCAATTTACCCAATGTTCATCCCTGAATGATCCCAAAAATTAAGAGAACGAAAGAAACTAGCCGAGGACCTTCACTGTCCCAAATGACCGCATAACGTACGAACCTACACGAATTACCAACCTCCCCCCGATTAGTCGCACCGATTGAAGGAAATTAGCTGACCCTACTCATATGGAGAATTTTTGAATTACCCAAGATGATTTACACGTGACCTTCCCGAGTACCCAAGGAATCCGGGGTCTCGGACAATTTTGGAGCAAAAGAATTTGAAATTACCTGGGAGAACTTTCCTTTTCCCAAAATGGATTTTCGTCCGCTATAGAAGATATTATTCTGCTATAGCACTTCTGCTACAAAGGACTGACGGTTAACAATTTGTTGAAATAGGGGGAAAATGGATTTCACCCCTCATTCTTCCCACATTCCTTCCAAAAAAAAATACCACACTCTCTCCCGATCACTTCGCTCCCAAAGTCAAAATTTTGAGGTAAGACTCATTTCTACTCATTTCCTTACTTTCTTGCACGAATTTAGACATGATTTTGGTAGAAAATGAGGGTTTGGGGTATACATTGTAGTGGGTTTTGAACTTGAACCTTAGGTTGGATTTATATTGGATTCCTGAAGCATGGATGTTTCTATTACATTTACAATGCCTCCCAGGCGTAATGGGCATAAGGATTATACTATTTTTGGCCAAGAATGGGCCAAAAATGGGGTGGGAGGTTAAGGGTTGTTCTTGAACAAAAGTTGCGATGTGGACGCAATTTAGGGGTTATAATGCCCAAATTTTTGTAGAAAATAGTAATAGAATGCTTTAGGAGCACTGATTTGAACTTAGATTGTCATAAACTATATTTATAATAATAAAGAGAATCTATTCAAATTCATATTAGAAAATGGGATTATCAACTATACTTGACTGGGCGCCATTGTTGCACCTCTTGAATCTTTGGGGACGATGAATACCACTATAGCGGTTGGGCTCCGCTATTGTGGTTCCACTATAATGGATATTTTTTGGCTATGGCAGTTTCGCTATGGCAGACGATCATTCACTATAGCGTAAGGCCGCGAACCAGTAGCTTCCTAAGCTGACACTTAGAAATTCCCCTCCTTTTCTAAGCCCCTTAGACCTTATTGAGTTCTAATTTGATTTTCTTGCCATATTACAAGTTATACTTCCAATGGCTGGAGGACAATAATTGCCCGTGTATTCCTACGAGCGTTTCCCCGACGAAGCTAGTTGAGAGAGGTTCCTAGATTATCGGAGACTGGGAATTTGCTACGAGAGAGGGTGCAAGCTGACAGGGGTAGACAGAAAAGCAGCCGTCTTCCACCGTAAGATTAGAGAGTTGGGTTGGGATTCCTTGTTGGTAGCTCCTCCTACCGCACAGATAGGCTGGGTGCGGGAGTTCTATGCCATTCTTCCTACAGTCCGTTAGGATGAGCCCAACCCCACCATTCGTATCCGAGGAGTGGACGTCCCCATGGACGCTCAGACTATCAATGGGGTGCTTGGAGTGCCTCACGTCTCCAATGAGGCCTACGAGGCTAAGTTTTGGCTCAGGGACATGACTTGATTAAGGGACACTCTGGTGGATGAGTCATGCAGGGATAAGGTCTACTGGGTCAGCCCCGAGGGAGTCACTAGTACTTACTTTTTTGCAGAGGCTAGAATGTGGCTCAACTTGGTGTCTCGGAGGATCCGCCCATCATGTAACAAGACCGATTTGACCTATGCCTGGGCCCTGGTGATTGCTTGTGCTATGCAAGACATTATCATGAATGTGGGGGAGCAAATCATCTCTGAGTGGAAGGAATTCTACCGGGGTCACAAGAAGGGCCCCTATCTTCTGGGCTTGATATCTGAATTGTGCAGATGGGTTGGGGTGCCTGAGGACCATACTAATTTGGAGGTATCTATGGACGACCCCTTCGACCCTGTCCGGGTGAAGGTAGTCTCCAAGAATAAGAGAAAGGTGGACGAAGCAGGAAGCAGTCAGTCGTCGAGGACGCCAACGATGATGATGATGATAATGACACTCCTGCCCCTCCCTAGCCTCAGCCCTCTATCACTAGTGCCCAGTTAGAGGAGACCTTGGACGCGGTCCGGAGGTTCACGAAGGGCACCACCGGTGGAGGTACAACCCCGCTCCCTACTGCTCTGTACTTTTGCTGCACTCCGAAGGGAGTTAGAGGAGGAGAATTAGAAAAGGCGCTCCCGGGAGCGTATGTTTGCCCGCATATGGAAGACCTTCAAGGTCATGTTCTCTTGTGTTGCCCCGGGCCAAGAGCTTCCCACCCTGGAGCCTGAGGATTGGCAGGAGTTTCCCTTCCTGAGTGATGATGAGGCTTAGGACCTCCCCCCTCTTTTTACCTTCGAACAATTTACAGCTTTTTAGTTGCCCCCGTTTGGGGCTTGTTAGACAATATTCCCCTTTTCCTTTTCCCCCTTTTAATTAATGCACATGGATGCTTGTTTTAGACAATTTTCCCTTATATACACACTATGATAGTTAAATCATTGATTGCTTGTTTTACCTAGAAATTTGAAGCTTAATTCCTGCTTTTACATTGTCCCAAGAATGAATGAAAAATAGGGGAAAATAGGGTGAGGTTTCTGCCTCACACCCTTCCGCTATGGCGGTTGCCACTCCGCCATAGCGGTACCGCTGTAGCGATAAAAATTCTACTATAGCAGGATCACCGTAGCGGTACAGTTCCTCTATGGCAGTCCCAATGGTGATAGCCCAGAAAAAAATGAATTTTTTAGCAAGTGTACCCTTCCCCTTTCCCGGTTATCATTGTCTAATCTCGTCGATCCCGCCAGGGTCTTAGACTACCCCCAAGACCATTCCTGGCAATGCATATGTCAAAACTCAGCATCAATCACAAAAATTACCAATCACAACAGATTTTTAAAAGGACAATTGTTCCCAACGATACCTTCCCGCTATTACACATAAATAACTCCCTTGTTCCTATGGTTCCCAACTAAGTCCCGACCGTCCTAAAACCAAAGTTTCCCTACAGCCACAATTTCCATTCCCTTATCATCTTGACCAATGATAAGTACCTTTCAGGACATGATACAATTTCAGTCACTAAAATTAACAGCTATGCATAGACCCAAGACACACTACCTTCAACTTTTGACCCTCTGTAGACTCATCATTCATTTCAAGGCAACCAAGTTCACACAATTCAAATAGGTCTTACAAACACAGTAATACACAACATTTTCACTTCAAGCCACAACAAAAATTAAGTCACATAAATTCACCTTCTATTCATATTCATGGATGACCATTAGCCGGTTATCCATGTATTGCCACATCCTCTCAGGCTAGATACCAATTGAAACCTTCCCGGTTCAAATTTTCCTTGCTTGTCTTATTACAACTAGAGTACAATGGCCCTCCTTTACTTTGTCGAGATACCAATTGGGATCGAGAGACACCAATTGGACTCAAACCATACAAGCAAGTGAATGAACCACACGAAAATGAATGAAGGAAGAGAGATGTTTCCTAGAATGCTTCATAGCCTCCCAAAGATTAGGTGTGGACGTCAACACACCAATCCGTAGGACTCTATTTGACATTTTGCTCTTGTACTGGGAGACCGGTAACCTAGGATCTGATATCATCTGTCACAAACCAACCTACCGGGCCATGCGGGCTCCTACTCTATGCGCCTAGATAGACGAACTCTTACCACCCGTCCAACAGGTAAATGCAGAAAAGAGAAAACAAATCATGAAATAACCTTTTTGATATACGTAAGACCTTTACAACTTTGTTTTCAGAAAGACATCCTTTTTATGAAGATTACAACCAATAGTTTTACAATTTAAAATACCATCCCTGGGACCTAGTCTAAACAGGTAAAAGAGCTACTACAGGATTTATATAGAGAGATGTAAATGAGACACAACTTCCGTCATGAAATCGAAGGACAGAAGCTATTGGAGATCACCATCATCATGTACCTATGAAATATCACCAACCCTGCAACCAGACTATACAAAAAAGGGTATAGCAAGAGTAGAGTCAGTACAACCACACGTACTGGTAGGAATCATCGGTCGACCCGAATCCACACGTACCATCATATAAGAAAACAAAGAAAGCATGTAATAATAATATAGCCCTATCATTCACCATTTACCTTTATCAGACCTGATATCAACCGATCATCTACTCACACCCCTTACCTCACCCCTTCCTATTCATTCCACTGCCAACTCCCTCCTTCTCACATCTTCCAAATCACGCTAAGCTTAAACTTCCCAAGTCACACTAACCTTAGACTTCCCAAGTCGCACAACCTTAGACTTCCCAAGTCACACAACCTTAGACTTCCAAAGTCACACAACCTTAGACTTCCCAAGTCATGAAACCTAACCTTAGACTTCCCAAGTCACGCCACCTTAGCAAAACTACTAAGTCCAATCCTGACTACCCCACCATTATCCTAGTCAACCCCCATGTGACCCAGTCCCTGTCATTCCAGACCCAATACCCCCATGACACCACTCACAAATACCTGGACCCCTCCAGGATCCCCAGACAGCTCTTTATAAGATAACACCAGCTAGTAACCCAATTCCAGATGCTCTGTCATTCCCCTAGTTTATCAACCACGTGTGAACCAATTCACAATTATAATCAACAATCCGCAAAAATGACCATTATACCTCATTACACCTCCCGGACCCACCCTGTATCCCCCTCTAGGCAACACCTAAGTGTCAGATAAACAACCCGGTGTACACCAAGACCAACTCGTAAAGCAATGTAACAACCCAACCTCTCAAGGACCAAAATACATAACCACAATTCAAGTTCACAACTCGGTCCATTCATGGAACCAATAACAACTACAATAATGCAAATAATATCAATACAACAATACAATAAATAAACCCATACAAGGCGTGGTACCCAAGCCAACCGTTAGTATATGTCATACCAGGCGTGATACCCGAGCTAACCGTTAGTATATTTCATACTAGGCATGGTACCCGAGCCAACCGTTAGTAATTCCTTACCAGGTGTGGTACCTGAGCCAACCAAATGTCAAACAATCCACAGTCACAACAATGAACAATCAACTTGTAAACAAATATGAAAATACACAGTTCAATTTACCAGACTATTAAACAGGACTATCAGACATTTCTAATCAACCCCTAAGCAATGCATCTCATACAATTACTTAGATAACCGTACACAACCACACAAAGAATACATGAATCAAGCCATCACCTACTTTCTTTCCCAGGTATATAACTTAGCCTTGACCTCTATCCGAAGACTAAACACACTCACCCTTCATTTACATATAATGAATGGTTTCCCTTTTTATCATAATTTAACAACCACATTGATTTTGGAACTTACATAGATAATAACAGTACGAATTACCACCCCTCATCCCTTAGCAAAACCAATGACTACTCATCATGCCCTCCGCATTCTCGAAACCTCACATAGGAGTTTCCCATTTTCATACCCACTTAGTTATCCTTGCAATTCTCGGTTGCCCGAACCTTCCCGACATCCCAAACCCTGAGTCCTATCATTTTAGCATACCAAGACAACATAAACAACCCAAAAGAAATACCGTCAACCCACAATTCAATCCAACCAGTCCCTAGCTCACTCATAACTAATACTGAATCCACTAGACTCCGTACCCAAAAACCTAATCATGGATTCTCCTTTCCCACTATACAATAGGTACAAAATGTATACATGTCTATCTACTCAAATGAAATCCTAGCCTACCTGGGCGCCAAGCAGCTGCAAGGATGTGTTTCTGGCTTTATGAAGGCGTTCTCAGCTGGGTAATGATCCTGGAATCTGCTGTTCTGCATCCCTCCAGCCATAGTCCCTCATCCTCATGGTTTTATAGTCTTGGAGCAGCATGAGAGGGTTTTTGGAGAAACTCTCGTATGTTTTCCAACAGAGGAGGATACGTCTTTTTATTAAATCTCGTTCTGAGGCTACAACCTCCTGGCAGTCCGCTATAGCGGATGGCCTTCCGCCATAGCAGTTCCACTATAACAGATAAAATACCGCTATAGCAGAGTGACATCTGCCCGGATGATTTCCAAAAATCTAAACTTTTTGCTATGTCACCCCATTTAATACCAAAATATTTTTAACTCGTTTTCAAATTTCACGACGTCGTGGTTTTTGAAATAACGACAGATCCAGTCGTTACACATATGGAAGTGTCATCAATTTTGTTGAGTCCGAAATGTCATTTCCATTGTAATAACATATTTGGTTTGTTAGTATCGGGTTTTGATTATTCCCGGAATACCCAATAAAAGTTTTTAGCAAGGTGATTTATCATAGTTTTTCCTATTTATACTAGAACCAAATGAGCCGTGGTGCTAGACATGCTTTACTATTGATTTGAGATGATACTAGACTCAGACAGGCTGAGCATCAGACTTGTTTTACTACTTTTTTAGACCCGGTTATGTCTCGACACCCTTGTTGGAGTTTTTGAGACTTAATTCACCAATTTAGACCCAGATAGACTCCGGGCATGCATGTTGAGACTTTGATTATTATTTTGGATTCAGACACACACCAGACCAGTATATTGAGACTTGAGATTTAGTATGTGGTTAAGGACCTCTATGGACCTTGTTGCTCCAAACTAGGGGCTACGTGTCTAGTGTGCCGGAGGAGGGATATATGGTATAGTTAAGGTATACAGGCCGTGACCTTCCATTGATCCTAGTTGCTAGGCCTATAGGCATCGAAGAAGGTACATACAAAGTTACTGTTCCACCCAATTTTCACTATTGCATCACATCATTCATTTGCTTGAGATTCCACCCTTGTTTACTGTTTATTGATTGTACGCTCTAGTAGTATGGGATGCTGGAGGGTTTTTATTTTCTTGTATGTGTTCCTATGGTGTATGGTCAATTTTTGGGACTATATGTAGATTTATTGTTATTTTATCATGATATCGATCCTTGTTATGGTTACATTCGATGAGTGGTAATTAAGAGATGTATTATTCACGTTTGTTTCTCTTAATGGTTATGACTTGAGAGTGGTATTTCTAGCATGTCTTGGTTGTTAGTCTTGTTTTTGAGCATGATTATCGTTATTTACTCTCCTGCTTCCCTTTTATATTTGAGGTTACTGGTATACCGCCTTCTTCTTAAACTTTCTTTATATATATTATTACTGTAAGGACCCCTGGTGTATTCTTTCTTTCCTTCACCTGTGTCTGTGAGATACATATTTTAAGTAGCTAGCCAAGTATGTTGTTTTCTTCATGTTTTCTTCTGTGCTAGCTTTCCTGTATCTATTCGTTGTTTCTGTGACTACTTGATTCTTTTCTGCTATATTATTGCTCTTATATCTTATATGCACTGAGTCAGCCTATGATGCCTACTGGGTACCCGTTGCTTTGCAATTAGTGCTCATACTATACTCTGCATCTTCCTGGTGCAGATCCTAGTGTGGGACATTGCCGCTAATCTAGGGACACTCGTGCAGGCTGATTTTTGGACTATCTGAGGCTGATGGTGATCTTTTGATGACCGAGGCTTAGATTTTAGCTCATCTTTTGTACCTTGTACTCTTTTTGCTATTCAGAGATAAATGTGTACATATCCTTTTGGATCCTTTGTACTCTATATATTTAGTACCGACTCTTATACTATGATACCAGGTTTTGGGTTGGTTTAGGTTCCGCTTATTTATATTCTAGTTGCTTATTCTTTTATTTATTTCCTTTGCTTTTACTATTTATATCGTTCTTCTGCTTGCTTGTTAGATAGTAGCCCATTAATAACCATTCTGGGCTATTAGAATTGGTACGCCTACAAGGGGGTTGTAGGTGCCATCATGACCGAGAAATTGGGTCGTGAAAATTATTGGGTAGGTTCAGAGAACTGGTAAGGGGTACGTGTGAATGGATTGCTAGGTTGTAGCAAATCTCTGGGAATTGTATTACTTAAGGGAAATGGGATAAATAGAAGGATTTGAAGTCCTTAATATTAGGGAATAAACTTCCTAGAATATGCTTACTTTTACGAAAGGGGCCCAGAATTGATGTAAATGACTATATGCGTCTAAAGGGTAAACCGAGAATTAGTCTTCAGATGGTCATCAAGGTTAGAATAATGAACCATGCCTGTTGTGGTAGGTGATGGTTATTGAATCTAATTTCATGATGTGTGCATTATAACTATTTTCTTTGGTATTCTTGCACCATGTGTGTTCTGGTAAAAAGGAATAAGTGTTAGAGATGTCTTAACTGCCAATTACATGCAATGAACTATTTATCTTTATACTTGTTGGTATTTACAAGTGTGGTCTATATTCATTATGATTGTAATTGTTGTGATGTCTGTGATTATTTTGTTGGCTTGGGTACTATGCCTGGTACAAATTTATTGGTTGGCTCGGGTACCACGCCTGGTATGACATATCTATTAGTTAGCTCGGCTACCATTCCTGGTATAGGTTCTATATCGGTTGGATCGAGTACCATGCCTGGTATGAGTTCTATTATGGTTGGCTCGGGTACCACGCTTGATACAGGATTGAATGCTATATGTGTGTTGGTTCCTTGAGTGAAATGACTTATTATTATTGATGTTCATTACTTATTGGTTCCTTGAGTGAACCGAGCTTATCTGTTATTGATGTTCATTACATGTTGATTCCTTGAGTGAATCAGGCATATCTGTTAGTGATGTTCATTACATGTTGGTTCCTTGAGTGAATCGGGCGTATCTGTTAGTGATGTTCATTACATGTTGGTTCCTTACGTGAACCGTATTTATCAGTTAATGATGTTCATTACATGTTGGTTTCCCGAGAGGGTTGGGATTTAGTATTACTTGACATACATATTGGTCCTTGAAGGGATGTGGTGGTATGCTTAAGTGATAATGTGGCTTCTTCTGTAAGCTGGGGTCGCATGTTAAATGACATAGATGATGTCGTAGGGATCCTTGGGAGGTACTGGTGGTTTGCAAGATGTGACATAATTATATGTGGTCTGGTTACTTGAATAGTTGGGAATGACTTATGAGGTTGTTGAGTTCGGTTGTTGACTGGGGGTCTTATTGATAGTCATATGAACTTGGCTGTTTCATGTTGTCTGGTAGTATTTTGTTAATGGCGTACACTTGAATTTCCCATTTTTGGCAAGAGTGACAGGCCGGCTAGAGGTAATGTATGGGCTAGTTAGGCACAAGACTAGAGATTTTAAGCTATATTTCTTGACGGGTCCAAGATGGGTGAGCTTGGAGGGACTAAGGTTCCTATGGGGTCATGTTTGACTGATTTAGTGAAACAAAGTTAGTATTCTGTGAGTGCCTGAATAGGCGGGATGTCAAGGGTAAGGAACCTTGGGGGTTGAATATACAGAACACACATGTAGTCCATTATAGTGGGCTAAGGGCTAAGGGTCAAGGTTGTTGACTTAGGATCTTAAGTGAGGGTTACAGACCTGCTAATAGGGTTAGTTAGAAATGTGAATTACGGGATTAAAACTGGTAAGGTATTTCTAGTGTTTACCAAGATGGGTAGACTTGAAGAGTCTTTATGTTATAAGGGACAAGTTATGACCGTGATACAAAGGTGAAATGCATAAAAACGGTGGAGTTGGTAGTAAAATGAGGTAGGGAGGCTTGGGAAAGAATGTATAAAGTCCTTGGATGATTTACCTTGGTAGTAAGGGTTATTGATAAAGGACCTGAATTATATGACTTTCAAGTTGTATGTTTTCTTTTGATTATTTACATGATATTATATGGTGGATTTGGGTCCACCAATGATGCCTACCAGTACGTATTATTTGTACTGATACTACTCTTGCTATACCTTTTGGGTATAGTCTGGTTGCAAGATCAGTGATGTTCCTTAGGTACAAGACAATGGTGATCTCTAGCAGATTCTACTCTTCATTTCCATGGTGGAAGTTGTGTGTTCTTTTAGTACTTGTAATTCTCCTGTAGAGCTCTTGTACCTATTTTGGACTAGTTCCTAGGGAGGGTTGTATTCAAGATGTAAAGGTTTTACTATTTTTAAACTTTGTAAATGTTTTCCATGATCAAAGAGGGCTAATTCTTATGTTTAACTTTCAATTTATGCATTTTACCTGTTGGATCATATAGTAAGGGTTCTCTTATCTAGGTACTTAGAGTAGGTGCCGCATGGCCCGATAGTTAGGTCGTGATAAATAGTATCAGATCCTAAGTTATTGGTCTCCCAGTACAAGAGCAAATGTCGAATAGAGTCCTGCGGATTGGTGTGTTGATGTCCATATCTAATCTTCGAGGAGCTATAAAGCATTCTAGGAAATTGTCTCTCTTTTTTCACTCCTTTCGTGTGGTTTGTTACTTACTTGTATCAGTCGAGTCCAATTGGTATCTTCTGATTTCAATTGGTATCTTAACAATGTAAATGGATGCCATTATTTTCAGCAGAAATGACACAAGCAAGAGAAATTGGAACTGGGAAGGTTCCAATTGATATCTGGCCTTAGAGGCTATGTAAGGGCAGGGATGAATCGACTAACAGTCATCCATGAGACGAATAGAAGATAATGAACCTGATTTGA
Source organism: Jaltomata sinuosa (assembly GCA_003996215.1). Lineage (NCBI taxonomy): Eukaryota > Viridiplantae > Streptophyta > Magnoliopsida > Solanales > Solanaceae > Jaltomata > Jaltomata sinuosa. The sequence continues at coordinate 112,406 of QJPP01007231.1, forward strand.
TTGAGTGCAAAAGCTTGAGACTTGTGATTATGTGCATTGCATTGTTTAAATGACTGCGAATGTGTGGTGTGTAATTGCTTGAGTTACTTTGAAATTTATGGTTAGTGAAGAGTTTTAACTTGGTTATATGTGATTGGTTGAAGGGTTAACTGTTATGTGATTTAACTGAAATTTGTGTGTTAAGTTTTAGGCATGGACTTACCATTAGTAAAAAAAATGGTAAGGGGACATGATCATTTGTGACTATGTGGAAACTCTGATTTTAGGAGACTCGGGATTGGTTGGGAACCATGGGAAAAAGGGCTAATCTTGTATAATAGCGGGAATGTGATATTATGAACAAATTTTTGGTGTGTTTCGGAACTGGTCTTATGATAATGTGGTGCTAAATTCTCAATTATACATTACTGGGGATGGTCTTGGGTTATGTTTAAGGCCATGACACAATTTCAGGGGTTAACATTGATAAAAGGGAAGGGGGAATGAGGGAGTTTTGCAGAAAATGGTAAATTTTCTAGGCTGCTACTATTGGGGGTCGCCATAGCAGTGTGCAAGACGTTATAGCGGGAGGGGCAGAGAAGAATCCCTTTCCTGTTTTCCCCTATTTTTTTCATTCTTGTGTTGTTTTAAATCGCTAGTCGAGCTGCGAGCTATTGCATGAATTATAGAAATTAGCATCCATATGCGATAAAAGGAAAGGGTAGATATAGTAGCTCGAGGCATAAGGGTTCTTGGCTTGATGTGGGTAATGTTGCCTATTTGAGGTAACCTGTACATATTTGAACATCAAACCTTATTTGACGCAGTGATTTTTACCCTTGATTGAGTAACTACTTGCATTTTAAGGATAATGTGTAGTTGGTGAGGAAATCATAAGATTATGGTGGGACTAAGTTTTCGGGTATTTGTGAAATTATGACTTTCTATTGGTAGAAATAGTCGCCCAAGTATTGATTACTAGAATGACTTGTCATTGGATGTTTATTGTCTGACAATGCTCATATGCTTATTGTATGACAATACTTATTGATTAATAGTATTACTTGGGAATGGTATGATTAAATTGGTAGGGTCCTTGCAATGAGATAGCCTGATTATGATTGATGATCCTTAGTTGTAAGGTCAGATAAGGGAATAAGGGTTAAATAGACTAATGTAAGTTGTTGTGGAGAACCTATGTGTTAATGAAACCCATAGTGGTGTGTTGGTGGTTATACTCTAGATGGTCTATTCTTATGCATTGATGATGGAAGGGTGAAAAGGGTCATAAGGTAGACATCCCAAAGGGAAAACACAGTGTAGTGATTGGTAATGTTATGTTCTTTATAACATTGTTTAGGGTGTAATTTTCCAGGCTAAGATTTTCCTCGGGTTGGGAGTCAGAATTTTTAGGCTAGGCTACTCTTGGATAAAATCTAAGAAAGGTATGGTCTAGGGAAATCTGGGAATGGATTGGGTAAGTATAGTAAAGTTTAGCTTGATTTGATGTTAGCTAAGGGTATAAGGGACTCATAGGACTTCTTGGAATGGAGTTTGGGTTAGTATAACTCCGGGTATAATGTTTAACGTAAATGGGTTAGTCTAGAATATAAAAATTCAGGGTTTTGTGTTGTAAAATTGGCCAAAACTTGGACTGCTCAGAGTTACTGCCTCACCTATGTCGCTATAATGAGAGGCAGACCGCTACCGCAGTGCTGCTATAGCGGGAAAGCAGCCGCTATAGCAGGATCTAGCTCTCGTATCATAGAAAATTTATCTCATCCGTTATGTCAAAATATTTTATTATGGTATATTGACGAGGTCCCATATTTCTTAGGCACTCAGGGAAGGGTATCATTCGGGAATGAACGATGGGTAAATTGGCATCTGTTGTAGCGACCTATTTTGTAGTTACTAAAAATATCTATGGTCAAAGCATGTGTTTCTCATTCATATTAATTGTTAGGATTAATTCTTTAGTATGAGAGTACATTTAGTATGTACTAAGGTCATACAATACCCCTAGCACAAAGTTAAGTTGAAAGTTTCCTTACCGATTTAGTTTCGGGCTAAGTTCAAACTAGGGTCAACTTCAAATGATCATTCCTCCTAGAATATAAAGAATTAGGGGTCCCACTACCCACTAAATTAAAGATCTCTGAGTCCTCTTTCCAACAGCACTGACCGTTTGTTAATTTGCTTCCCGAGTAAAATGTTATGATCATTTTACTGAAGACTGTCCATGCTGAAAAGCTAAGGCCGCTGTAGCGGGAATTAGGGTGCTATAGAGGCATCGTTGTAGCGGCCAACAAGCCTCTATAGCAGAATGACGAGACCAGAAAGCCCAAAAATGGGTTTTATAATTCCATTCACTCCTTTCAGTTAAAAACAGGCAAGGGTTGCTCCAAAAACCCTCTAAGGCTGCTGCAAAACTGGGGAGCAATGGAGAGGAAGGATTCCTGCTCGAATGGGGTAAAACCCATGGATTCCAGGACCACCTTCCGTCAAGATTTGCCTCTACAGAGCCAGGAGTTAGTGTTCAGACCTCTGCAGTAGATTCTTGGCGTCCAGGTAGGCTAGGTTTAATTGAGTTGACTTAGACCTATAACTTATTGCATATTATTATTGTAGAATGATGGGAGAATTCATGCCTAGGCCTTTGGGTAAGGAGTCTGGAGGGATATTATATTTATTATTTGGTTGTCTAAAGGGGGAGGATATTATTATGGGAAATATGACCCTGTAACTGATTGATTGATGGAAATTATGATTGTGGATTCTCGGATAATCGATGTTTAGGTGGGTAAAATGTATGAAATTGGGTGGGGATTTGTTATTGTTGCTAAAATGCTAAAATCTTTCTAATTATGTGTTACACAATGATGGTGTTGGGGGTGACACATTTTAGTTCCAGGGTTATCATTTATATGTGTTTTATAAATCCTAAGGGAACTAGATTATTGGGTAGGTTCGGAGAACCTATAAGGGGTACGTGTGAATAGATTGCTAGGTTGTAGTGAATCTCCAGGAATTGTATTACTTAAGGAAAATAGGATGAACATAAGGGTTTGAAGTCCTTAATGTCATGGGATAAACTCCCTAGAATGTACTTACTTTTAAGGAAAGGGCCCAGAATTGATGTAAATGACTATATGCGTCTAGAGGGTAAACCGGGAATTAGTCTTCTGACGGTCATCAAGGTTAGAATAATGAACCATGTCTTTTGTGGTAGGTGAGGGTTATTGAATCCAATTTCGTGATGTATGCATTATAACTAATTTCTTTGGTATTCTTGCACCATGTGTGTTTTGGGAAAAAAGAATAAGTGTTAGAGATGTCTTAACTGCCAATTACATGCAATGAACTGTTTATCTTTATGCTTGTCGGTATTTAAAAGTGCGGTCTGTATTCATTGTGATTGTAATTGCTGTGATGTATGTGATTATTTGGTTGGCTCGGGTACCATGCTTGGTACAGATTTATTGGTTGGCTCGGGTACCATGCCTGGTATGGTAGATCTATCGGTTGGCTACCACGCCTAGTACAGCTTCTATATCAGTTGGCTCGGGTACCACGCCTGGTATAAGTTTTATTATGGTTGGCTCGGGTACCACGCCTGGTATGGGATTGAGTGCTATATGTGTGTTGGTTCTTTGATTGAACCGGGCTTATTGTTATTGATGTTCATTACTTGTTGGTTCCTTGAGTGAACCGGGCTTATCTGTTATTGATGTTCATTACATGATGGTTCCTTGAGTGAACCAGGTGTATCTATTAATGGTGTTCATTACATGTTGGTTCCTTGAGTGAATTAGGCGTATCTGTTAGTGATGTTCATTACATGTTGGTTCTTTGCATGAACCAGGTTTATCTGTTAGTGATGTTCATTACATGTTAGTTTCCTTAGAGGTTTGGGATTTAGTATTACTTGACATACATATTGGTCCTTGAAGGGCCGGGGTGGTGTGCATAAGTGATAAAGTGGCTTCTTCTGTAAACTGGGGTCGCATGTTAAATGACATAGATGATGTCCTAGGGATCCTAGGGAGGTCTGGGTGGTTTGCAAGCTGTGACATAATTATATGTGGACTAGTAACTTTCATAGTTGGGCATGACTTATAAGGTTGCTGAGTCCGGTTGTTGACTGGAGGTCTTATTGATAGTCATATGGACTTGGTTGTTTCATGTTGTTTGGTAGTATCTGTTAATGGCGTACACTTGAATTTCCCATTTTTGGCAAGAGTGACAGGCTGACTAGCGGTGATGTCTGGGCTAGTTGGGCACAATACTAGAGATTTTGAGGCGTATTTCTTGACGGGTCCAAGATGGGTGAGCTTGGAGGGACTAAGGTTCCTATGGGGTCAGGCTTAACTGACTTAGTGAAACAAGGTTATTATTCTGTGAGTGCCTGAATAGGCGGGATGTCAAGGGTACGGAACCTTGGGGGTTGAATATGTAGAACACACATGTAGTCCATTATTTTGGGCTAAGGGTTAAGGGCCAAGGTTATTGACTTAGGATCTTAAGTGAGGGTGACAGACTTGCTAATAGGGTTAGTTAGAGATATAGTTAGTGGGATTGAAACTGGTAATATATTTATAGTGTTTAGCAAGATGGGTAGACTTGAAGAGTTTTGTGTTATAATGGGGCAAGCTATGATCGTGATACATAGGTGAAATGTCTGTGGACGGTGGAGTTGGCAGCGGAATGAGGTTGGGAGGCTTGTGAAAGAATGTATAAGGTCCTTGGATGATTTACCTGGGTAGTAAGGGTTGTTGATAAAGGACCTGAATTGTATAACTTTCAAGTTGTATGTTTTGTTCTGATTATTTACATGATATTATGTGGTGGATTTGGGTCGATCGATGATGCCTACCATTACGCATTGTTTGTACTGATACTACTCTTGCTATACCTTTTGGGTATAGTCTGGTTGCAGGATCAATAATATTACTTAGGTACAGGACGATGGTGATCTCCAATAGCTTCTTGTCACCCCTCGAGGCTACCCCCTAGATGCAACATGGTGCTTAGTGTCACAAATGACCCCAAGCTAACCCATCACATGGCATATCTATACAATTTCAATTAAAACATGCACTGTGCGGAAGCTAAAAACAGATTAATAACTAAAGTTGGGAAAAAGCCCAAAATGTCTAAGTATATAAAATATATAAGAGAGTATAATGAAGTCTGAAATTAACACTAACAATTCAAGCTGAATCTAGTCTATGTATGAAAGCCTCTAACTGATATGAGCTACTGGGATATGCCCCTAACTAACTCTAATAAGACCGAAACTGAAAAGTAAATACTGAAAGTAAAGCAGGTCTATCATCCTCGAACTATGAGGACTCACCACTAAAGCTGCTAAGTACGGACTGGAAGTCGAGCTAAGCGTGGTCTAGATGTTGAGCGCCTGAACCTACATTATACAATGATGTAGCATAAAAGTATTCATTAGTACTCTGAATGTACTGAGCATGCGGGATATGTGCTAAGATGGACAATATAGAACTGAACATAGAAATAGATATACTGCATAATTGAAAGCTGAACTGGATGCAATGACCAAGTACTAATCATGAAGATATAACATGCTGAACTGAATACTGAAGTAAATACTGAATACATGGGCAATACAACATGGGTCTGACTGTGGGAGACACTATTAACCGATATACCCCAAACTGAGCTAACTATGAGACAAACCTGTAACCCTGGATGGAAGGGTGTTCATACCTTGCCAAGTGTATGAACAAGTCTGACATGGATCCACTAAACTGATGTCCACAAGGGACAAAGGTAACCCGCCTAATCTGGCAGCTGCCCCCTTTTTGACCTACGGTGGTGCCGTAGTTCTGGGACTTAAGGACTGCTACTAAAGGTCTCAGCCTAAACTATCAGCTAATCCTTCATCCCCTCGTCCACTCGGTACTAAGTCTACTCCCAATTGAATGTAAGCAATAATGCAGCTATAATACTGGATAGCTCAAAATTCTGATAAACAACTGAGAATACAACATACATATACTGAAAGATATTACATTCGAATTCCGAAGCATGATTGTATGACTAATCTGCCTAACAAGCATAATTCATGAATTTCTGGAATTAGCACAAGCTAGGGTTTTTGAGTCTTATACATGAACTATAATAAATCTCCATAAAATGTGTAGTTAATACCATCAAAACTATAGCAACTGAATTACAATGAATCCCTAATATTTAGGAACCCTAGGTCTGAAAAATTCATGGAGAAGTTGAAGAACTGACTGAATTCTAGGGACCTAATGGGTGAAAGGAACCCACTAGTGAAATCCCACATACTTGGTAAAGAGATTACAGAGAAATCCTTTGAATTTCGGGGCTGAACTTGAAGAAGACCTCTGCTTGTTCTTGAGAGAAAACCATCACATCTTTTGTTTCTTTTCTTTCTAAATCTAATGATTTTCTTTGGAGAATGAATGTTTTAGGTAGTTTTTGACTAATCAACTAGGCTTAGAGTAGTCAAAACGATGTAGCCTATGCATTAAAAGAGGTAGGAAAAGTCTGGGATGCCCCTGAAAAATAAATAGAAAAGTTGCTGAAATTCGTGACTCAGGTTCCACGGTTGGGTTCTATGGCTCGTGGAAAGTTCCACGGCTCATGGAAAGTTCCATGGCTCATGGAACCCTATCATGGTTTCCTGGTCTTGAAAGTTGAGCTACTGGAATGGGTTCCACGAGTTGGGTTCACGACTCGTGGAAGCTTTCACGGGTCATGGATCCCACTCGTGAACCCTTGGGACTTAATACTGGGCTACTGGAACTAGTTCCACGAGTTGGGTTCACGACTCGTGGAAACTCCCATGGGTTGTGGATCCCACTCGTGGTTCCTGGGAGCCATCTGCAAGGAAGATCCCATGGACAGGTTCTATGCTCCATGGAAACTTCTACAGTCCGTAGACTCAAGTCGTAGAATGAACTTCAGAGGAGCAGTCCTCTGATCTTTGTTCCACGAGTCCAGTCCATGACTCGTGGACTGTTCTATGGCTCATAAAAGTGACTCGTGGTTATGCTGAGTTGAAAATTTTCATTTCTTTTGGTTTTCTGAGCTAAGTTTGGACTTGGAAGTTTTAGGGCGTTACAATATCTCCCTCTTGGGATCATTCGTCCTTGAATGAAGACTAAACAAGCTGAGTTTGGAGGGAAAAAGCTGCAATCCCTACCGATTGAGTACTAGAAACTGATATCTAACTGAACTGGAGTTCCATGAACATGCAAATATGCTGAAATGCAAGGATAACTGATGGAATGAGGTACTGAGACTGAATTAAAAAAGAGTAAACTGAGAGACTAGAGAGGAACTATTACCTCAAGCTGAAACTGAATCGGAAGGAAAGAGGTGAGGATACTTGGCCATCATGTCTTCTTCTGCTTCCCAAGTAGCTTTCTCTATGGACTGATTCCTCCACAAAACCTTTACTGAGGCAATTTCTTTATTTCTCAACCTACGAACCTGGCGGTCAAGAATCTCAACTGCAACCTCCTTATAGGTGAGGCTATCCTTCACAACCATACTCTCTAAGGGTACTATCGATGCTGAATCACCCACACACTTCTTTAACAAGGAAATGTGAAAGACTGGATGAACCGCTGCTAGTTCTGCTAGCAACTCTAACTCATAAGCCATATTATATTACCAACCCTTTTCAGGATTCTGTAAGGACCTACATACCTGGGACTGAGCTTCCCTTTCTTGCCAAATCTCATCACCCCCTTTGATAACGGTCTCAATCGAGTGACTAAAATCAATATCGAAAACACGGAGTTCAATAACACAAAATAAAGATAGTGGAGAAATTAAGATGAGAATTAGAAGAAATTGAGCTGAGGATAGAAGAAAGAATGGCTAATTGAATCCACAATCAACCAAGGGAGAAAAGAACTCAATCAAATGCATGAGAAACCAAATTGAATCCACAAGATGATAACTCGATGATCAATTAAGTAAAGAAGATAACACAAGCAATTCGGGAATCCACCCTAATCACTCGATCTAAGCTAACAATTGGAATTTAACACAATCACTACCCTAAGCTAAAGTAACTAAATATCAAGTCTATTCAAGACAATTCAATCATCAATAATCTAAGTATGAAAATGTCTAAGGCAACTATTTATAGTTATTGCCTTTACACAAATAGCCTATTACAAAAATAGCCCAAAAGTGACTATTTTCGAAATAACCCATAAGGGCCCTTCTTGATTGCCCAAATGACATCTTGATCGCCCATGGCCTTGTACATTTGTTGCTCCATGGCTTTCTCCGGGCTCCAAGCTATCATCCATATATAAAAACCCCTCCTAATATGCTTCAAGCTAACCATGATTGTATCATCCTCCCCTTCTTCAAAAGGATTCGTCCTCGAATCCGAACCTTGCAAAAATATGAGAAGGACAAACAACAAACATATCCTCATAGCATGAGGGTTAGCACATGGGTTACCAACCATACCAACTTGCCAAGGAGGAACATACTTGAAATACAACCAACTATCCTTTGTATCAAATAAGATCAATGCATTGTAGAGCATACAAAGGCTTCGACTGTGAGAAATATCATGGAATAAAGAGGGTTCAAACACCCATGAGGATTTACCGGGGTCAAAGATATGAAAGACCCACATAGTTTGGTCACAACAACAAATGGACCAACCCAAGAAACTCCTACCTCTATATAAAACAAATTCCATACGTACATGGACATCATCATATGCAAAGAGGTAGTAGAGAAAGGTGTTACTTAAATGAACTTCATTCAAGGTGTTCCCACATATAGAATCACCCTTTGATCCACAAGCATTAAGGCCTTGCTCAAGAATGGGGTCACACAAGAATGAAGAGGGCATTAGAGAACATACACCCCTTTTCTTTTGACCACTAACCCCTCCAATAGACGTACTATCATCTTTCAAGAAGAGAGCTTCATCTTTGGAAAGTGTGTCATCATACCATAGTGGATTTTCAAACAATTGGTAGCCTTCAAGGATGGCTACACTTCCAACATTATAAGATACACCACTATCTTCATCATTCACATTAGTCATGTCATCATTGAATAAGGGATTATCCCTAAGTTCATACTCCACCTCAAGATCCTTATGACAAAAATTAGAAATGGAATCAACACCCAAGGAATCATCACCTCTAAGTAAAGATCCTACATGACTAACTACATGACCAACTATATCATTACCATTACTAAATTGAGGTTCATTTATCACATCACACAACTCAATTAGTAGGTCATCATTACAAGAAAGTTGGTCAATACCACAATAAAGACTAGTTGGTAGCATATCAAGCTCAACAAAATCACACACATGATTACCATCATTATAGACAACTAGCATTTGACTACCCCTATTACATGACAATATATTTTCACTCAAGTCACAAGTGCTAACACTAGATGGACTCAAATCGATCTTACTAGAAGAATCAATCAAGTCATCTATAGGATCAACTAGTGTTTGGGCACTCACAACAATGGCATCATCATCATGCAACAAGGTGTCATCAAGATCATCACAAGGTAAAGGCTCTTTAAGCTCACACATATACAAGCTATCACTTACACTCAATTGGCTACTAGCCGCACAATGATCTTTTACTTTCAATAAAGTGTAAGGTTTAGCTTTGTTACCTCGTAGCTCATATGAATAATTGTCTTCACCTTGGTTTCCAACATTGAAGCACAAATGCTCCTTTGGGAAGCCTTTTAACACCTCTTGATTCTCCACATTTTGAGGTGCTTTGCTAGGCTTGCTTCCAAGAATACCTGCACAAGTATCAAGACAACTAGAGAAACAAGAAAAGTTACATGAATTAGGATAAGATTGTGACAACCCTCTCACATCACTCCACACAACCTCTCTTTTTTCCACTCTAGAGTTGTCACTTATCACACCTTTACTCCTCTCAATCTTTTGTCTCTCAATTTTATTAGAGTTTGGACAAGTGCCAAGTATCCCTTGTGAAGGGTTAGATGATCCCTTCACTTCAAGCTTCCACTTTGGTGCACAAAGAGTAGATGCCTTCACTTTCATGATTAACCCCTTAATGCCATCCTCACAAGGAGTAGCTTGCTTTGCTTCTAATGGAAACTCCTTTGGTTCATCTTCATGAGGAATCATTTTCTTCTTCATCTTTTATAACTCCTCGGGCTTAAGATTGGCAACCCATCGAATGATCTTGTCAACTCCTTTTTGTATGGCATCCCCTAATTCTTTAATTCTTAAAGATTCAAGATCCCTCACTGGAAGGGGCTCATTTGATTTCACTCTACTTTCATGTCCCTTTGATCCTTCCATCCTACCTCCAACACCATTTCCATATTGAGAACAAGACACATTGAAATTAGGATAAGAAGCATGAGACATAGTAGTTCTACAAGTAGGGAATGCACATTTTCTCTTGCTCATTAGATGACTTTCACTTGTACCAACATACCCACTCACACCACTTTGACTAGGATAAGTACCACAAGAAAAGGCATACGAATATTCTCTAGCTCCATCGGTGTTCTCATCACAAGACTCATAAAGTATGTGGGAGGAAGAACTATACCTCAAGTCATTTTCATCCTCATAGTAGGTAGGGTGAGATTCCTCATATTCTCCATCATCATCATTGGAATCATCACAAGGTTCTTCTACCCCACCATCTTCATCATAAGATACTTCTACTCCTTCATGTTCATCATAAGAGCCATAAGCCCCATTCATTTCACATCCATCTCCGAAGTAGTAGTTCTCATCACCATATGGCTCAAAATCATGGCTATTATCATAGCCTCCACAATCCCCATCATCATCTTACTCATAGCCTCCATTGCTACAAGCATAGTCTCCCATTTCATTATCATAAGGATCCGAAGCTATAGAGGACATACTTCCTTATAGCTCATTTTGTACCTACAAAACTAGCAAACAAGTTAGTAATAAAATCCTCACGCCACTTTTTAAGTGAACTCTCAACTCACCTTCTATGGCTTCTTTCGCAAATTGATAGTGTTACTAGTTTTGCTCAATAAATTCAAGGTTATCTATCCTTGTGGAGGAATGGATCTTTGTGACTCTTGAAAGAAGGACGACTTAAATAAAACTAAAAAGGACTTGAATCAAGAAATTATCTACGAAATGAAATGAGAAAAGTTGAAGAAAAAAAGCACGAAAGAAAACGAACTCAAAAAAAACTAAGTAACAAAAGTAGAAAAGTTACTTGTGTTGCTTAATTTGAAGGATCAAAGAAGTGATTTGATGTTTTAAAACTAGTTAACAAGTAATTAAAGATGTTAATTAGTTGTTAAATAGTAGAGAAAATAGAAGAAAAATGAGTGTAGAAGAAGAAATTTGAAGTTTGGACACTTAGAAAAATTTTGAGGTCTTAAGAGTTACAACACTTAGAAAAATTTTGGGGTCCCAAAATTTGAAGCATTCTGTCCAAGTTTGCAAGTGTTCATTTCAGCCCCCAAAACTTTTTCTAAGGGGCAGATTTGGTCCTTTGAATTTTTTTTTTTTTTAAAATTCCACTTTTGGACCCAACAAACATCTTTGACCACCTTGACTTGGAAAAGTTGGATTAAATGTACCTTTTGACTTCTTCTTCTTCAAGATGTTCTTGATGACTATCAAAAACACCTAGAACACCAAGAACACACACTAAACACCAACACCTTCAAATCAACTCAGAATTTGCTCAAACTTTAGGATTATCTTCCCTTCGTCTTAGGGAACAAACCCCAATAGTTTTTAAGCTCCAATTTCTCCCCAATCAAAAGACCCACTTTTCAAGTTTGCAAGTTTTCAAAACTTCAAAGTTCTTCAATGGCAACTTCACTTCTACAACTCCAAATTGAATATAATTTGAAATCTAGACTCAAAAAACACTAGGGAACAAGAATCTAGTGTCAAAAACAAGAAATCAAACAAGAAAATTTTCGGATTTTTTTTTTTTTTTGGACGATTTTTTTTTTTTTTTTGTGAACCTAAGACCTAAGAATTGATGGAACAACTCTTAAAACCTAAGCTCTGATACCAAATGATAACGGTCTCAATCGAGTGACTAAAATCGATATCGAAAACACGGAGTTCAACAACACAAAATAAAGATAGTGGAGAAATTAAGATGAGAATTAGAAGAAATTGAGATGAGGATAGAAGAAAGAATGGCTAATTGAATCCACAATCAACCAAGGGAGAAAAGAACTCAATCAAATGCATGAGAAACCAAATTGAATCCACAAGATGATAACTCGATGATCAATTAAGTAAAGAAGATAACACAAGCAATTCGGGAATCCACCCTAATCACTCGATCTAAGCTAACAATTGGAATTTAACCCAATCACTACCCTAAGCTAAAGTAACTAAATATCAAGTCTATTCAAGACAATTCAATCATCAATAATCTAAGTATGAAAATGGCTAAGGCAACTATTTATAGTTATTGCCTTTACACAAATAGCCTATTACAAAAATAGCCCAAAAGTGACTATTTTCGAAATAACCCATAAGGGCCCTTCTTGATTGCCCAAATGACATCTTGATCGCCCATGGCCTTGTACATTTGTTGCTCGATGGCTTTCTCCGGGCTCCAAGCTATCATCCATATATAAAAACCCCTCCTAATATGCTTCAAGCTAACCATGATTGTATCACCCTTTATGGGTGATACTTTCAGGAAAACCCAATCATCGATTTCAAACTCTAAGTCCGTTCTCCTCACATATGCATAGGACTTCTGATGACTCTGATCTGTCTTTAGTCTATCTCTGATGAGCTTAACTTTATCCATAGCCTTATAGAACGAATCTGGTCCAATCAAGGCTGCTTCATCTACTTCAAACCAACCAACCAGTGATCTGTATCTACGCCCATAAAGTGCCTCATATGGGGCCATCTGAATACTGGAGTGAAAACTGTTATTGTAGGCAAACTCTATGAGAGGTAGGTGATCATCCCAACTACCTTTGAAATTGATCACACAAGCCATCAACATATCTTCTAAGGTCTGAATGGTACGCTCTGCCTGACCATTCGTATGCAAATAAAATGTTGTACTGAGTTTCACCTGAGTACCAAGACCTTTTTGAAAAGACTTCCAAAAATGGGACGTAAACTGAGGACCTCTATCTGAGATGATAGACAAGGGAACCCCATGCAACCTGACTATCTCGCATGTAGAGTCTGGCATAATCCTCTGCTGAATTTGTAGTCTTGACTGCCAAAAAGTGAGCTGACTTAGTGACTCTATCCTTTATTACCCAAATGGAGTCATGCTGTCTGTGAGACGAGGTAATCCCATAATTAAATCCATGTTGACCACTTCCCACTTCCCACTTCCAAGTAGGAATGCTAATCTCCTGAGTCACACCTCCTGGTTTCTGATGTTCTACTTTAACCTGCTGACAGTTGGGACACTTAGCCACAAAATCTGCGATGTCCCTCTTCATGTTGTTCCACTAATAGACTTCCTGTAGATCACAGTACATCTTAGTGGCACCAGGATGAATGGAATATTTGGAATTATGGGCTTCTGTAAGGATCTGCTGCCTTAACTCACCTACCTTAGGAACACATAAGCTACCCTGATAACGAAGCACACCATCTCCCCCTTGGGAGAAAACCTCAACTCTCTGCTGATGAACTGCACCCTTCGACTGAAGCAATATAGGGTCACTATCCTGTTTCTCCTTACCCTCCGCTACTAATGAAGATTGTGATCCATTCTGGACTATCATACCACCATCAGACATGTCCATAAGGCAAACTCCTAAGCGAGCAAGCCGGTGAACATCTTTGGCTAATTCTTTCTTCTCTTCCTCAATATGTGACACACTACCCATAGACAGTCTGCTGAGAGCATCTACCACTACATTGTCCTTACCCAGATGGTAGAGCACATTTATATCATAATCTTGGGGGAACTCAAGCTATCTCCTCTGACGAATATTCATATCATACCGGAGGCTCTTATGATCTGTCAACACATCAACATGAACACAATACAAGTAGTGTCTCCAAATATTTAGGGCAAACACAACTGTTGTAAGCTTGAGGTCATGAGTTGGGTAGTTCTTCTCATGGACCTTAAGCTATCTGGAAGCATAAGCTATGACCTTACCCTGATGCATCAGAACACAAGCTAGGTCGATGCTAGATGCATCGCAATAAACCACATAACCATCTTAACCCTCTGGTAGAGTCAAGACAGGAGTTGTAGTCAACCTGGTCTTCAGTTCTAAGAAACTTTTCTCACACTCATCTGACCACTAAAACTTGACCTTCTTCTGAGTCTACTTGGTGAATGGGGCAGCTATGGATAAAAATACTTCAACAAACCTCCTGTAGTAACTGGCCAAACCCAAGAAACTTTGATATCAGTCAGAGAGGTGGGTCTGGGCTAGTGCTTTACTGCCTCAATTTTCTGAGAATCCACTCGGATCCCTTTGCTGAATACCACATGACTAAGAAAAGCGATAAAATGCAACCAAAATTCACATTTGCTGAACCTAGCGAATAGCTGGCGATCTTTGAGAGTCCGCAGAATAACCCTTATATGATTCACATGCTCTTCCTCATTCCAGGAATAAATGAGGATATCATCAATAAAGACGATGATGAACAAGTTCAAATACTATTTGAACACCCTGTTCATTAAGTCCATGAAAGCTGCAGGAGCATTAGTTAGTCCAAAAGACATGACTATAAATTCATAGTGACCATACCGAGTCTTGAAGGCTATCTTTGGGATGTCACTATCTCTGACTCTGAGCTGATGATAGCTGGATCTGAGGTCTATCTTAGAAAAGCAACTAGCACCCTGAAGCTGGTCGAACAAGTCATTAATCCTGGGGATGGGATATTTATTCTTGATTGTGACTTTGTTCAACTGACGGTAGTCAATGCACATTCTGAGAGAACTATCTTTCATACGCACGAATAACATTGGAGCACCCAATGGAGAGATGCTGGGTTAGATAAAGCCCTTATCTAGAAGGTCTTTCAGCTGTTCTTTCAATTTCTTAAGCTCAGCTGGAGCTATTCTGTAAGGAGGAATTGAAATAGGCTGGGTATCTGGAAGGAGATCTATTCCGAAGTCAATTTCCCTTTCGGGAGGAACTCCGGGAAGAACTTCTGGGAATACTTCTAGAAACTCACTTACTACTGGAACTGACTCAAGAGTTGGGGTTTCGGAGTTTGAATCCTTAACCCAAACAAGATGATAAATATACCCTTTGAAAATCATTTTTCTAGCCTTAAGGTAAGAGATGAAACGACCTACAGGCACTGAGTTATTACCCTTCTATTCTAAGACTGGCTCATTTGGAAATTGAAATAGAATGATCCTAGTTCTACAATCGACTGTGGCATAACAAGAATGTAACTAATCCATGCCTAGAATTATATCAAAATCTACCATTTTTAACTCAACAAGATCTGCTGAGGTGACTTTCTGGGAAACTGTGACAGGGAAATTTCTGTATACCTATCTAGCTATAACTGGGTCACCAACTAGAGTAGAGACTGAGAAGGGTTCTGGGAGAATTTCTGGACTGACATCAAAATTTACTGCTATATATGGAGTTATAAAGGAAAGCATATTCCCTGGATCTAGCAATGCATAGAAATCAGTATTAAAGACTCACAACGTACCCGTACAACGTACCCGTGACCACATCAGGCGAGTCCTTCTGATCCTGTCGAGCCTAAAGAGCATACAACCTGTTCTGGCACTGACTATCACTTGTACCAGATGAGGCACCCTGCTAAGTGGGGAGACCTGCTGGAGCTGCTGTAGAACTAGTCTGATTCTGTGGGCGAACATCCTTGACCTTTTGAGAAGCTGCTGGACAATCCCTCATCATGTGTCCTGGCTTACCGCACCCAAAGCAATTTCCACTACCTGCCATGTACTCACATTGGTGGTTTCTACCACACTTCTTACACAGTGGATGAGTTTGCCCACTAGTAATTGTACCTTGGGACTTAGAGCCAGATGCTCTATCCCATCAATCCTTCTTAAACTTAGACACCGGGGCACTAGAAGAAGATCGAGCTGGAGCTGAATTCTTCTGACGGAACTGAAAGAGGTTCCCACCCTCTGACCTCTGCTGAGAGTATCTAAAGTCACCTGTCCTAGCTCTCTTACTATCTCCTCACCTTTCCTTGATCTTCTCCTCCTTAATCTACTCAGCATAAGTAACCAACCTGGAGATGTCCATTTCCTTAAGAGCATGGCGGTCTTGCATTCCTTGACCATATTATCGAAGACCCCAGACATGAACTTTTCATACGAGCTCTGGAGTAAGCTACTATCGCTGGAGCATACTTTGATAGCTGTGTAAACTTGAAAGCATAGTCCTTCATACTCATGTCATTCTGCTTCAGATTAATGAATTCCTGAACCTTGGATTCCCCGAGCTCTAGTGGGAAGAACCGGTCCAGAAAAGTAGTTTTGAAAAGATTCCAACTCACTGGACCTACATTTGTACCATGAGATTCTTTC
This sequence comes from Jaltomata sinuosa, assembly GCA_003996215.1. Taxonomy (NCBI): domain Eukaryota; kingdom Viridiplantae; phylum Streptophyta; class Magnoliopsida; order Solanales; family Solanaceae; genus Jaltomata; species Jaltomata sinuosa. The sequence continues at coordinate 128,941 of QJPP01007231.1, forward strand.
CACTGCTGGTACAAAGTGTAGGCCACTTCCTTCAACTAATAGACAACCAAATCTGCACCTTCGACTGGAGTGATACCCATAATGTCTGTCACCTTCTGAATGTAATCCAAAAATTCTTGTGGATCCTCTTCTGAATTAGATCCATGAAATTCTGGATGGTTCATTCGTGTGAAGTCCCAGATTCTTACTGCAGCAGTGTTAGTCTGAGGCGGAGTTGGTGCCACAGCCTGGTGATTGACCTAGGTTTTCATGGCCTGAGTAAGCACTTGGAAAGCAACCCTGAATTCGGAATACATGACTTGCTCATTAAATGGGTCTGCTGGAGCTGCTAGCTGATTCCTAGCGTTAGCTCTTCTGGGAGGCATTTTTCTGAAATGCGAAGAGCATGAGTTAGAATAGAAGGAGATTAAATAGAGTTTATACTCTATAGCACGAGCTGGAAAAGAAAGAAATGAAGTTGTTTCTAATGACGTCTCATAGTTCCTCCCCCATAAGTGTGGCGTGCTTCACACCCATGAAGAAGACTCTACTCGATGCGACTTTCAAACACCCTAGGACACTTAAACTTGATGCTCTGATACCAAGTTTGTCATGCCGTGAGGCTACCCCCTAGATGCAACACGGTACTTAGTGTCACAAGTGACCCCAAGCTAACCCATGGCATGACATATCTATACAATTTTAATTAAAACATGCACTGTGCGGAAGCTAAAAAAAATTTAATATCTGAAGTAGGGAAAAAGCCCAAAATGTCTGAGTATATAAAATATATAAGAGAGTATAATGAAGTATGAAAATAACACTAACAACTCAAGCTGAATCTAGTCTATGTATAAAAGCATCTAACTGATATGAGCTACTGGAACATTCCCCCAACTAACTCTAACAAGATTAAAATTGAAAAGTAAATACTAAAAGTAAAGCATGTCTATCATCCTCGAACTATGAGGACTCACCACTGAAGTTGCTGAGTACGGACTGGAAGTCAAGCTAAGCGTGGTCTGGATGCTGAGCGCTTGAACCTACATCATACTATGATGTAGGACAAAAGTATGTATCAGTACTCTGAATGTACTGAGCATGCGAGATATGTGCTAAGCTGGACAATATAGAACTGAACATAGAAATAGATATACTGGCATATAAATTAAAGCTGAACTGGATCCAATGACCAAGTACTAATCATGAAAATATGACATGCTGAACTGAATACTGAAGTAAATACTGAATACATGGTCAATGCAACATGGGTCTGACTGTGGGAGACACTATTAACCGACATACCCCAAGCTGAGCTAACTATGAGGCAAACCTGTAACCCTGGATGGAAGGGTTTTCATACCTTGCCAAGGGTATGAACAAGTATGATGTGGATCTAGTTAACTGATGTCCATAAGAGACAAAGGTAACCAACCTAATCTGACAGCTAACCCCTTTTTGACCTACGGTGGCGCCATAGTTCTAGGACTTGGGGACTGCTACTAAAGGTCTTAGCCTAAACTTTTAGCTAAGCCTTCATCCTCTTGTCTACTCGGTACTAAGTCTACTCCCAACTGAATGTAAGCAATAATGTAGCTGTAATACTAGATAGCTCAAAATACTGATAAACAACTGAGAATGCAACATACATATACTGAAAGATATGACATTCAAATTCTGAAGCATGGTTGTATGACTAATCTGCCTAACAAGTATAATTCATGAATTTTTGGAATTAACACAAGATAGGGTTTCTGAGTCTTACACATGAACTATACTAAATCTCCACGAAACGTGTCGTTAATGCCATAGAAAATATAACAGTTGAATTATAATGAATCCCTAAGATTTAGGAACCCTAGGTCTGATCAATTCATGGAGAAGATGAAGAGCTGATTGAATTCTAGGGACCTAATGGGTGAAAGGAACCCACTAGTGAAATACCACATACCCGGTGAAGAGACTATGGAGAATTCCTTTGGATTTCGAGGCTGAACTTGAAGAAGACCTCTGCTTGTTCTTGAGAGAAAACTATCATCTCTTTTATTTCTTTTATTTCTAAGTCTGATGATTTTTTTTGGAGAATGAATGTTTTAAGTAGTTTTTGACTAATAAACTAGGCTTAGAGTAGTCAAAATGACATAGCCTAGGCGTTAAAAGAGGTAGGAAAAGTGTAGAATGCCCCTGGAAAAAAAATAGAAAAGCTACTGAAATTCGCTACTCAGGTTCCACGGATGGGTTCTACGGCTCGTGGAAAGTTCCATGGCTCGTAGAACCCTGTCGTGATTTCTTGGTCCTGAAAGTTGAGCTATTGGAATGGGTTCCACGAGTTGGGTTCACGACTCATGGAAACTCCCACGGGTCGTAGATCCCACTCGTGGTTCATGGGATCCATCTGCAAGGAAGATCCCATGGACAGGTTCTACGATCTGTGGAAACTTCTACGGTCTGTGGACTCAAGTCGTAGAATGAACTTCAGAGGAGCAGTCCTCTGGTCTTTGTTTTACGAGTCCAGTCCATGACTCATGGACTATTTCACGGCTCGTGGAAGTGACTCATGGTTATGGGGACAGTTGAATTTTTTTATTTCTTTTGGTTTTCTGAGCTAAGTCTGGGCTTGGAAGTTCTGGGGTGTTACACTTCTACTCTTCGTTTCCATGGTGGAAGCGGTGTCTTCTTTTAGTACTTGTAATTCTCCTGTAGAGCTCTTGTGCCTATTTTAGACTAGTTCCTAGGTAGGGTTGTATTCAAGATGTAAAGGTTTTACTGTATTTAAACTTTGTAAATATATTTCCATGATCAAAGAGGGCTAGTTCTTATGTTTTACTTTCAATTTTCACATTTTACCGGTTGGATCGAGTGGTAAGGGTTATCCTATCTAGGTGCTTAGAGTAGGTGCCTGTATAGCTCGGTAGTTGGGTTGTGACACATCGTTATGCTAAATTAAAGCATACGTACCCGGCTAGAAAAGTCCCTAGGCAAGAATTTAAAATCTCGGGCTAGGGTGAGACTAGACTAAAATTTAGTGTGTTGTGCCTTAGAGGTAATTCATATTTCATGTGATGTAGTGTGGTGTCTATTCTTTGATAACCAATTGTAGAAGGATCCCGTAGGATATTTTGAGATGAGAATCGGAGTCATAGAACTCCGGATATGATAGTTTCCACATTGGGAATAATTCATGATGTCTATAAAATAATGTTTGTTGCGAAATAGAGGTCTGAGAGCGACAACACCATATTCTGGAAATTTTCACTCGTAGCAATGAAAGGCGCCTCATCATGATGGTCTATTGCGATAAGCCATTTCTTATCGTGATGATCCATCGCGATGGAGAGCCATCCATCGCGATGTGATTACGCGGCAATATACCTGTGCAACCTGTAGTTTTCTAATTCATCCCTCTCATTATTATACTTTGTTCTAAAGCTCTCAAAAGTGGTTTATCCTAGAAAACTAGGGCAAAGTCCATTGTTTGAGGTAAGTAATCCATAGAACTCTTAATTTATTAATTAATTATCTTTCTTAGTCCTTGGGGGAAGAATTAATGGTGAATTCCTTACAATTAGGCTTTAAATGCATGAACTTGGGGAAGAACCCTATGGGTAAGTGTGAAATAACCTAGAATTTATCCTAAGTTGTGTTTTTATGAATTCTAACTTGTAATTATTAGTTCTTAACATGTTTAAGGCTAGTGAGGACCTTGGGTTGCATAAAGGTAAAACCTTTAGGCTTAAAATGGTGGAAAAGTCATAAACTTGATTAGAAACCTTGGGTTCTTCATCCTATGAATATAATGGGTCTAATTAGCGATTAATTAACCCTTGGAGAATGTTAGAAACCTCATTTAATGAGTAGAATGGTTGGGTTTGATTCCCAAAGCCTGAAATGAAGGGTAATTGGCTAATTACTCTTTTATTATTGATATTGTTAGACCTTGTGCATTCCGAAGGGATAAGAAAGGACAAGGCAGTGGTGAACTAGCTTACAGGTGCTATATCTTTACTCGAGGTAGGTTATGGTTTGAATTGGAGTTAAGACTCATCTTATTGCATATTGTAGTAAAATTGTACAACTCATGATTGGTCTTCAAACATGGTTGAATTACATATGCTTTTTCATGTTATGCTTGTATGAGTAGGCTGAATGAACAGGAAGTGATAAGTGAGCTGAACTAGCTAAGTAGGAATAGTGTCTTGGGCACTGAGTTTATTCTTGAGAAGTAGGTCCGAGATCCTAATGGTGTAGAGATTGTTGTTGATACTTTGATATGGAGCGGATACCACGCCGGTATGGTAGATGGACACCTAGGGTCCCCTACAGGTCATGGCTAGTAGGCACAAATAAGACCCATAGCATGTGTGTACACTCTTTTACTCTTTTATTCTTATTTAGTATTGCCATACTATTTATAGTAGTGAGTTTGTGTCTTGACCCAATTTCTCAGGTCATGATTGATAAATCGGTAATCAACCAACTTATTGAGCCTTTATCCATGAATTATTGCTATATTTTAAATAGATTTAGAGGTTCTTATGGACTTTATTAATGTCTATGCAGGTACTTGTGATCAAAGATGGAAAATAAGGAAATGGTCCCAAAAGAGCTTAAATTGAGTGAAGTGTGAAGTGATCGAAAAAAGATGGAGATTCTGCCTTGAGATGTGGAACTTATGCAACACGCACAAGCCTTGGTGTGTTCCGCACCTCTCACCGCATGGAGCCTTGAATTGACTGAAGAATCTATTATGAGGTGTGATCGCTGTGTGATGCGCATAACTCATGGTGCAAACCGCACCTCCTTCGCATGACAACTCCCAAGTTAGCTGAGTCACTAATCCAACTGAAGAGAGTGTGTGACACATACATCATGATGTGTGAACCGTACATTGTGCCACACACCACCAGAAGGGAATTTTTTCCAGAAAATTAGTGATGTTTTGGGAAAGTATTTAACCCATTTTAGGCACAATTGTAAAGAGAATTCTTTAGATCTGAATTCTCTTGAGTAATTTTAGCTTTCAGAATAAGTTTCCTCTCTAAGAAGAAGAAGAGAGTTTCAATCAATTCTGTCTTCCAATTCTTAGTTCACCATTTGTGTACAAAACTGATCTTAGAGGTTGAAATTACACTTGAATGAAGAGGAATTTAACTTACCCAATTGGTATATCTCTTTCCTTTAGTGCTCGAGCCCCATTAGATGCACATCACTAGTCGTCTACTCTCATTTGTACATCCATTTTACTTTACTGTCTTCCTTGAATTGAGATTATTGTGACAGAATCCCAATTCCCCCCAATCCTTTACTTTTATTTTTTAAAACACTCACTCTCTTAGTAAAGTTGTTTCTATACAATCATTATTGTGCTATCTACAAGTCTCTGTGGGTACAACCCTGATAACCACTGGGTACTTATAAATGTGTTTTGTTTGACAATCGCTGATATCTCCATCTTTAGAGAGTACGTTTAAGCATTTATAAAAAATGGCGCCGTTGACGGGGACTTTTTTTGATAGCTATTTTTTATTGTAGATTTGAAATCACTTAGAGAGTGCTTGTGTCTTTTACTTTTGTTTGTTATTTGTGTTGTGATCGAGCAAGCTAGCCTATGAGCGAGGCAGACGATAATGAGAGTGTTGAAGGCTTCATGGATATAAATAAAGCCGAGCCTGTGGTGCAAGGTGGTATGGGTGCAATCCGCCCACCTCCCACGGTGGGAAATGCCATCTTTCATGTTAATAGCACCATGCTCCACTTGATCCAAATGAAGGGCATGTTTGGTAGAGCAACACATGAAGATGCCAACTAACATATTCAGAATTTTATGGAGATTTGCCAACCATTCATATTTCAAAACATCTCCCAAGAATCCATCTGATTACGCCTATTCCCCTTTTCCTTGATGGGGGAAGCCACGGTTGGAGGAATTGCTGGATGGATCTATCACATCTTGGGCCGAGTTGGTTGAGGCATTTACATCGAGATTCTTTCTTTTATCTCGAATGATGCAGCTAAGAGACGAGATTACCAACTTTAGGCAACTCCCGGATGAGCCTGTACATTAGGTTTGGTTAAGGTTCAAAATGAAGCTTGGCTTATGTACAAACCATGAGTTGCCGGACAACATATTGCTCCAAAGTTTCTATCGGTCATTGAACTCTATGAATAAGTCGATGGCTAACAACCTTGGAGGTGGCACCTTTATGGACTTGCAATTTCCCATTACCTCGGCTTTCTTAGAGAGGATGACCAAGACCAACCAAGCTTGGTATACAAGAGAAGCGGATGTGCCACTTCGGGAGCGGCCTCATCCATCTTAACATATGAAATGAGAAAAAGAGGTGAAATTCAATATGAGACCATGGCTAGATGATGAACCAAATTGATTTCTTAGCATAACATATGATGGGTGCTAGGGGTGTGAATGTTGTGAATACGCCAGAAATAAAAGCTAGTGATGATGAGTTAATGACAGTGGTCAAAGGTAAATTGTGCTTTGTGTCAGCGGGTTCTCATCCTGGGTTGTCACGCCCCGAGGCTACCCCCTTGACGTAACACGGGACCCGGGACCACAAGTGTCCCAAGTTAACCCTTGGTCATAACATACTCAGATCAATATAAGAAATATTGCGGAAGCATACTAGATAAAGATAGGCAACCATAACTTAAATAAGAACAAGGTCTAAGAAGTATCAAATCCATACAAGGAAATACAAGTCTAGCTATATCTGAAGCATCTAAACTATCATAAGAGTTGATGGGACAAGAACCCAACTAACTTGAGAAAACCCAAGAAAAGACATGACAGTAACTAATATAGCTATGGTCCCCGGACAATGAGGACTCACCAATCAAATCTGGACAACCGATAACTCCTAGCCATGAACCGGTGGGAAGGATCCTGAATCTGCATCATCAAGAGGATGTAGTGCAAGATATGTGTCAGTACTATAGGATGTACCAAATATGTGAGATATGCATAAATAAAATCAAAACATGCTTAAAACATAGTTAAGGCTGAGATTATGCATAAAAGAGAAGTCATAAGAAAATCATAATTTTAGCATAAGGTAAAAGATATCAAAGCATAAGACTTAAAACATTCATATGGGAGTTTCTTATAACTGACAATAGACCACGTGAGCTACATGGAATCCAACTACATAACCCTGGTTGGCAAAGCTACCCCGAACCTTGCCAAGGAATGGGGTACTATACATATCATAGCATGGAACCACTTTCATAAGGGGACACTCTCAACTAACAAGGACCCATCTTCATGAGGAAACACTCTCAACTAACGAGGACCCTCTTCACCTGCGCTGGCAACGTAGTTTTTGACTTGGGTTATCTAGAATCCTCATTACTCGGTGCTAAATACTACTCCCAAAACATACATATAGCTCATATACTACTAGAGGTATATCACATGCCAAAACTGTTTGAAAAGTATAAGGACATATCTAATGTCATGCAATTTCAAATCATAAGTCTTAAATCTTAGCATAGCAATAATTCACTTTTCTTTCTAAATTCATAACTTAAATAATTTGGCATGCAATTTCATAAATACTTGAGATCGTAATATCAATGCATGCAATTTTCCTTAAATTAATCCATGCATGCAAAATTTAGCTAGGGTTAGCCTTCAAATCATAAGGTAAATAATCAATTGCAAAACCCATGTAAATCATGAAATTGAACTTAGAATTTATTGGAGAATCATGAGAAAATACTTAATAGAAAAGCCCATGAGAATTGGGTTAGAACCCTAACTTGAAATTCATAAATTTAATTTAGAAGAATTGGAGTTTTAGGCATACGGGTGGAAGAATCCCCTTATTAAATACCCACATACCTTAATTGAAGCTAACCCAACTGAAATTGAAAAGAAGAGGAGGCTTGAGCTTGGAGCTTGAAGGAATCCTTTTCCCAATTTGGTAGATGAATGAGAGATAATAGGAGACTTAGGCTAATAAGGGTAGAAACCCTACTAAAGTGGTCAAAACGACCTAACTTAAGAGTTAAAAGGGTGGGTAATACTAAAAATACCCCTAGGATTTAATTAAGAAAAAACTATTTTAAAACTCAGCTTCAGGTTCTATGGGTCCTTTCCACAGACCGTAGAAGTAACCACGGCTCATGGATTGGAGTCGTGGTTCCTAATCCAAAATTCCTGGATGTAGATAAATTTCCACGGACTAACAAGATGACCTGTAGAAACTTCTATGAGTCGTGGAACCAATTCATGGTTTCGGGGAAATTGACCACTCTCTGTCTGATTTCACTGGGTTGGTTCCATGACTTGTGGAAACTTCCACGAACCGTGAAACTAACTTGTGGTTCTCAGACCTGAGGGTGGTCAATAGGAATGGATTCACTAGTCCTTTCCATGACTCATGGAACCATCCAAGGCTCATGGACTTGACCCATGATCCTTGGAAGTTTAAAATTTCTGCAAGTTTCTAAGTTAAAAAGCTGAACCGAATTCTGGGGTGTTACACGGGTATTATCACCCATGGAAAGAGAATCAAGGTGGGATATGAGATGACCAAAACAAGTATGGTGATCGATATAATCAGTGGAGCCCCTATGTGACCCCAAACAAAGCGGATTCTCTCTACCAACCGACCACAAGAAACCCTGGGCATTCTAAGGTAGAGGACATGATTTCCTTGGTGCTAAAAAAATTGGAAACAACAAATGTCGGGGTGAATGTGCTTAAAAGTGAAGTCTCAACACTTTTTCATACCGTAAACTCTTATTCGACCTCAATCAAACATCTTGAGGCCCAAATGGATCATCTCTCCATTCAAATGAGCCCGGGGATGAAGGTGCCACTTCTTAGTAACACCACAACCAATCATAAAAATGACGGGCACATTATTGCTATTGTTACTAGGAGTGGACGAACAAGTGGTGCAATAAGAGAACCCATTGTGAAGCTGATTGTGAAACCAATTGAACCCATTGTTGAAACTGTCATGGATCCAAGTGGCAAGAATGAAGAAATTATACATGAAAATATTGATGGAGGCCCGGGGATAGGGGTGAAGCTTGGCACACCCAACTCCCTGGTGAATGTTAAAATTGATGATGAGAAGGAGGAAGCTGAACCCCCTCCCCAGGTAACCATCGATGTTGAGGAGAATCCCTATCTTGTGCAAAATGTGCCAACCACACTTCCCAAGGGGCCTCCTCCGTACCCGCAAATGCTTAACAAGAAGAAGGAGGAGCACAAGTTTAGCAAGTTTGTTGAAATGTTTAGCAAACTCTCAATAAACATTCCTTTAGTGGAGGCATTGATGCAAATACCGGGGTACTCCAAATTCATAAAAAGGAATTGCTTAAAAAGAAGAAGGTTATTGACATGGGCACCATTGAGATCTCACATAGCTGTAGTGCTGTGATGACTAGCAATGTGGCTACAAAGAGAGAAGATCCAGGTGCATTTACCATACCTTGTACTATAGGGATGTTTGTATTCTGCAAAGCCTTATATGATTTGGGGGCAAGCATCAACTTGATGTCCCTAGTGATCTTCAAGAAGCTAGGATTGGATGCTCCTAAGCCTACATCTATGCGATTACTCATGGCTGATTGGTCTATCAAGCGCCGGGTAGGGATCCACTTTGACGTATTGGTAAAATTTGATAAGCTTATCCTCCCGGTAGATTTTGTCATTCTTGATTATGAAGTAGATATGAGGTGCCTATTATCTTAGGGCGACCACTGTTGGCTACGGGGAGGGCCCTTATTTATGTCGAACTTGAAGAACTCAAATTTGGAGTGGGAGATGAAGTAGTGAATTTCAACATATGCAAACCCACAAGGCCTCCGGATGACTGAGGGTAATATCAGTGATAGATTTGGAGGGAAAAATTGATGATACCCCTGAGGCGAGTTGGGAAAGGCGCTCACATTTGAGATGTTGCCGCTTGGACAACAAGATTATGTTTCTATGTTGTTGATGGAGAAATTCCCTTTTTTGGGATGGGGCCAAGCCAACCGGATTGGCATGCTATCCGACAATGACTAAGGTTGAGGTACTTTTGTCGAGCCACAAAGTTAAATCAAGCACTTCTTGGGAGGCAACCCAAGTTTCTTTAATTTGTTTTTAGTTATCTTTTGTTGTTTTTAGTGTGTTTTTAGGGAATGCATGGAGCAGAAAAATGGACAAGTGCAACCAGGGTGAAAATGGGCTGTGCGGAGGACCGTGCGGACAACACAAACAGTTGTGCATGTCGCATGGCTCACCGCATGCTAAAATAGAAGGCCTGGGAGAAAGTGGAACTATTGGAGGCAATGTGCACTGGGCTGTGCGGACCGCACGAGCCCAAGTGCCCATCGTACCTCTATCGTATGGCAAACCAGAAGCCTGGGCAAACCCAGAGGAGAAAAAGGTGAGGTGAGAACGACATGCAGTTCGCACCAATGCTGGTGCGAATTGCACATCGTGGTACACCAAAGGTAAATTTGAATTTTTATTGACCTAATCCATTGACCAACCCGACCCGGAGATGACCCGACCAACCTTTCTTCTTATTTTTCTTTTTAAACCACCACCCCCTTCTCTTTCTCCATATTTTATCTTTAAACTTCTCAATCCCTCTCCTAAATTCTCTCTAAATCCCTTAAACTTACCCAAAATCTCCTCCTTTCACCCAACTATCTCCTCCATCCACCACCATCACTGCCGTCGTCTCTCCGGGCGAGTTGATTGGGTCACCATTGTTGCTTCCCAAAAGCTTCAATTTTTACTTCTCTCCACCTAATCTTCACTTGTGGTAAGTTCCCCGATGATAAATATTTGTTTTTATGAAGGTTGAGAACTCATATTGTGAAGCATGCTTAGTAGAATTGCCATGTTGATTTTGGGCGTGATACTCATATTGTGAAGCATGCTTAGTAGAATTGCCATGTTGATTTTGGGCGTGATCCAAAAATTTTGGGTCCCCAATTTTGAAGTGTATTGATAATTTTGCTTAATGTCAACTTGGTAGAACCTGAATCTTGTTAAAGCATGTTGATTGGTAGTGATTTTTTGCCTTGAATTTTATGTTTGGGTTGAAGTCTTAGTAACCCACTCGTGACTGATGCATGATTTGGCCCGATGATAGATTGGGTGACGTCGTTCTTAAGGGCATATCGTCACTTGTCATGAGGTTTTGTTGAGAATAGTTTGTTGGGGCTTAATCTTGCTACTTGTATGCCCATGATTCTTTGTTGAAGATTATCTTTGGGTGTATGATCTTGTTTGGGGAAGGGTTAATTGTTGCTAAACTTGTTGGTGCCCATTCTTGCAAGTGAGGGCTTGATGTTCCCGATGATAGACGGGGTAACATCCATCTTAAGGGAAGTCGTTAAGTTCTTTGCTTGCTTGTTGATTTGTCAAAGGATATCCGAGGAAGTCTGAGTACCCGAATGTTCATGGTCATGATGTCCTTTGCCCTTTTTTTTTAAATATCATTAGTTTGTTGTGGGGTGTCAAGTGCCTAAGCACATCTTGCTCTATGGACCACATGCGTAACTCACAAGAACACAAGGAAGCAAACATTCCAATTGTGCCTTTGTGTGTTTCGCATGTGATGCATAGATCTTGATGTGCGGGTTGCACAACGCATCGCACCATGCTTGAAAAGAATGGCCAGTCACTGTTGGATGTGCGATTGATAGTGCGGCACTTTGTTTGGTGCGGTCTGCACTAACTTTGCCCATCAGAGTTAAAGCCATTGCAGGCTTCTGTTAGCTCATGCGACACCACGTGCAATGCACACTTTGTCTGGTGCGGTCCGTACGTGGTCCGCATGAGCCAACAATCACCTACATTGTCTTCTACTCTTTTGCATTCCTTCCGTCTTAATTATTAGCTTCTTTTAGATCATATATAGATACATAGTGCCTGCTACTAACCTCCTATTGCAGGAATATGTCTTCTACCAGGCTCCATCAAAAGAGGCGTGCCACAAAACACAGTCCAAATGCAGGTGTTCCTATGCAAGAGGGGCGGCCTAATGAATAAGAAATCTGATTTGGGCTCGGGGGGATGGAAGCCTATTACCTCAAGTTCCCGGAAAAGTGACCATTCTTGGAAGAGAAGGGGCTCGATGTGAAAGATTTTCAAGAGGAATTACCGAACATGACAAAACAGATCCGCATAAGAGTTTGGGAACATTTTGCCAAGACTCTGGGTCCCTATTTTCCTGAGTTGGTACGAGAATCCTATGCTTCGTACCGGACCCAACTTGACATGATAAAACACAAGGGTCCGTAAGCAAGTTACCGTGCCTCAAGTCGGTGTTAGTCCGAGTTAAGGAGGTGACCATCACCCCTGCAACCATCCATTTTGCCATTTAGGATGATGAACCAATTCCAGAGTCAAGGTACCTTGAGCGTGTGGCTACAAATGAAGATCAATACGAGTGGGTTGCTAGTGTAACTGCAGAAGGTAACCCCTTTTGGGCCATCTCAAAGGGGCAAATCTATCGCTAGGATCTCAGGTTTAAAGCTCACATGTGGCTTGACTTTGTGAGTACAAGACTCATTCCAACTAGTCACACCACTAAAGTGACCATAGAGATGGCCATCCTCATTGCATACATCATGGACAACCTTTTTTTGAATGAATGGGAAATCATAGCGGAACACCTCAAGAGAAAAGCTAGACACGGCTCTACCTCCATGGCTTTTCAAGTCCTTATTTGTTTGTTGTGCACCCAAGCCGAGTGCCCTTTGTTTTGATCATTAGAGATAGTTAGCCAAGCTACGAGCGTGGTTTGTTTAGACACAAAGAGGGATAAAGATGCGCCGCATGTCAAAAGAAAGCACATTACTCAAACACCAAGTGCAATTGTAAGCAGAGCATAAGTTGAGCACATTATGAATGATCAAGAGGGGAATTCACCTCCATCTTGGGGGTAATACATATGGAATCCCAAGACACCTCTTCCTCAAGTAACTTACTAAAACTTGCTCAACTTACTAACAAAAATGATGAGCTCCTACAAAAGTTTGCCAAGGACATTCCAATCTTAATTTTAAACGCCATCAAATTGACTTTGAAATCGGTAGTGTCAAGTGTGAGCAAACTCTGTTCTAGAGTGGGCACCATGGAAGTGGAGGTCGATGAACTTAAGAAAGTGATCCTGCATGTTGAGCCAAATTGGGATCTTAATCTACCGGCTCCAAGTTCAATTTCTCCTCCGAGGTGTACTAGCCCTCTCTATGATTGGTGCTCAGGTTGGGACCTAATTGATGAAGAGGAAATATCTGAGGTACATGAGGAAGTGGCACTGGTAGAGACTACCCCCGAGATTTTAGAGTCAGTCATCCAAGATCACCTGGCACCTCCCATTACATATGTGAGAGAATGGGGACTTCAGCCAAGGTTCTCATACCATGAGTTGATGACTTGCTCAGACAAGTGGGTCATGGAACCATCTGGACTCATTCAAGTCTAGTAGGACCCATCGCTTCCATCGGTGAAGGGGTTTCAAATAGACTCAACACTTGCCTACATACCACCACCGGTGCCACCAGTCCCACCGGTGCCTCAACCCAACTCATGACTGCCTCAATTTTCTGGGGATCCACCATCACCCCCTCCTTTATGACACTACATGCCCCAAGAATGCCACAAAATTCAACCAAACTCACACTTAGTGAATTTTGCATAAAGATTTTGGTGTCTCAAAATATCCAACACAATACGAAGGTGATTAGCATGCTCCTCCCTACTCTTAGAGTAGATCAAAATATCATCGATGAACATGATAACGAAGGAATACAAGTAGGACTTAAACACCCCATTCATCAAACTTATGAATGCTAGTCAAACCAAACGACATTACTAGAAACTCATAATGTCCATACCGAGTCTGAAAAGCAGTTTTTTGAATGTCCTCAGGCCTAATGTTTAATTGATGGTACCTCAACCGCAAGTTGATTTTTGAGAACACTGATGCACCCTGAGGTTGGTCAAACAAATCATCTATATGTGGTAGAGGGTACTTATTCGGATGGTCACCTCGTTCAACTGCCTATAATCTATGCACATCCGCATACTACCATCTTTCTTCTTTACAAATAAAACCGGAGCACACCAAGGTGAAGCACTGGGACGTATATATCCCTTATCTAGGAGTTCCTACAGCTGAGTCTTAAGTTCCCTAAACTCTAACGGAGCCATACGATACAAAGGAATGGAAATGGGACGAGTGCCTGGCTCTAAATCAATATAAAAATCTATATCCCTGTCCGGAGGCATACCAGGCAAGTCCACTAGAAACACCTCTAAAAATTCATAAACCACTGGAACTGACTCAATAGGTGGGGACTCCACACTATCATCTCGAAGATGAGCCAAGAAGGCTAGACAACCCCTCCCCACTAGCTTCCTCGCCCGAACAAATGATATTATCTTAACTGGCTTAGGCCTGTACACACCCTCCCACTATAGTCTATCCTTACCCGGAATCTCTAAAGCCACAGTCTTGGTGTTACAGTTCAACACAACATGATAAGGAGATAGCCAGGTCATACCAAGATAATATCAAAATCAACCATATCCAAAATTACCAAGTCTACCCAAGTATGCAACCCCACAAACACAATAGAACAATCACAATATACATGAGTCACAATCACAGACTCTCCAACCGGGGTAGAAACATGGATAGGGGAATCAAGGATATCACAAATCAAATCCAGCCCCAAAGCAAAACTCACAGACACATAAGAATATGTAGAGCCTAGGTCAAATAATACCGAAGCCATTTTATCGTAGACAAGAATGGTACCTGTGATCACCGCATCTGAGGCTTCCACCTCGGTCCTCCTTGGAAAAGCATAGCAATGAGCCCGATATTCAATCCGGGCCACTTCCCAGGCCGGCTGCACCGCACCCCTGCCTGCGCTGCCGTTTCCCCTATCTCCCTGAAAATTACCTCACCCACCCTGTGGATGACCCCTAGCATTACCGCCTCGGCCTGTAGTAACCACTGCTCTAGTCTGTTGCTGACCTTGATTACCTGTCTGCCTATGTGGACACTCCCTCTTAAAGTGCCCTAGCTAACCACAATGGAAGCAACAACGGTAAAGAGTAGGTCTGCTAGTTGATGTATAAGATGCTCCCTGGCCTCTAAGAGCTGAAGACTGAGCTCCTTGACGACCACCTGTAGTAGCTGGCAGAGCTGACTGAATAGGACGGGCCGGGTAAGCTTGGTGATACTGGCCCCTGGAGTATGAACCACCAAAATGTCCCTTATTTCGGGGCTTCTTGGCTAAAGCCTTAGCCTGCCCCGCTTGCCTAACTCCCTTTATCTTCTTCACATAATCCACCACATCATTAAAGCCCTTCCCTGAAGAAGTCATATGCACTGACAGTACCTACAGTTCACTATTCAGACCCTTGATAAACAACCGGACCTGTTCCTCCTCGGACCCCAACATCTGTGTAGCAAAATGAGACAATGCATGGAACTTAGCCTCATAAGCCGAGACCGACATGCTACCCTGCTCCAAGTTCAGGAACTCATATTTCTTTCGGTCCCTCAAAGTACGGGGAACGTACTTCCCTAGAAACAACACATGGAACTGCTCCCAAGTCAGTGGAGGTAGAACAGAAGACCGATACTCAACATGAGACCTCCACCACTGCTTGGCATCACCCTGCAGTTTAAAAGTGACAAACTCAACCCCATGCTGACGTACAATACCCAACTTGTGCAACATATCATGGCAATCCATGATGAACTCATAGGCATCCTCCTTGTCCCTACCCTGAAACGTCGAAGGTTTCATCTTAAGGAACTTAGTCAGCATCTCATGCTCATTTCCTGTCATCACTGGGCCCAGCATTGGCCTGAGGAGATCATTCATGCCCGAAGCTGCGTCCATCCTAGGTGTTGTAGTAACCGCTGGCTGATTATCCAAGGCCAGATTTGCATAAGCTGTGGGTATGACTCAAGCACCAACCAACCCACTCAAAATATCCCACGCCTGCTTAAAAGCTTCCGGTGTCATAGTAGGAAGGCATGCACCCCCAATCGGTGCCGCCTCCGCTTGAGCCCCTTCATCCTCTACAACCACTTCTTCTATGTCCTCAGCCACATGCTCCTGAAGTGGGGGAGGGGTTACCTCACATGCAGTAGCAGATCGAGCTCCACCCCTGGTGGGTGCGGCTCCAGCTTTTCCCCTGCCCCTTCCCCTACCTCTGCCATAAACTGCTGGGTCCACTGCATGGACCACTGGCCTTGCTCCATTGTTCCTTGTAGTAACCATCTACGGACAGAAGAGAGAATGAGGTTAGATACCAATTTGTATCACCAGATACCAATTCGAATCGAGTTATAGCACGACGGAAAGATGGAAGAGATAGTTTTTCCTAAAGCCCCATAGCCTCTCTAAGAAAAGTACGGACGTCTCCGCACCATTCTGCAAGACTCTACTAGACCTGTTTGGTACGATGAGATCAACAAACCTAGTCTTTGATACCATCTTTGTCACGACCCAGACCATTGTGAGTGGCACTCACCCAACCCCTGGATGAGCAAACCAGTAGAGTTCAACCCTTTGCCTAGACTAACAACCTAAAAGTAGTAAGCAGAAAATAAACTAGCAATTAAACAATGCAAAAACTAAAGCTTTAATATATATCCTGCGGAAAAATCCCTCCTAGGAACTAAAAGTCGCTGTACCAAACATCACTACCAATATCTAGAATATGGGGATGCAACCCCAAAAGAAAATACAAAAATAGTTTCAAGTCCGAGACAAGTGGACTGCAACTCTAAAGATAAGCCCAAGGTAGCTTGATCAAACAGCTTACCCTTGAAGTCAGAAATCATCGGTGCTAAAGATGAGGTCGCGTCTCAGCCGCTGGAAGATTTCCTGTACTCACTAAAAGAAAAGCAAATGCAGTATCAGTACACCACCACTGTGTACTGGTAGGATCATCAGCCAGTTTTCAGATAAAAAATATATAAACAGTACGACAATATCAAGTAATAGGTATGGAAAATATGCAACAATGTCAACAGACACACCTAGACAACCAGTCTCAACTTAGCTTGTTCCCGCATGAATCCACCACCTATACTCTGAGCCACAACCCTATACCAATAACATACCTTTCCGTCTAGCTCGGATCCACCCTGGGATCCCCTCTAGACAACACAATAATCAATGAACAACCCGGCTTAAATAAAGACCAACACATCAGTTCTACAGAATTTCCCTGGCCTCTCAAGGGCCACCAAACCAATAACACGTTTCAATAAGCAACCCGGTCCACTCACGGAACAAATATTAATCAATGAAACACAACAATAAAAATGCAATGATGCAACAAAAGTAAACCCGTACAAGACGTGGTACCTATGCCAACCATTTATTATACCCGTACCAGGCGTGGTACCCGTGCCAACCTTTTGTCATACCCGTACCAGGCATGGTACCCGAGCCAACCGAATATCAACAACTCACAGTCAAATAGATGATCAAACAACTTGTAAACCAATAAGCAAACACCCTTCAAACACAGTTTGTAAAGCAAGAACCTTAGAGTTCAACCCTTTGCCTAGACTAACAGCCTAAAATCAGCAACAGAAGTAAACTAGCAATTAAATAATGCAAAAACTAAAGCTTTAATATATATATCCTGCGAAAATACCTCCTAGGAACTTAAAGTCACTGTACCAAACATCACTACCAATATCTAGAATGCGGGGATGTAACCCCAAAAGAAAATACGGAATAGTTTCAAGTCCGAGAAAAGTGGACTGCAACTCTAAAGATAAGCCCAAGGTAGCTTGATCAAACAACTCACCCTTGAAGTCAGAAATCATCGGTGCTAAAGGTGAGGTCGCGTCTCAGCCGCTGGAAGATTTCCTATACTCACCAAAAGAAAAGCAAGTGCAGTATCAGTACACCACCACTGTGTACTGGTAGGATCATCAGCCAGTTTCCAAATAAACAGTGTATAAGCAGTACAACAATATCAAGTAAAAGGTATGGAAAATATGCAACAATAGCCACAGACACACCTAGACTACAAGTCTCTACTTAGCCTGTTCCATATGAAATACACCACCTAACTCTAAGCCACAACCATATACCATTAACTATACCTTTCTGTCTAGCCCGGACCCACCCTGGGATCCCCTCTAGACAACACAATGTACCTTGAAACAACCCGGCTTAAACCAAGACCAACACAACAGTTATACAGAATTTCCCCAGCCTCTCAAGGGACACCAAACCAATAACACCTTTCAATAAGCAGCACGGTCCACTCATGGAACCAATATCAATCAATGCAACACAATAATAAAAATGCAATGATGCAACAAAAGTAAACCCGTACCAGGCGTGGTACCTGTGCCAACCGTTTGTTATACCCGTACCAGGCGTGGTAGCCATGCCAACCTTTTGTTATACCCGTACCAGGCGTGGTACCCGAGATAACCGAATATCAATAACTCACAGTCAAATAGATGATCAAATAACTTGTAAACCAACAAGCAAACACCCTTCAATCACAGTTTGTAAAGAAAGAACCTTAAACATTGTACACAACTCCCCTAAGCAATGTAATTTATGCAAACACTTAGATATGAGTACAAGAATATACAACATTCACCAAAATCGTAAGACATCACCTACCTTGGAATGATCCAAGCTCTATTCAACCCGAGCTTTCCCGTGTTCCGGATTCCCTTCTCGATCTTGTTCTAAAATAACACACAAGTACATACAATTAACATCAAGGCCTGCACAATACTCGGATTACACCAAATCCCTAAACCCCAGGCCACCCATGATCATCCCACCCATGATCATCCCACCCTTTTCTTGGGCTTTACCACCATTAATTCACCCACTTCTATCATTTTTACGGATAAAAATAGAGAATTTAACAACCTATGATCATAATAACATACTTTTAACGATGCCCAAGAACATTCATGCTTGGAATCCCCCTCCTTCCCGGATTCTACCATTCCTACGTTATTCCAACCTTTCCCCAAGTTCCATCCTAGCAATTCTACCGTATAGGAAACGTAGTACAAAGATTGGGGAGTAGAAACCTTACCTTAGGGAAGAAATTCAAAGGAAAAAGGAAGAAAATTGCCTGAAATTGCCCTAATTCTTCTCCCAAATGAATTGTAGAAAACTGAACTATTTTGGGGAATTTTCTACATTTAAAACCCGTCGGCCTGCTATAGCAGTCCCCGCTCTGCTATAGCGGATGACTTCCGTTATAGCGGTCTTAAGTGGGTGTTGACCGCCTTGACCACCACTATAGCGGTATTTTCCACCGCTATAGCAGAGGTCGCTATGATGGACCGTTGCGCTCATCACAGACAGAATGTCCAAAAATTTCCCAGTTTTGGCCATTTTACAACACAACTGCTTTCCTCGATGACCCAAAATAACCCCTTCACGTCAAACGCAATTTTGGGAGTTCTACTTACCCAAACTCGATTCCAAAAAATCCCCCAGACTCCGTTATGTCTTGGCTACATAGAAAACTAGCTCAAAACAAGACACAAAGGCCAATGCTTACCTGGATTTCCCTAGACTCCACCTCACTCTAGAACTGATCGAGGCTAGCCTAACCTAGAATTTCAAACTCCCAAACCCAGAGTTTTCTAACTCTAAAACTTGGTACGATTGGACTACCCATAATGACGGACCCGATCATTACAACAGATATCAATTTACCCATCATTCATCCCCGAATGATCAAACCTAAAATTACAGAAATAAAAGGAGGAAAGTGTAGTACCTGAATCCTCAAACAGTTGAGGGTACTTGTCCCGCATGTCCTTCTCGGTTTCCCAAGTGGCTTCCTCAATTGGATGATGCTTCCACTGAACCTTTACCATATCAATCACCTTTGTCCTTAACCTCTGGATATCCCGAGCAAGAATCAAAACTGGTTCCTCCTCATAATGAAGATCCTTATCAAAAAGTACCTCATCCCACTTGATGATGTAATCCCCATCCCCATGGTATCGCTTAAGCATGGATACATGGAATACCGGATAGACGCCTAACAAACTAGGTGGCAGTGCTAACTTTTAAGCCACTGGCCCCATAATTTCAAGAACTTCAAACGGACCGATGAACCGAGGGCTTAGCTTGCCCTTCTTACCAAACCGCATAACCCCTTTCATTGGTGACACCTTCAACAATACCTGCTCACCAGCCTAAAAGTCCATGTTCCAGACCTTGCAGTCTGTATACTCATTCTGCCTGCTTTGAGAAGCCAACAACTTATTCTGAATGCTCCTTACCTTTTCCTACACTTCCTTCACTAAGTCTACGCCCAGAGGCTTTACATTGCCTTTCTCAAAACCACCCAACCGGTGATCTGTAGTTCTTCCCATACAATGCCTCGAATGGTGCCATGTCAATACTAGAGTGGTAGCTATTGTTGTATGAGAATTTGTTCAACGGTAAAAGCTGGTCCCAATGACACCGAAGTCCATCACACATGCTCTAAGCATGTCCTCCTCATCCTTTCTGACTGACCATCAGTCTGAGGATGGAAGGCTGTGCTAAAAGAGAGTTGTGTACCCAACTTTTCATGTAACTTACCCCAAATCTTAGAAGTAAACTGCGTACCCCTGTCTGAAATGATGGACAGTGGTACCCCATGCAGTCTCACAATATTCTTCACGTAGATCTTAGCAAATTGCTGTGAATTGTAATCTACCCTGACCAAAATGAAATGAGCAGACTTGGTCAGCCTGTCAATAATGACCCAAATTGAGTCGTACTTCCCCAATGTCTTGGGAAGACCCACCACGAAATCCATGGCTATCCTTTCCCACTTCCACTCTGGAATTGGCATTCTCTGAAGTAGTCCTGCAAGTCTCTGATGTTGGTACTCTACCTGCTGGAAGTTTTGACATTTGGACACAAAATCAACTATGTCCCTTTTCATTCCGGGCCACTAGTAATGCTGCCTCAAGTTCCTGTACATTTTAGTCACACCCGGATGAATTGAGTACCGCGAACCATGAGCTTTTGCCAAGATTTTCTGAATTATATCGTACACTCGAATAACACAAATCCTCTCCCTGAAAGGAAACACTCCACCAGAGTCTAACATGACATCTCTGGACTCCTCAGATATTACCTTACCTCGCAACTTACTCAGTTTTGGATCCTGTAATTGTTTTGCCTTTATTTCTCTATGAAGGTGGCCTTGACCTCAATGCTGGCCAACAACCCACCTTGATCTAAAACACCCAAGTGCATGAACTTGGCCTCCAAAGTCCAAATTTCCTTAGCTAGTGGTCGTTTGGACACCCCTAAACAAGCGTAGTTACCCATGCTAATAGTTTTCCAAAGCTTAATGCGTCTGCCACCACATTAGCCTTACACGGATGGTACAGAATGGTCACATAATAATCCTTCAATAGATCCATCCACCTCCTCAACCTCAAATTCAAATCCTTCTGAGTGAATACGTGTTGCAGACTGTGATGACCTGTGAACACCTCACACTTGACACCATAAAGGTAGTGTCTCCAAAATTTTATTGCAAAAACAGCCATTGCCAACTATAAGTCGTGAGTAGGGTAATTTCTCTCATGCACCTTCAACTGCCTTGATGCATAGGCTATCACATTTCTATCCTCCATCAACACAACACCCAAACCAGAATGTGAAGTATCACAGTTAACAACAAATTCTTTACCTTCAACCGGCAAGGACAATATATGAGCCGTGGTCAGAAGTGTCTTGAGCCTTTGGAAGCTCTCCTCGCACTTGTCAGACCATACAAATGGTACATCTTTATGTGTCATCCTGGTCAGTGAGTAGCAATAGAAGCAAAATCCTACCCTGGAAAAGCATAACAATGAGCCCGATCATCAATCTGGGACACTACCCTGGCCGGCTGCGCCGCACCTCTGCCTGCGCCGTCGTTCCCCCTGTCTCCTTGAAAATTACCTCGCCCACCATGTGGATGACCTCTAGCATTACCACCTCTGCCTTCTGGAACCACTCCTCTAGTCCGCTGCTGACCCTGATTACCTATCTGCCTATGTGGACACTCCCTCTTAAAGTGTCCCAACTAACCATAATGAAAGCAACCAAGGTCAAGAGTAGGTCTACTAGCTGATGTTCAAGACGCACCCTGGCCTCTAGGAGCTGAAGACTGAGCTCTCTGATGACCACATGTAGTAGCTGGATGAGCTGACTGAATAGGACGGGCCGGGTAAGCCTATTGATGCTGGCCTCTAGAGTATGAACAACAAAAATTTCCCTTATTCTGGGGCTTCTTCCCTAAAGCTTTAGCCTGCCCCGCTTGCCTAACTCCCTCTATCTTCTTCACCTTATCCACCACATCATTAAAGCCCTTTCCTGAAGAAGTCATATGCACTGACAGTACCTGCAGTTCACTATTCAGACCCTTGACAAACAACTAGACCTGTTCCTCCTCGGACCCCAACATCTGTGTCGCAAAAAGAGACAATGCATGGAAGTTAGCCTCATAAGCCGAGACCGACATGCTACCCTACTCAAAGTTCAGGAACTCATCTTTCTTCCGGTCCCTCAAAGTACGAGGAACATACTTCTCAAGAAACAACGCGTGGAACTGCTCCCAAGTCAGTGGAGGTAGAACAGAAAACCGTCACTCAACATGAGACCTCCACCACTGCTTGGCATCACCCTGCAGTTGAAAAGTGACAAACTCGACCCTATGCTGACGTACAATACCCTACTTGTGCAACCTCTCATGGCAATCCAGGATGAACTCACAGGCATCCTCCTTGCCCGTACCTTGAAACGTCGGAGGTTTCAGCTTAAGGAACTTAGTCAGCATCTCATGCTCATTCCCTATCATCACTGGGCCCAACATTGGCCTGAGGAGATCATTCATGCCCGAAACTGCATCCATCCTAGGTATTGTAGTAACCGCTAGCTGATTATACAAGGCCTAATTTGCATAAGCTGCGGGTATGGCTCCAGCACCAACCAACCCACTCAAAATATCCCACGCCTGCTTAAAATCTTTTGGTGTCATAGTATGAAGGCCTGCACCCCCAATCGGTGACGCTGCCTCTTGAGCCCCTTCATCCTCTACAACCACTTCTTCTACGTCCTCAGCCACATGCTCCTGAGGTGGGGGAGGGGTTACCTCGCGTGCAGCAGTAGCTCGAGCTCCACCCCTGGTGGGTGTGGCTCCATCTCGTCCCCTGCCCTTTCCCCTACCTCTACCACGAACTATCGAACCCACTGCTGGGACCGCTGGCCTTGCTCCATTGTTCCTTGTAGTTACCATCTACGTATAGAAGAGCGAATGAGGTTAGATACCAATTTGTATCACCAGATACCAATTGGAATAGAGTTATAGCATGAAGAAAAGAAGGAAGAGATAGTTTTTGCTGAAGCCCCATAGCCTCTAAAAGAAAAGTACGGACGTCTCTGCACCATTCCGCAAGACTCTACTAGAACTGTTTGGTATGATGAGATCAATGAACCCAGGCTCTGATACCATCTTTGTCATGACCCAGACCGTCTTGAGTGGAATCCACCCAACTCCCGGATGAGCGAACCATTAGAGTTTAACCCTTTGCTTGGACTAACAACCTAAAACCAGTAAACAGAAAATAAACTTGCAATTAAAAATGCAAAAACTAAAGCTTTAATATATATCCTGCAGAAAATCCCTCCTATGAACTGAAAGTCACTGTACCAAACATCACTACCAATATCTAGAATACGGGGATGCAACCCCAAAAGAAAATACGGAAATAGTTTCAAGTCCGAGACAAGTGGACTGCAACTCTAAAGATAAGCCCAAGGTAGCTTGATCAAACAACTCACCCTTGAAGTCAGAAATCGTCGGTGCTAAATATGAAGTCGCATTTTAGCCGCTGGAAGATTTCCTGTACTCACCAAAAGAAAAGCAAGTGCAGTATTAGTACACCACCACTGTGTATTGGTAGCATCATCAGCCAGTTTTCAGATAAACAATATATAAACAATACGACAATATCAAGTAATAGGTATGGAAAATATGCAACAATATCAACAGACACACCTAGACTACCAGTCTCAACTTAGCTTGTTCCCGCATGAATCCACCACCTATACTCTGAGCCACAACCCTATACCAATAACATACCTTTCCGTCTAGCTCGGATCCACCCTGGGATCCCCTCTAGATAACACAATAATCAAAGAACAACCCGGCCTAAACCAAGACCAACACTTCAGTTCTACAGAATATCCCCGGCCTCTCAAGGGCCACCAAACTAATAACACTGTTCAATAAGCAGCCTGGTCTACTCATGGAACCAATATCGATCAATGCAACACAATAATAAAAATGCACTGATGCAACAAAAGTAAACCCATACCAGGCGTGGTACCCGTGCCAACTATTTATTATACCCGTACCAGGCATGGTACCTGTGCCAACCTTTTGTCATACCCGTACCAGGCGTGGTACCCGATCCCACCGAATGTCAACAACTCACAGTCAAATAGATGATCAAACAACTTGTAAACTAATAAGCAAACACCCTTCAATCACGACTGTAAAGCAAGAACCTTAGACATTCTACACAACTCCCCTAAGCAATGTAATTCATGCAAACACTTAGATATAAGTACAAGAATATACAACATTCACGGAAATCATAAGCCATCACCTACCTCGGAATGATCCATGCGTGGCATCTAGAACTTTTCCCAAATGTGATTCAAGGCAAAATTCTAGGTGTGACCGAGCTTGGAAGATGACCTTAGGCCTTTTTGATAGCCACTTCACCCAAATGACTTCTCTCAACATCAATCCTAGTGAACCCCTTTGAGATTGTGACCGTTATTTGACACCTTGTTTAACACCTTGACCTTTTTGGGAGCTCTATCTTGGAACCCATCCTCCTTAATTGCTTCGAAGTGAAACGTAGGCTAAAAGCCTAAGTTTGGAAGGGGGAATAAGAAGACAACATGGGGAAATGCCTAAGTTTGAGGGTGCATGTGATCAAATGAGGAGAAGAAAAGGAATGTACTTCAAGTGCAAGGTAGGACCTTAACTTTGAATTGAAAATTGCTCCAAAAGTTCAATCCAATGAGCAAAATGAAAAGCAAGAATAGGTGCTACCAAATGTAGGAGATACAAAGAGTTTGAATGATCCTAATTGAAAAGGAAAAGCTTGGGTTGTGTGTGGGAGAAATAAGGTGAAGTTGAAACTTGAAAATGTGAGCGGTCTTTGAAATGACAACAAAGAGCATTAGGGAGGTGTAGTCACTTGAACCAAATGAAATCCTTACCTTATCCCTAGCCAATATCGTAAACCGCAAGTCCTTGGTGATTCCGAGCTTGGCTACCCTACATTAGTGGCGATGTACATGAAGGTCAAGCCTATAGTTTGACGTTTGTGCACTTGAACTTCCTTGAGAGAGTGAGAGTCTTCTTGGTTCTCCTATAATCCCATTGTTTTGAAAATTACATGATTGTGAGTGGGATTCTCTCTTGTGGTGAGTGGCATCATGCACTCGAATTGAAATATGAAGTCTCTATTTCAATTAAGAGGAATGAATAAGACAAGTTGTGTGGCGAATCTCCAGGCAAACCTTGTCGGTCCATGCCAATGAATTGAGAAGATTAAATGTCTTGTTTTGAATGAAAAAATTCCCTTGATTTTTAATGAGAATTGAAGTCCTTTTGGAAACGGTTTTGAAATGACCAATTACCTTGATATTGTGGTAGTTCAAATTGAGATAAGCATTGTAGTTGAGTCTTTTTGTTTGAGTCTTTTTGTTTATTCTTTTTCTTGATTTTTAGCATAGAATAGTCTTTTGTGCCTTGATTGAGTCTAGAGCATAATTCATTCCTTTCCTTGTGAGTCTCTTGCTTGAGGACAAGCAATAGTTCAAGTTTGGGGGTTTGATAAGTCGGTAATCTACCAACTTATTGAGCCTTTATACATGGATTATTGCTCTATTTTGAATAGATTTAGAGGTTCTTATGGCCTTTATTGATGTCTATGCAGGTACTTGTGATCAAAGATGGAAAACAAGGAAACGGACCCAAAAAGAGCATAAAAGAAGTGAAGTGTGAAGTGATAAAAAAGGATGGAGATTCTGCCTTGAGATGCGGAGCTTGTGCGACACGCACAAGACTTGGTGCATTCCGCACCTCTCACCGCATGGAGCCTTGAATTGACTGAAAAATCTATTACGAGGTATGGTCGTTGTGCAACGCGCACAACTCATGGTGCGAGTGACACCTACTTTGTATAACAAATCCTAAGTTAGCTGAGTCACTGGTCCAACTGAAAAGGGTGTGCAATGCGCACATCACGACGTGCGAACCGCACGTCACGCCGCACACCACCCAAGGGCATTTTTGTCCAAATATTTAGTGACGTTTTGGGAAAGTATTTAAACCAATTTTAGGCACAATTGTGAAGAGAATTCGTCAGCTCTGAATACTCTTGAGTAATTTTAGCTTTGAGAACAAGTTTCCTCTCTAAGAAGAAGAAGAGGGTTTCAATCAATTCTCTCTTCCAATTCTTAGTTCACCATTTGTGTACAAAACTGAGCTTAGAGATTGAAATTACACTTGAATGAAGAGGAATTTAACTTACCCAATTGGTATATCTCTTTCCTTTAGTATGTGTAGTTAATTTAATTATCTAGGGATGTGTTGATAATGGGTGCTTGAGAAATGGGTGTGGGTGTTGTTAATTCTTGCTAATAATTTCTTATTTGACATGGGTCTATTAGTTTCACCAAGTTTTAATCCTAAATTTGGTGGTTGCAAACATTAATTTTCCTTACTTGGTTATGTTGTTGCTTGAAAGAGAATTTCATAGCTTCGGATGTGAGATTACTAGTGGAAACTTGGGCTTCCATTTAGGTTTAGACTAGAAATAGCTCATACAGACGGAATCACCCACTTAAGGGTCTAAGCTAGAAATAGTATGACCTCCCTAGCTTTAACTTGGTTGTTTGTTGTTAAACCGATAGTGCTTTAACCGAGATTGTCAGACATATGGTTGTTTATTGAGAGATAAACAACCATACCTAAAACCAAGGCTATCTATGTCAATAAGGAAGAATTTACGTGAATAGGCAATTACCCTATCCCACACTCGAGCCCCATTAGATGCACATCCCTAGTCGTCTACTCTTATTTGTACACCCGTTTTACTTTACTGTCTTGCTTGAATTGAGATTATTGTGACAGAATCCAAATTCCCCCCAATCCTTTACTTTTGTGTTTTCAAACACTTACTCTCTTAGTGAAGTCGTTTCAATACAATCATTATTATGCTATCTACAAGTCTCTGTGGGTACGACCCAACATCCGTTGGGTACTTAAAAATGTGTTTTGCTTGAAGATTGCCGATACCTCCCTCTTTGGAGAGTATGTTTGAGCATTTATCAATGATGGCATCTACAACCCCCTAGTAGGCGAACCAATCCCTGTAGCTTGGAACGTTTAATAACGGGTTACTACCTAAACCAACATGCACAATAAGCAGAAATAAGCGTAAGCAGATATAATAACGTAATGCAAAAGGAAAACAACCTAAATAATTATATATATAAAGAAACTACACCAAACCATGACCTGGTATCGATAGTACAAGAGCCTTTAATAGAATAAGTACTAGAGATAACAAATTAGAATATACAACTGTCCCTGAATAATAAAAGAGTACCAGTGCCAAAAGATGAGATATGATAAAGCCCCGGTCGTCAGGAGATCACCCTAGCCTCGAATATCCAAAAGCTACACGAGTATCCACGCAGTCAACAACAAAAGCTCACACTAGGATTTACACCAAGAAGGTGCAGACGTGTAGTATGAGCACTATTTGCAAAGAAATGGGTACTCGTAGGCAACGTAGGCTGACTGAGCACATATAGGATATAAAAGCAATAAATAGCAGACAATAAAGAAAATAGTCACAGAATCAATAGAGGAAAGTACACGAATATAAAATCAGTAAATAGAAGACAATAAAGAAAATAGTCACAGAACCAACAGAGGAAAGTACACGAAAACTAGCATCGGTAGAAGACAAAGAGAATACAAGCATGCTATGCTAGCCACAAAAGATATATATCACAGAAACAAGTGATAGAAAGGAGAACGCACCTGAATCCTTGCAACAACAATATATAAAGAGAGAGTTTAAGAAGGATGGCAGTATATCAGTAACCTTAAGTAAAAAGGGAAGGAAGAAAAACAAGTTAAATGTAATCATGCTTAAAACAATACTATTAATGAAATCATGCTAATAACACCACTCTAAAGGTAAGAATAACTCGAGAGCAATCTCACAAGTAAAACCCTAGGATGTAACAAGATACACCATAATTAACCGGAAGGCCACCAATTAGTTCCACAATGAGATAGAACCCGCTAACCCATCAATGATCAAAGTCCATATAACCAGAACCACAACAAGATATCATCCACTAATCTATCAATAATGCAAAGACTCTAACAAAAACTATAATAGGATAGCAATAATATAATAAACCTACAGTTCCAACGGGCGCTCATACACTCAAGGAACACATACAAGTGAAAACAAAACCTCTAGCATCCCATACTACTGGAGCGTACACTGAGCAAACAACAAACAAGGGTGGATCCTAATACAATATGCATGATGTGATTTGATATGATGAAATTAGTGTGGTAGTAACCCTGTATGTATCTCCTCCAATGCCTATTGGCCTAGTAGGTAGGATCCATGGAAGGACGCACCTGTATACTTCAACTACACCTATACCGCTCCTTCAGCACTCGCAGTACGTAGCCCCTGGTCCAGATTGGAAAGGTCCATTGAGGCCAGTAGACCACATACCAAATCAAAAAATCTCAAATAAAACTTCCCAAAATGTATCCGGGTCTAAACAGGTGATCAGAATCTCGTAGTAAGTGCTCGGAGTTTAACCGAGTCTAAATCAGTGATCAAAGGCCCTATGAAGGGTGCCCAGAGTATATCCAGGACTAAATCCATAGTAAAATATGTCTAACACTACGACTCAGCCGAGTCTAGTATCAGTGTAAAAACCGGTGATAAAATTATCATAATATCCCTTTTACTCCAAGAAGATCCATAAAATCAGTTCCAAATCACTTTTATAATCATTTATACTGAAAATGGGCCCTCGGGCCATGCAGAGTTTAGAAAACTGGTTATAGTAGGCCCACTGCCAAAGTAGTAGTAAGATAATACAAAAAAACCCTTTGCATGAATGAAGTGATCACAAACAATAGATTAGCCCAACAACTCACAATCAACCTATCGGCCCTGCACAGGCTCAATCAACTCTACAACATAGATATCCAGCCTAAAATCACAACTTGATGTCCAAGACTTGCAAACATTCCCAAATATCCCACTACTTATGGTCCAAAGGCATATACAAAGGCCAGACAGGGCCACAAGGGTAATATTACAAAACTAGATTAAATACTACAACCAACATAAGAAATAATACGGACAGAAGAGACGGACAAGGTCTGGGGTGCCAACCTAAAATACCCTACCCAAGGATACTAATTAATGCAATTATAGCCTATATACGCAAAGTCTAAGGTGGGGAAGACTGTAACCTACCTGTCGTTCGATGACTAGCTGCTGAAATGACGTTGTCCGAGCTCAAACTGCTCCAAGAATCCCCAAATTGCAAACAAATTATCAAAATAATAAACTACCTATCAAGACGAAGCCAGCGGTACCTATATTGCTAAAAGTATAGCTAGGTCAAAATTCGGGTCACAAGCGAGCCTGTGGGCTAACCTAAGATCGGAAATGCAGAACACCACAATGATCCCGACATTGCCAAGAGAACATGCTCCAAATTTAAGCGGAATTATACCAACACAAGGACTCAAAATAGCCCAAAAATCAAAAGATTAAAGAGGGAAACCAAGAATGAAAATCAGAATTTAAATAAGGAACTTACCAAATTAGAAGTCCACAAACGATCATGAGCCAAAAATATTTAAGCCTCCAAGCTTTAAGAATGATCAGGGGTTAATAATGGAGGTTTTGGGTCAATTTCTATGGAGGAACAATTTTTGGGTGAAGAGGAAATGAAAGAAGAAGAAGAGAAATGGCCAGGTTTATATGCTCCCAGCGCCTAGGTGCAGGGGCGGCCAGGCGGGCACAGGCGCGCAGATGCTACAGCGGCCAAGTGCCGCAGGCGCGATGGCGCCAAGGCTGGCGGGAAGGCGCAGGAGCACTGCCATGCCAATGCTGGATGATATACATGAGCGACGCCTTAGTGCAGGCGTGGCCAAGGTGCATGTCGTTACGCCACACTTGCAACTAGCACTATGCTGCAGCCAAGCTAAGGTAGATTTTTAATGGATGGACCCCCGGGAATCTATCTGGTGTCCCGCTAACACAAACGAATTGAGCTATTCAACTAGAAATGGCATTTCATACTCAAAGAAATTACCAAATAACCCAATGAAGGTCGATTTAGCCAAAAGTGGGCCCCATGCCCAAAACCAACCATTCGACCAACTAAAACCAAAATGGAACCTAAGGGCCAAAATCGAGTCTGGAAGCTTCGGGACCCAAACCAATGGTACCTCTTGCCCAAAATCGACATTCCAGAGCTAACAGTGCTAGCATAATTTCCATTCGAGGCTGTCTTTTCTGAGTGTTGACCAAAGTCAACCTTACAAGCCCAACTGGCCTGAAAACACAAAAAGAGATATATTTTCAAACCTAAAGCTCCAGGATCCCGACCAAAGGTCCAATCAGACCAAAGCCCATGCTCCAGAGCTAACAAAATTGTCAGAATTTGATTCCGAGCATGATTGCTAAGAATGTTGACTGAAGTCAACAATTTCCTAAGTTAAACCTCTAAAATAGGGAAGTCAATAACACCACGAAGTCTGTAGCTATTAACTAAGTTCCAAACTCTAGGAAACCGTTGCTTCTCTAAATACTCGAACACCATTCGGATTTAAGATCACCATACTAGCCTCACCTCAGAAAGAAGTCTCCCATGCCGCAAATATCAAGTCAAACCACCCTGTAGGCAAAGGAAAGGATATCTTAAGTCCAAGGTTGCCACCTAGCTATTGAAAACTTCATAATCTTTCACCTCACTCTCTGTCTCAAAAAACCTGCTCTATTGTACCAGTACATAAACCACCAACTCCGAAAGCATTCAATATACCATAATTCCTGGACCATACTGGTAGTGCTTAACCAACACTGGAATCCCATACAACCAAAAACCTCTCAAAGAATCAACCAAATCAAACCTCCAACTCTCAAAACACCAAGCGACTATCAATCTCAAAGTACTTTTAGAATCCAAAGTAGCCCTATTGGTCTCAACCCGTACAACCTGATCACATAATTCACACAACCGCTGATCCCCAAACTTACGCCACTGAATCTGTAAAACCAAGGTAAAATGGACCTCAACTCTGGCAAGAACTCTGCTGGGATCTGACAAGTCCAGCTTAGCCAAACGGTTAGCCAAGGATTGGATGTCCAAGGCCAACGACTACTCCAAAGCTGAAATAGAGAAGCTAAGTTGTCTGCACTTACTGCCTTTCATCTCAAAGATGCTTCAATCGAAGAGAACCTTCCACAAACCATATGAAGTAACCTGCTAGCCCACAATTCTCAAACCTAACTCCAATTGCCAATCAATTCCTCTGTCGAATCCCCGAGTAGACTCATATGCCATCGACAAACACTATAGGAACTGGAGCCATCTAGGCTCTAAATATAAGATCTGCCCAATCTGTAGATGCTGCTGAGACTTGGATCACCCAAATAATATAACAAGGAAATCACAGCTGATGCAACAAGCCCCCATAGGTAGTACTAGAAAATCCTACCACCTCGATCTCTGACTAGAAGGAATCCTGACCTTGAATTCATCTAAGGAAAATGCCACTGCATTATGTAGTCAGTTGAATCAAGTCATCAACACACAACCCTAAGTATACCCCCAGTCATCACCTCAGTCAGCTACTAGTAACCCATACATACATACAAAGAGTCATTTCCCTCTTTTTTCAAACCAAATAAAACCCTTCCCAAAGATAGCCTAAACTTGACAAACTCTCTCTTAGAAGATCCTGAAGTTGTTCCCTTAACTCCCACATCTCTATTGGTGACACTTAATAAGGTGGTAAAAGGATAGGCCGAATGCCCAACTCAACCAAGATGCGACAGCCCAAAATCAACCGGACTGGAACTGAGGAAAATAATGAAAACAACCCATATACCACCCAACTTCCTAAACCAACCAAATAAAGAGGGTTGACTCAAGCTGCCGAGAAAAGCAAACCAACCAATACCCACTTACATATCCAACACCATTCTCCTTAAGACAAAGCAACTTCCCTCGGTATGAGACCACCTATACCACACCAAACCAACAGAAAGACTTCTAGCAAATGCTAGATAACTGCCAAGGCAACAACCACCCAAGACCGCTAGAAAAGAGATACTCACACCAACTCTAAAACAATAGCAAAAACCATAAATAAAGCTAATAAGACCTATCCACGAGTCATAACCCCGGGTAGTCACCTCCCAAAGATAACACACCCCATCCACTACTAAAAAGAATCACCCTATCGAGAAATTACATGAATAAACACTACAAACTCAAATAATAATACAACCAAACAAAAAACAGGTAGGCAAATATACATATTCATGAAAAGGGTAGATCCACAAGGCAAACAGTGCCAGCACTAGCTGATGGTAACAAAAGCCATACCTGTCATAACGATATCTAGAACCTCCACCTCTAGCCTACTAAGAGGGCCATAGAAATGACTGTGTTTATAACTAGACTGAGTAGTCGATGCTAAAGGCTCGATCGTGCTTTATCGGGGACAATCTCTAGAAAAGTAACCAATCACTGCATAATCATAACAACCCAAAGAAGCCCTGCTCTGATGCACGGTGCCTATCAACTCTGGATGGATGCCTGAACCACCTGGCTGCAAGTCACCTCTAACCATATGGGCACCATACCTACTACCCTACACACCACCTCTTGCTACCTGGGGACTACCCCTACTACCCTACACACTACCTCTCGCTACCTAGGGACCACCCCTACTACCCTGCACATCGTCTCTCGCAGGTGGCACTAGAGTCTTGGAAGATAAAACCTGCTGAACCTGCTGACTGGAAGGCAAGATCGTGGGGAAATCCCTAGCAAAGTTCCCGTACTCACCGCACTGAAAACAACCTCTACCAGATTAAGTCTGAAGGGAAGATCTCGTTGAGCCTAACTGGCCACCACGACCTACACACCCTGAATGCAAACCTCGAAGAACCTAACCTGCACTATGTATGCTCTACTCAACATGCTCTGTACAACCACCCTCTGAAACTTGTAGAGCCACCAAGTAGATAGAAAGCAATGAAACAAATATCTGCCGGTGAATTCCCTACCTCGAGACTGAAAACCTCAGAAACTACCCTGACAGCAATGCCTCTTAGCACTACCTCTATAAGACTCACGACATAACCCCTCTATAGCCCAAGCATGATTAACCACCTAAAGAAAGGTAGTCCCAACTATCACCAAGTGCTTTGTTACCAAACGAAGCGGTGAAATTAATTCTTTAACAAACCCTGAACTCTCTCAAACTCTGTAGGCACAGTCCTAGCAGTGTGCCTAATCACCTCATGAAACCTTGCCTCATACTCCAATACTGATATACAGCCCTACTGAAGACCTAAAACCTAAAATATAGACAAAGCACCGCTCAAAGAACTGGGTACTACCCTTACCTGGGATACTGATACACCCTCCAGAAGACTCAGAGTCCTAGCCACGATATCCTAAAAGAATTCGGGTAGCCATTTATCCTACCAGAGGCTAGGCTGGCCCAAAAACCCCTAAATGATATGGTAGGATGTCACTCTGAAATACTCGCGCTAGAGGAAACACTGAAGCAACATGCATAAATTCCTTATCGTCACCCACTATCATACTCGTCCTAGGCATCTGAGAAGGAGTGGAAAATATGAGGTTTAGAAGTCGATAGATTCAGAAACGCATGATAAGGAGCCAAGAATAGGGAACCCTTCCTAATAATGCCATGTAGCTCCCGCCGATAGGATACGAACATCATTATACTGATCTTCTAGGCTCTACTTAGACAATTACTCTTGTACTAATGACACTGGTGAACCTAGAGCTCTGATACCAAGCAATCATGACCTAATTTCTCAGGCCATGATGAAATCTTCAACCCCCAGTAGGTGAACCAATCATCGTAGCCTGAAACGATTAGTAATAGGCTACTACTTAAAGCAACACGCATAATAAGCAGAAATAAGTGGAAGCAGATATAATAATGCAACGCAAAAAGAAAATAACCTTAATAAATATGTATATAAAGAAACTACACCAACCCAAGACCTGGTATCGATAGTACATGAGCCTCTAATAGAATACAAAGTATTAGAGATAACAAAATAGAATATACAACTGTCTTTGAATAATAAAAGAGTATCAGTCCCAAAAATTAAGATGTGGTCAACCCCGATCGTCAGGAGCTCACCCTAGCCTTGAATATCTGAAAGCTGCACAAGTATCCATGCGGTCAACACTGAAAGCTCACACTAGGATCTGCAACAGAAAGATGTAGACATATAGTATGAGCAAGAATCGCAAAGTAACGGGTACCCAATAGGCATCATAGGCTGATTGAGTGTATATAAGATATAAAAGCAGTAAATAACAGACAATAAAGAAAATAGTCATATAATAAATCAAGGAAAGTACACGGAAACTAGCATGGATAGAAGAAAAAGAGAATACAAGCATGCTATGCTAGCCACAAAAGATATATATCACAAAAATAGGTGAAGGAAAGGAGAACGCACCTAGATCCTTACAACAACAATATATAAAAAGAGAGTTTAAGAAGGATGGCGGTATACCACTAACCTCAAGTAAAAAGGGAAGGAAGGAAAACAAGTAAAACGTACTCATGCTTGAAACAATAGTATTAATGAAATCATGCTAATAACACCACTCTAAAGGTAAGAATAATCGTAAATCAATCTCACAAGTACAACCCTATGATGGAACAAGCTACACCATAATTTACCGAAAGGCCATTAATCAGTGCCACAATGAGATAGAACCCGCTAACCCATCAATGATCAAAGTCAATATAACCAGAACTACAACAAGATAGCATCGACTAATCCACTAATAATCCAAAGCCTCTAAGAATTACTATAATAGGATAACAGTAATATAATCTAACTATAGTCCCAACGGGAGCCCATGCACCTGAGGAACACATATAAGTGAAAACAAACCCTCCGGCATCCCATACTACCGGAGCGTACACTGAGCAAATAACAAACAAGGGTCGATCCCAATGCAATAAGCATGATGTGATGTGATATGATGAAACCAGTGTGGTAGTAACACTGTATGTACCTTTTCCAGTGCCTATAGGCCAGTAGGTATGATCCATGGAAGGATGCACCTGTATACCTCAACTACACCATATACCCCTCATCCGACACTCACAGTACGTACCCCTAGTCCAAATTGGCAAGGTCCATAGAGGCCCACAAACCACATACCAAATTGCAAAATCTCAAATAAAACATCTAAACCAGTGATTGGAATCTCATAGTAATTGCTTGGAGTTTATCCGAGTCTAAATCAGTGATCGAAGGCCCCAATGAAAGGTGCATGGAGTATATTCGGGTCTAAATCCGTAGTAAAATATGTCTAGCGCTACAAATCAACCTAGTCTAGTATCACAGTAAATATTGGTGATAAAATTATGATAATATCCCTTTTACTCCATGAAGATCCATAAAATCAGTTCCACATCCCTGTTATAATCATTTAAACTAAAAATGGGCCCTCGGGCCATGCAGAGTTTATAAAATTAGTTATAGCAGGCCCGCAACCAAAGTAGTGGTAAAATAATGCAAGAAAACCCTTTGCATGAATGATATTATCGCAATCAATAGATTAGACCAATGTCTCACAATCAACCTATCGACCCTGCACAGGCTCAATCAGCTCTACAACATAGATATCTAGCCTAAAATCACAACTCGATGGCTGGAATTTGTAGACATTCCCAAATATCCCACCATCTATGTTCCAAAGGAGTATACAAAGGTCATAGGCGCCACAAGGGTAATATTACAAAACTAGATCAAATACTACAACCAGCATAAGAAATAATACAAACAGAAAAGACGGATAAGGTCTGGGGTGCCAACCTAAAATACCCAACCCAAGGATACTAATTAATGCAATTATAGCCTATATATGCAAAGTCTAAGGTAGGGAAGACCGTAACCTACTTGTCGTCCGACGACTAGCTGCTGGAACGACATCGTTCAAGCTCAAACTGCTCCAAGAAGCCCTAAATCATGAACAAACTATCAAAACAATAAACTACTCAGTAAGACAAAGCCAATGGTACCCATATTGCTAAAAGTATAGCGGGGTCAAATTTTGGGTCACAAGTGGGACTGTGGGCCCAATAACCTAAGACCAGAAATGAAGAACACCACGATGATCCTAGCATTGCCAAGAGAATATGCTCCCTATTTGAGCGGAATTATACCAACACAAGGGCTCAAAACGGCTCAAGAATCAAAAGAATTAAAGAGGGAAACCAAAGGAAAAATGGATTTTTAACAAGGAACTTACCAAATTAGAAGCCAACAAATGATCATGAGCCAGAAATATATAAGCTTCCAAGCTTTAGGAATGATTAGGGGTGAATAATGGAGGTTTTGGGTTTAATTTCTATGGAGGAACAATTTTTGGGTTAAGGGTAAATGAAAGAAGAAGAAAAGGAATGTCCAGCTTTATATGCTGCCAGCGCCCAGGCGCAGGGATGGCCAGGCGGGCGCTGGAGCGCAGGTGCTACAATGGCCAAGCATCGCAGGTGCACTGGTGATAAGGCAGGTGGGAAGGCGCAGGCGCGCTGCCATGCCAATACTGGCCGGCACGCAGGCATGGTGCCGAGGCGTAGGCGCGCTAGCACATACGCGACCCAGGCATATGCCATTGCACCACACCTGCAACCATCACTATGCTGCAGCCAAGATAAGGCAGATTTTCAAAGGATGGACCCTCGAGAATGCATCATGGGTCCTGCAAACACAAACAAACTAATCTATCTAACTAAAAATGACATTCCAGACTCAAAATAATCGACAAGAAACCCAATGGAGGTCAATTTAGCAAAAAGAGGTCCCCAAACCCAAAATCAACCTTTAAGCCAACTAAAACCATAATAGAACCTAAGGGCCAAAATTGAGTCTGGAAGCCTCGGGACCCAAATCAATGGTCCCTCTAGCCTAAAATTGACATTCCAAAGCTAACAATACTGACAAAATTTCCATATGAGGCCGTCTTCTCCTAATGTTGACCGAAATCAACCTTATAAGCCCAATTGGCCTGAAAACATATAAAGAGAGATAATTTGAAACTGAAACCTCCTGGATCCCAAACAAAGGTCCAACTAGACCAAAACCCATGCTCCAGAGCTAACAAAACTATCAGAATTCGATTTCGAGTACGATTGCTAAGAATGTTGACTGAAGTCAATAATTTCCTAAGTTAAAGGTC
Source organism: Jaltomata sinuosa (assembly GCA_003996215.1). Taxonomy (NCBI): domain Eukaryota; kingdom Viridiplantae; phylum Streptophyta; class Magnoliopsida; order Solanales; family Solanaceae; genus Jaltomata; species Jaltomata sinuosa. The sequence continues at coordinate 166,552 of QJPP01007231.1, forward strand.
TTAAATAGGGAAACAACCATAAAGGCCAGACAATTGGCCCGGGCACCAAACTATTGGTCCTAGCAAGCCATAAATAATTTGGGGCCACTATAGGAAAGCTCTAACAGTACAAAGAAGTCGTAAATGCATTAGTGACCAGAAGGGTCATTACAGTTTGGTTGTGAACTAAGGTGAGACTAGATATACACACAACATCAATAGAGATTGATGGAAATAGCAATACTATGAGATAGTTGTTAAGTATTATTACTCATTTCCTTTCATGATGATATTAAGTTAATTGTGAACTTGAGCTTGTTATTGCTGAACTTGTATTGAAAAGACTATCTGTTTGCTAATTATGTGCTAAGTGTTGAAGGTTGTTACTTGTTATATATTTTATTATCTTCATGTTATATTGTTGGGTCAGTCTATGATACCTAATAGTACATAGTGTGTTGTACTGATACTACCCTATGCTCTTCTTTTTGTTGAGTGCAGATTGTGTTCTAGAGGTTGAGACGCGACCTTGGCTAGAGTAAAATGACCGTTTGTAGATCAAAGGGTGAGCAATACTTTTAGCTTGCCATGGATTCTTCACGAGTTGTTGTCTTTCCTCCGGATAATGAAACTCTTTATTTTACTATTTTTAGACATTGTTGGATATTTTAGACTTTTTTGATTTAGAGTCTGGGTGATGAATTTTAGTTCTTGGGAATATATTAGTTGTTAAATTTTGCATTATTTTTATATCATATAGAGGTTTATTATTTATTTCTTATACAAACTGGTACTACTGTTTACTCCTCTAAAATTGGTTAAGTTTGAGAGTTGGATTTTGGGTTGTTTGGTTCTCCTATTGGAGGGTTAACAACTCATTTGATTCATGACAAAGTTAGTATCAGATCCCCGGGTTCTCTGATCTCATCATACCAGAACGAGTTTGGTAGAGTCTTACGAAATAGTATGGAGACATCTGTACTTCTCTGCAAGAGGCTATAGGACTTTAGGAAACCTCAACTTCTTTCATTCCTCATGCTATACCTTTATTGAAATTGTTATCAGGCAATCCAAATTAATTTCTAACTCTTTCACACTTGTTCTCGCAAATGGTGAGGACACGTGCGTCTGAAGCTAGAGCAGCAGCACTTGAGTTTGTTATTGAATCTGTGGTTCATGGTAGGGTCAGAGCTAGAAGTAGATCCAGAGGAAGGAGAGGAGGTGCACTCATCAAGGGTAGAGCTTGAGCTGCAGCTCTAGCTCATGAAAGGTCAGCATCTTCTACTCCACAAAAGAACATTCCTGAGGTTGTGGTAGAGGAAGAAGTTTGAGTTGAGCATAATGAGGTGTCAAAACCAGTCCAAGGGATAGGCGCACACCCAGTTCAGGGAGGTGTGATGCAGGTTCCATTATCATCTGAGGTAATACAATAGGTTTTGAGCTTTCTTAGTGGTTTGGCATGGGATGGAGCTACTCATGTGGTTCCACTTATCCATCATCTGGTGACCCAACATGTTGCAACTGTGTCCCCATAGTTAGATGCTTCTTCTGAGACAGGGATGTTTCCACGACTGGTGATAGGCTCGGTGATAATAGGTGGTGAATATGAGCTCTTCTGCAAGTTTGTAAAAATGAGGCCTCCTGTGTTTCATGGATTGGAATCTGAGGATACCTACAAGTTCATCATAGACTATCATGAGAGACTGCATGGAATGGTATTATTAAGAGGCATGGGTGGAATTTGTTTCATTTTTATTTCAAGGGGATGCTAAGATGTGGTGGAGGGCATTCATAGAGTGTAGTCCGAGTGGATCACTTATTGTGACTTGGAGTCACTTTTATCAGGTCTTTCTAGAGAGTTATATTCCCCAGACCTTAAGGGACAGGAAGAAAGACGAGTTCACAAAATTGAGCAAGGTGGTTCTTCTATGGCTGCTTATGAGACTCGTTTCCATGACTTAGTTCGTTATTCTTCTTAGATGATTAATATAGAGGAAGAGTGGATCTGCTGCTTTGTGAAAAGTTTAAATACATAGTTGCAGATTGCTACTTTACAAGTAGCATCTTCAGGTAAGTCATTTCAGGAAGTTGTGGAGTTTGTAAATAAAGTTGAAGGAGTAAGACAACAGACTCAGGAAAGGATGGCTTTGAAGAAGCCTCGGTCTGGAGGTGGTTACAGTGGCCAGTTCTCAAAAGGCTAGGGTTTACGGGGATACCTTGCATGCCTTATTTGTTCATCAACACTAATTTCTACTAGGGGTCCATAAGGGACCAGTCAACCTGCATCAAATATTGGTGGGTATATTGCTCAGTCGGCTCCAGTACAAAGACCTAATTTTGATCGCATGTGCTTTGAGTGTGGTGAGCTTGGTCATTTTAGGAGGAACTATCCTTGGATTTGGCACGCATCTCATCAGAAGGCTCCTAGGGCCTTGGTTTCCAACTAGTAGAGGTAATCATAGATATTGTTCGTACGATGGGTAGGGAAGTCACAGGTGGCACTCAACTTAACTGGGGTAGTGGTAGATGAGGTAATCATCCAAACCGGGGCAGTGCATAGGTGGGAGACAAGAATCACTTTTGTACTTTTCCAGGTAGGCTAGAGGCAACAAATATGGTGATCACAAGTACTATTCTTGTTTGTGATTGTATGGCTTCAGTTTTGTTTGACCTTGGGTCTACCATTTCTTATGTGTCTGCTGATTTTGCAGAGAGCTTTGATGTGTTATGTGAATCCCTTGATTTTCCTGTTATTGTATCTACTCTGATAGGGGATTCTGTGGTGGTGGATAGGGTCTTCTGGGCTTGTCCTGTCCTTTTTGTAGGGCGAGAAACGTTAGCTGATTTATTTATTCTTGACATAGTGTACTTCGACATCATCTTGGGAATGAGTTGGTTGTCTGCATATCATATTATCTTGGACTATCATGCTAAGACAATGGCAATGGCTATGCCCGGTGTTGGATAGTTTAGAGTTGGAGGTTAACTATAGTATGGCTTAGATGAAGTTTGTATCCTTCTTTCGTGCACAAAGTTTGATAGAGAGGGGATATTTAGCCTTTCTAGATCATCTTCGAGACACTTGTTCAGAGGTTATATCTATTGAGTCAGTTATGGTAGTGTGTGAGTTCCAGGAGGTGTTTCCTGTAGATCTACCCGGCATGCCACCTGACCAAGATATTGATTTTTGCATTAAAGTAGAGCCAAACACTTATCCTATCTCTATTCCTCCCTATAGGATGGCACCGAATGAATTGAGAAAGCATAGGGCTCAGTTGGAGGAGTTGTTGAGTAAGGGTTTCATCAGTCTGAGTGCCTCTCCATGGGGTGCTCCAGTTCTCTTTATTAAAAAGAAATATGACAGTCTGCGTATGTGTACAGATTATAGATAGCTAAATAAGGTTACTATCCATAACTAGTACCCTCTCCCTTGCATCGATGACCTATTTGTTTAGTTGCAAGGGACTGTTGTATTCTCTAAGATTGACTTAAGGTCTAGTTATCATCAACTAAAGATCCAACCTTCAGATATTCCTAAGACTACATTTTGGATCCAATACGGGCACTATGAGTTTCTGGTAATGTCATTCGGGCTGACCAATGCCCCAGCTGCTCTCATAGGCTTGATGAATGAAATATTCAAGCCTTATCTTGACTTCTTCATCATAGTCTTCATTAATTATATTCTGGTATATTCTAAGGATGATAAGTAGCATGAGGATCATCTTAAAATTATGTTCGGACTGCTGAATGAGAAGGAATTGTATGCAAAGTTTTTAAAGTGTGAGTTTGTTATCTTCTGTGTCCTTCTTAGGAGAACGTGGTTTTGAAAGATGGGGTGATGGTAGACCCACATAAAATAGAAGCAGTTAAGAATTAGGCTAGACCCACTTTGGTGACAGAAGTCTGTCGCTTTGTGGGATTGGCTAGCTACTATCGTTGGTTCTTTAAGGATTTTGCATCCATTGCTACTCACCTAACTTGCTTGACTCAGAAGGATGTGCCATTTGTTTAGTCAGAAGAGTGTAAAGAGAGCTTCCAAAATCTCAAGACCTTATTGACCACAGCTCCCATCCCCACCTTGCCGGTTGAAGGTAAAGACTTTATTATTTATTATGATGCCTCACAGTATGGTTTAGGTGTTCTGTAGATGCAAGAATGAAATTTCATTGCCTATGTTGTGAGACAACTCAAAGTGCATGAGAAGAACTACCCTACTCATGACTTAGAGTTAGATGTATTGGTATTTGCTCTCAAGATTTGAAGGCACTGTTTTTACGGGGTCCAATGTGAAGTGTTCACAGACCATCGTAGTTTCAGTATGTCTTTACTAAGAAATACTTGAACTTGAGGCAGCGGAGGTGGACGAAACTGCTTAAAGATTATGACATCACTATCTTGTACCATCCGGGTAAGGCTAATATGGTAGCGGATGCACTTACCAGAAAGACAGGGAGTATGGGTAGCTTGGCTTAACTGAGTGTTGATATACGACCATTATCAAGAGATATTCAGGCTCTGGCTAACAGTTTCATAAGGTTTGAAGTTTCTGAAAGGGTGGCTTACTAGCATGTATGGAGGCGAGATCCTTCTTTCTCGAACAAATCAAGGGTAAGTATTTTGATGATGTGAAGTTGAATAGGATTCATGACAAGGTGTTGTAGGGTGAGGCCAAGGAGGCCAACATAGATGAGGAAGGTGTTCTAAAGATCAAAGGGCGAGTTTGTGTGCCCTGTGTTGAGGAGTTGATTCCCACCATTTTGGCAGAGTCTTGATGTGCCATGGTTTTACGACACTTTCGACGCTTAAAACATGGAATTAGACTATGTTCCTTAGTGATTTTTAGTAGGTATTTATGTAATTTTGAGTATTGTGTAGGAAAACAGGGTTTGGAAGTTAAATAAAGGAAAAAGACCAAAAATTAGCCAAAATTGACTTCCACGATGAAGTCCATGAGCCGTGGAAGCATCCAAGAGTCGTGGAAAACAAGTCGTAGAATTGATACTGTAAAGGTGCATGGAGCCTGAGTTCCATGATAGGAATCCACGAGCCATGGACCCATCCATGAGTTGTGGTTCCTGTCCATGGAACTTGATTAGAGGATAAGCAAATAGCCTGATTTGCATGGAGACATTCCATGAGTTGTGGATCAATCCACGAGCCATGGAATGACTTCGTGGAAGTGAACTTGAAAGATGAAAATTTTCCTATCTTCCACGAAGAGGCTTCCACGACCCGTAGTTGGATCCACGGATCGTAGATGGTGTCCGTGGAAGTTGCTGAACTCAGTTCTCCTAGTTTAATTAGGATAGGATTTGTTATGTCTATAAATACTTTTCCTAGGCTTTCTTGTACGTTTTATGCTCTATTATTTTATGGAGAACAATTGGTATTACATTGTTCTTGATTTTGGGAGATTAATTCATCCATTGGTTCTTGATTATTGATTCTTCTTTGGTAATTCATGATTCCAAATTTCTATATTTCATCTCGTAAGTATATGATTATGAATTCTTCAACAAATTTTGATTATTTTCTTATGAACATATGTAGCTAAATCCACAACTTTGGTTGTGACAACCATGACAGATTAACAAAGTAGGCAAAGTACTTAGTGATTCAATGGTGTTTATGCATGTATTGTTCTTTCCTTTGCTTTGATTGCTTTTCAATGGGTGCACACGTTAGAACTTTCCTTAATCTTACTTGCCGGACCAAGAGGGAAATGAATGGGAAAGGGGATTATATAATGGAGATTTGATTCAAAAAACTTTCCTTTTTGGGGCATGTTGGTTTTATCGCAGGTTCATAAAGGAATTATCTAAAATTGCACATCCCTTGTGCAAATTGTTGGAGAAGGATGTGATTTTTTTTATAATGCATGTCTAAAGGCATTTACATGCGTCAAGAAAAAGTTGATCTCTGTGCCCATTATTGTTATGCCTGATTGGTCCCATCCATTCGAGGTTATGTGTAATGCTAGTAGAGTGGTTCTAGGAGCTGTCCTAGGCCAGATACATGACAAGATTCTTCATACTATATACTACACTATCAAAGCACTGAATGCTTCTCAAAAGAATTACATGATGACAGGACAAGAGTTTCTTGTTGTGGTCTTTGCGTTTGAAAAGTTCATTTCTTATTTTCTTGGCACCAAGGTGATTGTGCACACAGACTATGTGATAAGTTGGTAATCTACCAACTTATTGAGCCTATATTCATGAATTATTTCCATGTTTTGATGCAACTTAGAGGTACTTAGTGCCCTTATTATCTTAATTGCAGGCACTCTTAGTCAATTAAAAGAAGAAGAGGATTTAAACCCAAAAGAGCTTAAAATGGAAGCTAAAGCACATAGAATATAGGAAGGGAAAAAGCCTGTTAAGATGTGCAAAGCGACATACAAGCCATATATATCCAAGGGTGATAGCCCCTTCTACTGCACCTGATAGCACAACAATTAAACATCACTACCCTAAAATTGGGCACCTATGAGCTGCAAGTCCCAAAGAGCGGCCACAGGTGCCTTTGCCCCTTATTTCGCACATGCCCCAAAGGGAAATTTTGTCCAATTATGTATGATGAATTTGGGAAAGTTCTAAAACCCTTTTTGGGATATGTACCAAAATAATTGAGGAGTTTTTACTTTCCCAAGGAAGATAGTTGAGAGAGTACACTTTCTTTCTTCTTATTCCCAAGTGAAAAACACCATTGTAGACAATTTGAAGCTTGGAATTTGATATTAGATTGCATAATGAATGGAAATTTGGAAAACCCAATTGGTATCTTCTCTTATTCCTTTTATGAGTAGCTAAATTCTATTATAGGAGTGTGTGCATGATAGGTATTTAATTTGGGAATGTGTGTTGATTATTTAAGCTTATAATTCGTTATTGAGTATGGGTCTATTGAATTCTTCATATTTTAATTCTAAAATTGATGGTTGCAAATATTGATTTAGCTTACCAATCTTGTGCTTTCGTGAAGGAGTTCATAAATTGAGTAAGATTTCAATAGTGGGAATTTGGGATTTCCACCATAAATTAAGACTAGAAATAGCTTGATTATAGGAAATTCTCATCTAAGAGTCAAATCTAGAGATAGTTTGATTCACCCAAGCATTAATTGGTTGGTTTGATGTGAAACTATGGGGCTGGACAAAGACCCTAGTAAATATACTTGGTAGATTGAAATACTACTAAGTATGGCTTAAACCAAGCTACCCATGCTAATGATTGAAAGTTTGCTTTAATAATCAATCTCTATCCCATTGTAAGATCCCATCGAAAGCACACTCCTAGGCTTTCTCTCTTGATTGAAACTTTTGTGTTTGCATCGTTAAAGTGTTATATTTGAAATTTTGATTTCCCAAACCTTTTCGCCTAATTTTTACTTTTGCTTATTTGAACAATTGCTTACTTTAGTGAATTGAAACTCGATGTTTAGTGGCAAGTCTTTGCACCATTTTCCGTGGATGCAACCCCGACATCTTTTGGGTTTCTTATTGTGTTTGCTTGTAGATCATGACCACCTCCTTCAGGAGAGTGATTTTGAACGTTATCAAAAATAGCATCATTGTCGGGGAATGGTTTTTTATTTGTATTTTATTGTATTTTGATTCACTCTTGTTGAGCATTTGTTCTTTTTTTGGTTGTTGTTTGTGTTGCTTTGAGTAGGTTGCATATGAGCCAAGCAAGTGATCAAGAAAGTGTGGATAGATTTATGGACGTGGAGGATGGGCCCATTGTTCATGGTGCCATGAGTGCCATCTGACTACCTCCAACCATTGGCAATATTGTATTCCATGTAACGAGTACAATGTTGCACTTGATACAAATTAAGGGGCTATTTTGAGGGCTTGCTCACGAAGATGCAAATCGACACATCCAGAATTTTGTTGGAATTTGCCAGCCCTTCAGCATACAAAACATAACTCAAGAGTCGATCTGACTTAAGTTGTTCCCATTCTCTCTCTTATAGGAAAGGCAACTGTGTGGCTTGAAGAGCTCCCGGAGGGCTCCATTGAAACTTGGAATGGGTTGGTTGAAGCCTTATTAGTCAGATTTTTCCACCCTCACGTATGATGCAATTGAGAGATGAAATCACAAATTTTCAGCAACTGTCGGATGAGCCATTGCATGAGGTATGATTAAGATTCAAGAAGAAGCTATTGTTATTTTCAAATCATGGTTTATCAAAAAAGGTGCTTCTCCAAAGCTTCTGTCGAGCACTAGACTCTATGAACAAATCAATAGACAATAACATCGCAGGTGGATCCATTATGGATGTAGAGAATGGTCTCGCTTTGTATTTCTTAGATTGAATGAAAAAAACTAATAGAGCATGGCATACAAGAGATGCCAAAGTTTCGTTGAGTGTTACCTACTCTATAGTGACTAGCAAGATGAGGAGAAAGGAGAAGGATATAGATGAGACCATGGCAAATATGATGACCCAGATTGATTTGTTGGCCAAGCATATGATGGGAGCCGGGACCAAAAGCGTCAATGCCATGGTTACTTATGGTTCAAAAGGTCACGAGGAGGGTGCTTACTCTCCTATGGATGACGAAGCTTATTTTCTATTGGCGGGTTCTCAGCCCAGGTATCAGGAGGCCAATCAAGGCCCTCGGCATCCTAGGGATGAGAACTAATGTTGGAATTGAGATAAAGTCACTCAATAGAGGGATAGAAAGCAAGGTTGAGACCGTGAAGGTCAATAGAGAGATCGTGAGAGAGACGATGACTGTTATTATCACCGAAATGTGAATCCCTATGTACCTCCACCCAAATCCAATGTTTCACCATTCCAACTAAGTGTGAGTGACCCTGCAAACTCAAAAATTGAAGATATGTTATCAAAAGTGCTACAAAGGTTGAGTCTATGGATAATGGGATAAAAGACTTAAAAAGTGAGGTGTCTACTCTTCATCAAATGGTGAGTTCCCACTCGGGATTCATAAAACATTTGGACGCTCAAATGAACCATCTCTCTTCCCAAATGAACCCTCATTTAAAGGGTACCATTCCTAATGATACTCTTGCAAATTTGAAAAATGATGGTCACGTGATGCCAATTTGAAAAATCCCTTATTGCCCATAAACTTGGTTAATTAGCTTTAATTCACATATCTTTTATTTATTTAATTTTCACATTTGGATTTTGATTAGTCTCCCTAATTGAGATCTTATCATTTGGTATCAGAGCTTAGGCTAAAGGATTGTTCCCACAATTCTTAATTCTAGGTTCATAAATCTGAAAATTTCAAAAAAATTGGTTGAAAAACATTTTTGGAAAATTTTACAAAAAATTGTTAGATCTAGTGTTTTATTTGAAAATCTTATACTAGATCTCTAGTACCAAGTTAGTCTAGATCTGAGATTTGAGCTTGTTTGTAGTTGAATTAAAGAATTCAGCATTGTTGGGTGAAGAAGCTTGAAGAACAAGTTCAAGATCTGGGTTTTGATTGAAGGCTTCAAACCTATTGAGCTTTGATCTCCTATTCATAGGGAGCTTGAATCTCAAGTTTGAAGAAATTTGGTTAAGGTTTGAAGGATTCACCATTTTTAAAGTTTGAAGAACTTGAAGAAAACTAAATGGGTCTCTTCAATTGGAGTGATTTTATTCTAATTAGTAGTGGGATTTGTTCTCTATATCGAGGGGAGGCTACATTTCAAATTCGGAGTTGAATTAAGCGAGTTGCAAATTTTGAAATTCATAGGTGTTGGTGTTCTTCAAGGTGTTTTTTGAAGAAGAAGGTGAATTAAAGATGTTTGATCCAAAGAAGAAGTAAAGGAAAAGAATACTTGTGTTAGTACTAAAAGGAATTTACCAAAAGGAGCAAGTACTAAGAAGAAAAAGTACCAAAAAGCTGAAACAGAGTACAAATCGGAAGTACATGTGTTTGGGGACTGTGCGAAGTGAGGTGCGACCCGCACTTTGCTTGGTTCATTTTGCACCAGCACATCTCACCAGGGAGATTTGTTTATGGTTAGTTGTGTGAAGGTAGGTGCGTTGGGAACTTCACCTTGTCCGTTTTGCTCAATCCTCCGCACCAACGGATAGTTGTAAATCTGGTTCACTCTAACAAATCTCAGGGTCTATCTCCATTGTTTCCTTTCTTTGATTCTCTTATCATATAGAAATCTTAAGACTAATTAACAAGAAGTATTTGTTCTACTTAGTTGTGATTAGATCTCTTGCGTCCATTTCATTTCGTACCAATTACTTGTGAAGCTTTTCTCGTTTAAGCAATCGTTGAAAACCTTCTTGGCTCCTCCATTTGATTTTGAGTCGTCTTTCTTTTGGGTAACAAGAATCCATTACTCCACAAAGGATAGGTGACTTGTTACTTGGTTGAGCGAAGGTAGTTCACTATCAATCCTTTGAAGAGGCATAGAAGGTAAGTTGAGTGTTCGCATACGAGAGGGTGAGGAACCGTTACTACTAACCTTGTTTGTTGAATTTTGCAGGTACGATGTCAAAATCAATTGATAGTGATTATGAAGCACACGGGTCCTTTAATATGGAGGCAACCTTTGCCTAAATCACAATGCAATCAGCGGACATGAATGGGAAGATAGCGGATTTAAATAGGAGCATGGCCAATGTGAATGGAAGGATGGATTGTATGGAGGATCGAATGTTAATTGTTGAGAGTCCTAATTGGGAGGATTCACCACATACCACTCATGGGTCAGGAGTAAATAGGAACACGAGTTCCTCAATGACTATTACCCCAGGGCATACACGTGAGTTATGCAACCCCTGAAATAATCCAAGCTCCACCCCACAAGCCTAACAACCTCCATTCCAAATGTCTAACTATCCGAACAATTTTAGACAAAGCTCCACTTATCCAAATTACCCGCTACAAGAGGAACGTATTTTTGTAGCAAACCAAGACCAAGATCCACTTTGAAATGCATCACATGCTAACTTGCATGTACCATATTACCAAAACCAAGAGCCGTAGCAAGATAGCCACCACAACCTACTCTACGAAGAGCTTGAGAAAATGATTGCTAATCGGAACTATGATGGTACTCAATATGATGGACGACAAGGTTATGGTGCTCTGAGAGATAGAGTGCAACCCGGAGGTTATGGTCGGAATAAAGGTATAAGATGGCGAGGTACTGGAGATAAAGGTGAATGGTTTGATGATAGATATAGTGGTCACTATGATGATAGATATGGGTATCGTCAAGGTGATCGTGGTGACCATGATAGGATCTTGAATACCATTAAGGTTACTCTTCCAACCTTCAAAGAGAGTAGTGATTTGGAAGAATTCCTTGAATGGCGATTACAAAGTGAGAGGATCTACCTCACCAACAATATTTTGGATGACATGAAAGCCAAATATTCCATTACTCAATTCGAGGGTTATGCATCCACATGGTGGGAATCCAAGGTTAGAGAATGAGAGAGTTGCTAGCACTTATGGAAGTGAGGTATGTTACACCTACCTATCATTAAGAGGTTCTCAAGAAGGTGTACCTCCTTTGATAAGGTACCAAAAGTGTTGAGGAGTATTATGATGAGTTCGAAAATTTGAGAATGAAGTCTAAGCTTGATGAGCTGGTGTTTAACACGGTGATATGGTTTGTCACCAACTCGAAGCAAGACATCTCAAAGGTGATGCGACTCAAACACTATGCTAGCTTGGAGGAAGCCTATCATGAGGATACCAAGGTAGAGATTGACTCTAAAGATGAGAAGTCATTCAAAACCAAGGGTAATACAACTTCCTCATGGAACAAAAGCAATGACAAGTGAAAGTCTTTTACCACTTTGGAGTACACAAAGGGTAGTGGTCAAGCTATTCAAGCAAAGATTGATAAGACAAGTGAAATGACTAGGCTAAGAAAGGTAACCAATATAAACCTATCTTTCCTCGTCCTTCTACCGTTCAATGCTTTAGATGTCAAGGAAGGAGACACATTGCTAGTGAATGTCCCAATCAAATAATAATGGTGGATTACAAAGATGGGTGTCATACCGAAGAAAATGAAGAGTGAAGTGAAGAGAGTGGAGGTGAAGAACCCAAAGGTGATGATGATGATGATGAAAATACCTTTGAATGATGATGATGACAGGATAAAAGAGAGGCCAAACTTTGATATGCTTATGAATACAAGAGTGCCTCTAGAGTGTGATGATGATGAGTTATTTCCCTTGAACACAAATTTGTCTTGTGTTGTGAGGAGAATCATGGGAGCTATTACTAAAGAGGAGGTTGATCAATGGGAAAACTTGTTTCATGCTAGATGCAAGATCTTAGACAAGATATGTTCCTTGATTATTGATAGCGAGAGTTGTACTAATGTTGTGAGCAACACTTTGATGAAACGAATGCAACTTTCTACCAAGAAGCATCCTAGTCCTTACAAGCTCCAATGGCTCAACAAAAGCAGTGAAATAAAGGTCCTCAAGCAAGTAAGTATTAAATTTAGCATTGGTAAATATCAAGATGAAGTTCTTTGCAATATTGTGCCTATGCTTGCTTGCCATATATTGCTTGGAAGACCTTGGCAATTTGATAGTGATGGGGTACATCAAGGGAGAACCAACAAGTATTCATTTGTATTTGATGGTAGAAAGTTCTCTATTGCTCCTTTAACTCCCTACCAAGTTATTGAAGATTATCGAATCATGAAGGAGCTCTGAGAGAAAATGAAAGTGGTGGAGGGTGTTAGTAAATGCTCCACATGTGTGCAAGAAAAGGGAGTTGGCTTGGATAAAAATTAGAACAAAATGTGCATGATTACTAAGCAGGCAATTATTTGAAAGGTGTTGATGAGGAATGCTTCCTACTGTGCTTTGTCAAAAAGGATCTATGGTTGCATGCTAACCAAGATACTAGAACCTTGCCTAGTATTGTTTTATCTCTTTTGCAATAATATAAGGGTTTGTTTCTCGAAGAGATGCTCGATGGATTGCCACCCTTGAGGGGTATTGAGCATTAAATTGATTGTATGCCCGGATCTCAAATTCCAAACCGACTGGCATATAGAAGCAATCCAGAGGAGACTAAGGAGTTACAAAGGCAAATTGATGAACTCCTTAAAAAGGGACTTGTCAAAGAAAGTCTTAGTCCTTGTGCCATATCGGTTATCCTTTTTCCCAAAAAGGATGGCACTTGGAGGATGTGTATGAATTGTAGAGTCATCAACAAAATAATGGTGAAGTATCGACATCCTATTCCTAGACTTAATGACATGCTAGATGAGCTTTGTGGCTTAAGTGTATTTTCTAATATTGATCTTTGAAGTGGCTAACACTGAATTCGTATGAACCCAGGTGATGAATGGAAGATGACCTTCAAAACCAAGTTTGGTTTATATGAGTGGCTAGTTATGCCTTCTGGCTTGACTAATGCCCCTAGCACTTTCATAAGGTTGATAAACCATGTGTTGAAGCCCTTTATCTACAAGTTTGTAGTCATTTATTTTGATAATATACTTGTATATACTAGAACAAGGAGCATGTTGACAATTTGAGGAAAGTATTTGATGTTCTACTACGTGAAAGGCTCTTTGCTAATCTCAAAAAGTGTTTATTTTGTGTGGAGAAGGTGGTATTCTTGGGGTTTGTGGTGAGTGACAATGGTGTAGAGGTGGATGAAGAAAAGGTTGAGTCCATTGATCTTGGCCAACTCCAACTAATGCAATTGAAGTAAGGAGTTTCCATGGGTTGGCAAGCTTCTATCGATGCTTTGTGAAAGGCTTTAGCACCATTGCTTCCCCTCTAACTGTATTGATCAAAAAGGACACACCCTTTATTTGGGAAGATGTTCAAGAGAAAGCCTTTCAAGAGTTGATGTCTATGTTGAGCACTTCTCCTTTGCTAAAATTGCCCGACTTTGATAAAGCTTTTGAAATTGAACATGATAATTTGGGTGTTGGTATTGGTGGAGTGTTGATGCAAGAAGGAAAGCCTTTGGCCTACTCTAGTGAAAAACTAAAGGGGGCCTCATTGATCTACTCAACATATGATAAGGAGTTGTATGAACTTGTGCGAGTGTTGGCTCATTGGCAACACTATCTATAGCACAAAGAGTTTGTGATAAGAACGGATCATAAGTCCTTGAAGCATCTAAAGAGCCAATCAAATTTGAACAAGCTCTATGATAAGTGGGTGGAATTAATTGAAACATTTCCTTGTGTGATCCACTACAATCAAGGGAAAGAAAATGTGGTTACCGATGCTTTGTCTAGAAGGTTCGTATTGGTTAACACATTGACTTCTAGAATGATTGGTATTGAAAGCTTAAAGGAGTTCTACTCTAAGGACTCCGACTTCAAGGAGGTTTGTGATGAACTTGGCCAAGGGAAGCGTGTGGAACATTTCCAAATGATTGATGGTTATTTGTTCAAGGATGGTAAGGTGTGTGTTCTTATGAGTTCATGGAGAGAGATATTCCTCAAAGAAGCATATAGTGGTGGCATGATGGGACACTTTAGTGTCCATAAAACACTTGACATCCTCATGGAGCAATTCTATTGGCCAAAGATAAAGCATGATAAGGAGAAGCTATGTGGACAATATCTCGAATGCAAGCAAGCCAAGTCTAAGACTTGACTCCAAGGTATGTACACACCTTTTCCCACCCCTCTTGGTCCTTGGATAGACATTTCTATGGATTTCGTGTTGGGACTTCCAAGAACAAAAATAGGGCATAATAGTATCTTTGTGGTAGTGGATAGATTTTCTAAAATGTCTCATTTTATTCCATGCCATAAATGTGATGATGCATCTCATGTTGCATCTTTGTTTTTAATTCATGTGCTTAAATTGCATGGAGTAACTTGCACTATTGTTAGTGATAGGGACTCCAAGTTTCTTAGCCATTTTTGGAAGAGTCTATGGGGTACATTTGGTACCAAACTCATGTTCTCTACTTCTTGTCATCTTCAAACAGATGGTCAAATCAAAGTAGTCAATAGGACTCTTGGGAGCATGCTTAATTGTATGATTAGAGGATCCCCAACTTATTGGGAGGACTCTTTACCTTTTATTGAATTTGCTTATAATCAGTCTCTTCATTCATCTATTGGCATGACTCCTTTTGAAGTGTGTTATTGGTTCAACCCATTGGTTCTATTATCCTTAACCTCTTTGTCTAGTAATATTGTTGTGAGCTTAGATGCAAAGTGAAAGGAAAAGGATATGGTGAAGATTCATACAAAGGAACGGGAGTCCATGGAAAAGAATAAATCCAAGGTGGCTCTCCGAAAAAAACAACGGAATAAAGAAAGTGATCTTTCAACCCAATGATTGGGTTTGGATTCACTTTCGGAAGGAAAGATTTCCCTAACTCTGCAACGGGAAGTTGAGTCCAATTGGTGATGGCCCATACCAAGTTCTTGAAAGGATCAACGACAATGCCTACAATATCTATCTACCATGTGAGTATAATGTTCACAATGTTTTCAATGTGAGTGATCTATCTTCTTGTGTTGTAGGTGAAGCTATTTGAGGATGAATCCTTTTCAAGAAGGGCAGGATGATACAATATCTCCCAGAACTACTCCTACGAGGCCATTCACTAGAAGACACGCTAAGGAACTCCAAGCCTTACAAGATCTATTCATGAATAAAGAGGCTTTGGAGACCATTGAAAAGTGTAGATCAAGGATCTACAACTTGTGAATGATGGTATGGGAAGAAGAGGCTGCCACCGATTCTGCCTAATGGTGCAAAGAAAGGGTGGCCCACACAATGGTTGGTGAATTTTGCACCAACTTTGCATTAGCAACCTCCATTGTTTCTACCTAAGTGATGCTACACTGAGGGTGGCACGCAAAAAGGGTGGTGCATTTTGCACCAACTTTGCACATGGACCAAATTTAGAGTCTTCTAAGGTCACTTTTGGGACTCTTAATGTACAAGGCAAACACTATAAATATATGCCTTAGTCTTTTACATTCCTTAGATTTTGATGAATGTTGAATTTCTTTGAAAGTCTCTAGCTGCTATTGTTAGCTTGTAGTCATCGGGTGGATTTCCCAATTAGTTAATCTAGTGTAGAAATCTATTGGGTGGATTCCTAATAGCACTATTGGGTGGATTCCTAATAGTTTAGTTGAGTGATTAGGGGTGGATTCCTTTGATTGCTTGTTAACGTTTTATCTTGATTAATCATAGAGTCATCCATTTGTGGATTCATTTGTTTTCCTCTTTATTTGATTGAGGAGGTGAGGGTATAAAGTCCCTTATTGCCCATAAACTTGGTTAATTAGCTTTAATTCACATATCTTTTATATATTTAATTTCCATATTTGGATTTTGATTAGTCTCCCTAATCGAGATCTTATTAGCTGGGATCCATTCTTTCCCTTTTGACAAATCTACCCCTGCCAATGGAGTGATTGACATAAAAAAGAAAATGGACATTGATGCTCCTAAGATGAAAATGCGCAAGTTGCAGCCTTTTACCAGTGTGCAGATTCTAGAGACTAATCTTGAGCCCAGTGCCTCCTCTCCAACTAGATCCATATCCGACACTCCTACTCCCACAGAGTTGGGTATCCTTCAACTGATTCCCCTCCTAGGACTTCACCTTATTCCTCAGCCTCAACCCTGACTGTCCTTCAAAAGCTGGTCAACATGACCTACTCCCATGAAAACCAATTGAACACATTGGCCCAGAGGATGCCAGGTATGATTCAGAAAGTAGTGAAGAATGGTATAAAGGATGTTATGGACAATGTGTCCAAACTTTGCAAAAGGGTAGAGGTTGTAGAGAATGTTGTTGCTGCTATCAGGAAGGATGTCGATAAGGCTAGAGAGAAGGTACCAATGGTAAATGCGGATTTAAGTGCTCTTGATAATGCCACGATTGTACCCCATCCCACTCCTGGCCCCATGGATAATTTGTTTTCTGCCTTGGACAGATATAATGAGGCGCATGATAATGCATGAGATCTGAGACTCCAGCAAGCACTATATGAGTCATAGCACATGGCATATTCTCGCCAAAAAGGAGAAGGCACCAGTTCAGAGGAAGTTGAGCATGAGGAGGATGAGTAGCCTGCACAGGGAGTCTTTGCATCCTTCCTCTACTTTTTTTGTGCTTAAGCATTAAGGGCAATGCTCTATTTTAAGTGGGAGAGGGGTGCATTTTTTTTAATCTTTTGATAATTTTGTGGTGGTATCCCCTTGTAAAGCTGAAGATATTGCTTTTATTGCCCTTGTTGGGCCTTTATTTTCATGTTTAGATAATTTGGCCTATGTTGGGCATGTTTTTGTTTATTGTTAATATGCCCTCGTTAGGCCTTTACTTTTCTTCTTATGCTTAAATTATGCCTTTGTTGGCTTAATCTTTGCCATTTTATTGTGAATGAGGTGCCATGTTGCCGGGTTAGTCCTACACATCAAATTATTTCACTACCTGTGCTTTATAAATACGCTTAGTCCATATGCCAGGCCTCGTTCTCCATGAGCGCATAACTCAATTTTTGCCTTGTTAATAGTAGATTAGTCAAATAAACTCTGAGGGTTTTCTTTATACCACAGTTTTTTGCCAAGGAGAAAATATTTTCTTTTGATTATTTTTTGTGTTGAACCGGGTTGGCATTTCTCTATGATAGATTGAGAGGTGACTTTCTTAAGGAAAAATGCCAAGTCTTAGTGCTTAATTGAGTCCGTCTGTTGCTTGTCTTGAAATAGGCCACCAAAAAAAATTCTTGGCAAAGGATTTGAAATTGAAGAAAAGAGGAGAAAATGATTTTTTCTAGAGCAATCTCTTGTCATGACTTGCACACTCTCTATTTGGCTTGATTGATTCACAAATGAGTGCGTGGAACTCAGAATACCTTGTCAAAAGTCATTTGTCCCAATTGATTTTGAGACTAATTGTAAACTTCTTGTATTCTGATGCCTTGTGTGGTAAGGATTACTTAGTCCTTGTGCATGCATATTGTCTTGAACTTGCCTCAAATATGATTCAAGCCGAAATCCTAGTTGTTGCCTAGCTTGAAAGATGACCTTAGGCCCTCTTTGGACAAGTCACTTTACCCAAAAAGTCCTTCTCTCAACATTGATCCTAGTTAACCCCTTTTGAGCCCTAATCATTCCTTGGCACCCATGTCACACACCTTAACCTTCTTGAATCCTCAATATTGGCACCCGTTCCTCCCTAATGGCTAGAAATGAAAGTGTAGGCTAAAAGTCTAAGTTTGAGGGCAATATGAGTGATTAAAAGACATTGTGATGTAGGCAAAAGCCTAAGTTTGGGGGTGTACATATTGTGATGATAACAGGATAAATTTCGCTCAAAGTGTGAAGTGGAACCCAATGTTTATCTTAAGAAGTAATTGATCTAATGAAAGAAAGATTGAAAGAAAAGAAATGATTGGGTGGTGTGACCTCACGAGCAAAAGAAAAGGTGCTTAATATAAAAATTGTAAAGGAGACAAATAGGTATTGTGAGAGGGAGCAATAAGGTAATGTGAATAAAAATATGTGAGAGAGCGCATTAGATTGGTTATGACAGCATTAGGGAGGATTAGTCTCTTGAGCTAAAATTAAATCCTTACCTTAACCTTACCCTACATCTTTGCCTGCAAGTCCTTAGTCATTTCGAACTTGGCGGCACTACATTAGTAGCAAATTACATGAAGGGCAAGCCTATGGTTCAATGTGTATGCACTCGAACTTCTTTGAGAGAGTGAGAGTCTTTGTGTTCTCCTATAATCCCTATATTGTGAAATGCATGATTGGGAGTGGGATTCTCTCTTGTGGTGAGTGGCATTACATGCTTGAAGTGAGTGTTGATGTCTTGTTTTTTAATGAGGAATGAATGAGACAAGTTATGTGGAGACTCTCGAGGCAACCCTTGAAGGTCAATGCCAATGTCTTGAGAAGCTTAATGATATTGTTTAGAGTGACAAATCCCCTGATTTTGAAAAGAAAATTGAAGTTTTTCCATTAAAGTTTTTAATGAGCACTTGCCTTGAGATTATGGTGATACCAATTGAGATGAGTAACTTTTTTGTTTTTGAGTCTTTTTTTAGTTAGTATTTTCTTGAGTTTTTGAGTTGATATAATCTTGTGTACAACCCTTATGCTTTGAGAATCTGTTTCAATCCTTACTTTGTGAGTGTCTTGCTTGAGGACAAGCAATAGTTAAAGTTTGGGGGTTTGATAAGTTGGTAATCTACCAACTTATTGAGCCTATATTTATGAATTATTGCCATGTTTTGATGCAATTTAGAGGTACTTATTGCCTTATTATCTTATTTGCAGGTACTATTAGTCAATTGAAGGAAGAAGAGGATTTGAACCCAAAAGAGCTTAAAATAGAAGCTAAAATACATAGAAGATCAGATAGGCAAAATTCTATTAAGATAGGGGAAGCGACATGCAAGACACAAATCACTAAGGGCGATCGCCCCTTCTACCGCACCTAAAAAAATAACATTTGGACATCAGTTCTTGGGAAATTGGGCACTTGCGAGCCGCAAGTCCCAAGGGGAGTTCGCAGGTGCCTTCACCCCTCATTTTTCACATGCCTCAAAGGGCAATTCTTTGCCTTCTTTGAATAAAAAAAGCCAGGAAGTCAGCCAGTCTATTATTAATAAGGGTATGCCAGTACGGTACACAAGATGTTGGCTGAGCTTTCAAAAGAAGTGAAGTAATTATATTTAGGATGTCACTAGGCAACTAACCCACCTTTCCGATACAATTGTTCTGGACCACGCCGCTATATTGAGACTGCCACCTTCCTATTTGAGTAAGAAATGAATATCAGACCCTACTGACGTTCAACCGATGATTGTCTAATTATATATGATGCATTTGGGAAGGTTCTAAAACCCATTTTGGGATCTATACAAAAATAATTGAGCAATTTTTACTTTCCCAAGGAACATAGTTGAGAGAGTACACTTTCTTTCTTCTTCTTCCCTAGTGAAAAACACCATTGTAGACAATTTGAAGCTTGGAATTTGAGTTTATCTTGCATAATGAATGGAAATTTGGAAAACTCAATTTGTAGCTTGTCTTATTCCTTTGCTATGAGTAGCTAAATTTTATTCTATGGGTGTGTGCATGATGGGTGTTTGAATTTAGGAATGGGTGTTGATTATTTAAGCTTATAATTGATTATTGAGTATGGGTCTATTTAATTCTTCATGTTTTAATTATACAAGTGATGGTTGCAAACATTGATTTAGCTTCTTAATTTTGTGTTTGCTTGGAAGAGGAGTTCATAAATTGGGTAAGATTTCAATAGTAGGGATTTTGGATTATAAACCACAAATTAAGACTAGAGATAGCTTGATTATAAGAAATTCCCATCTAAGAGTCAAATCTAGAGATATTTTGATTCACTCAAGCATTAATTGGTTGGTTTGATGTTAAACTATGAGGCTTGAACAAAGACCATAGTAAATATACTTGGTAGGTTGAAAAACTATTAAGTATAGCTTAAACCAAGCTACCCATGCTAATGATTGAAAGTTTGCTTGAATAATCAATCCCTATCCCATTGTAAAACCTCATCGAAAGCACACCCCTAGGCTTCCTCTCTTGATTGAAACTTTTGTGTTTGCACCGCTAAATTGTTATAATTCAAATTTTGATTTCCCATACCTTTTGCCCTAATTTTTACTTTTGCTTGTTCGAACAGTTGCTTACTCTGTGGCAAGTCTTTACACCATTCTCTGTGGATTTGACCCCAACATCCATTGGGTTACTTATTCTCTTGCTTGGATATTATGACCAATTCTTTCGGGATAGTGATTTTGAACGTTATCACCATACAACTCTTAGGTACCGCATGGCTAAGAAGGATGCTAAACCTAGGTTGATACTGGGGGTATTGTTATTGTAAGAGTTTGAATTTGAGGTGAAGGAGCGAAAGGGGACTGAGAATTAGGTGGCTGACCACTTATCTAGATCTGAGGAAGAGGCAATGCTAAATATGAAGGATGAGCTCGAGATTGATGACACCTTCCCAGATGAGAAAGTATTGGCTACATCCCAAGATTTTATCCTATAGTTTGCAGAATTTGCGAATTATCTAGTGAGTGATGTAGTGCCTTCTAATTTATCCTTCCACCAGCACAAGAAGTTCATGTCTGATATGAAGAAGTTCTTCTGGTAAGAGCCATTCTTGTTCTGAGTTTGTGTCGATGAGATGATTTGATGATGTGTGCCAGAAGTTGAGATGATGGATATATTAGAGGCTTGTCATTCATCTCATATTGGGGTTATCATAGTGGTATCCAGACAGCCGATAAGATCATGCAATGTGGGTACTACTGGCCATGTTTTCATCAGGATGCTCATGATTATGCAAAAGCTTATGACCAATGTCAAAGAGAAGGCGCCATCTTAAGAAAGCATAATCTTCTTCTCACTCCCATCCTTGTGGTTGAACTGTTTGATGTGTGGGGCATTAACTTCATGTATCCATTTGTGAGTTCAAATGGTATGAAATATATATTGGTGGTTTTTGATTATGCATCAAAGTAGGTGGAGGCGGTTATGCTTTCCAACAATGAAGGTAAAAGTTTCACATCATTCTTGAAGTGGAAGATTTTTTCCAGATTTGGTACACCACGAGAGACCATCAGCGATGGAGGCTCTCACTTTTGCAATAGGTTATTTTGGGATCTACTTGAAAATTATGTGGTGAGGAATAATATGGAAACTCTTTATCATCTGCAATCTAGTGGTCAAGTTAAGGTTTCCAATCGTGAAACAAAGACCATCCTTGTTAAGACTGTGAATGCACATAGAATGGATTGGTCTAGGAAACTGGATGATGCTTTGTGGGTGTACCAGACTGCTTACAAGACCCTAATAGGTATGTTGCCATATCATCTTGTGTTTGGAAAGTCATGTCATCTATCGGTGGAGCTTGAGCATAAGGCCATGTGGGCGCTTAAGAAATTGAATTTGAATTGGTGTGATGCATCCTATCAATGACTTGATCAGTTAAATGAGTTGTATGAACTGTGGCTCAAAGCTTATGAGAGTTCAGCCTTATATAAGGAGATGATGAAGTTGTACCACGACTAAAAGATTGAGAAAAGATACTTTGCATCGGGCATTTTGGTTTTGTTTTTAACTCAAGACTTTGCTTATTTCCTAGAAGCTGAAGTCTAAATGGATTGAACCATTTCAGGTGGTGCAAGTGTTCCCACTTGGTGATATTGAGCTAGAAAATCATGAAGGTAAAAAGTTCAAGGTGAATTGTCAGCGTGTGAAAGCTTAAAGTTCAAGGTGAATTGTCAGCATGTGAAAGCTTACTTAGGGAATGCAGCAGAGATCAAAGTGGTGGAAGTTTGGGCCCTTAGTGAAGTCTGATTAGTGAAGGAACATGTATCGTGTCGCTATGTTAAATCAGACGTTGCATAGAAAACAACTAATGATATTCAAAAGAACTCACCCAAAGGAGGTGATAACGATCACCGAGCAAAATAATAAGTACTCAACGAATGTTGAGGTCGAATCCACGAAGATTGGTACGATGACTTGACACTAACACCGATAATCAATTAACTAAAGTAAGAAAATGTACGAACAAGCAAAAGTAAAGTTGGGGGAAAAGATTTGGGAAATCAAAAGTCAAGATGTAACAAAAAGGAAAAGTAAGCATAATTGATTTGATCAAGAGTTGTAAGACTAGGGGTGTTCTTCCGATGGGGTCTTACAATGGGATACGGGTTGATTATTCAAGCAAACTTTCAATTATTAGCACGGGTAGCTTGGTTTAAGTTATACTTAGTAGTTTTTCAACCTACTAAGTATATTTACTATGGTTTTTTTCAAGCCCCATAGTGTGACATCAAACCATCCAATTTTGGCTTAGGTGAGTCAAACTATCTCTAGATTAGACTCTTAGATGGGAATTTCCTATAATCAAGCTATTTCTAACCTCAATTTGTGGCGAAAATCCCAAATCCCCACTATTAAACTCATACTCAATTTATGAACTTCTTCTTCAAGCAAGCACATAATTCATAAGCTAAATTAATGTTTGCAACTATCAATTTTATAATTAAAACATGAATAATTCAATAAATGCATACTTAATAATCAATTTTATAAACTTAAATAATCAACACCCATTCCCAAATTTGAACACCCATCATACACACACCACTAGAATTGAGTTTAGCTACTCATATTTAAGAAATAATAGAAGCTACCAATTGGGTTTTCCAAAATGCCATTAATTATGCAAGCTAAATTCAAATTCCAAGATCCAAATTGTTTACAATGGTGTTTTTCACTAGAGAAGAAGAAGAAGAAAAAATTATACTCTATCTACTATATTTCTTAGAAAGAAAAAAACTGATGTATATCCTTTGCACAGGTCCCAAAAAGGGTTTTGGAATCTTCCCAATAATGTCACAGACAGTTAGACAAAATTGACCTTTGGTGTATATGCAAGACAAGGGGCAAAGGCCCCTTCGGCCGCCCTTTGGGACTTGCGGCTCGCAGGTGCCCAATCTTTCGGGCAGTGCTGTCCAAGTACTTGTGATGTATTGTGTGAAGGAAGGGGATATCACCCTTGGAGATATGTGGCTCACATTTGGCTGACTGCTCAAGCAGTGTCTGAACTCTCGTGTACGTAGGCACTTGCGAAACACAGGTGCTCTCTTGTTGCTCGAATGTCTGTTCGCCCATCTTAGCAGATCTTTGCGCTTTCGATCACCTATGTACTTTAGCTCCCATTTTAAGCTCTTTTGGGTTCAAATTCTTTTCTTCCTTCAATTGACTAAGAGTACCTGCATTTAAGACAATAAAGGCAATAAGTACATTTAAATCGCATCAAAACCTGGCAATATTTCATGAATAATGTCTCAATAAGCTTCTAGATTACAAGCTTATCAAACCCCCAAAGTTGAACTATTGCTTATCCTCAAGCAAGGCACTCACAAGGTAAGGATTGAAACAATTCTCAAAACATAAGGGTTGAACAAAGGATTATACCGACTCTAAGACTGAAGAAAGTAGTAAAGAAAAGACTTAAAACAAAAAGACTCAAACAAAGGTGTTCATCTCAACTAGTATCACCATAATCTCAAGGCAAGTACATATTTCAAAACTCTTATTAAAATACCTCAATTTTCATTCAAAATCAGGGGATTTGTCATTCAAAACAAGATTATCAAGATTCTCAAGTCATTGGCATTAACCTTCAAGGTTTGCCTCAAGATTTGCCACCCAACTTGTCTCATTCATTCCTCTCAATTGAAATAGAGACTTAATTATTCATTTCAAGGATGTAATGCCACTCACCACAAGAGAGAATCCCACTCACAATCATGTAATTCAGAATGTAGGGATTATAATAGAATAAAAAGAGTCTCACTCTCTTAAAGACATTCGAGTATGCACATGTAACACCCCATGAACGTATCCAGCTATCTAAGTTAGAAACTTCAGAAATTTCCCATAATTCAGGGTCTACGAGTCCAACCACGAGTCGTGGTTGGAACCACGGTTCGTGGAAGGCACTCGTGGAATCAAGGATGCAAAAGGGTCAGGATCCATGAGTCCAGTCTACGGTCTATGGTTTGAATCACGGATCAATCCTGTTTACTCGTGGAAAGTATTCAGAGGGATGACATTTCCCAAATTCCCTTTAGGTTCTACGATTCAAGTCTACGACTCTTCATTCAAATGATGAGTCATAGTCTTGAGTCATGGTTTTATCGAGTCAGCCTAGCAACCTGAGTTCTATGACTCTATTCGATGAATCATGATCCATTCCACGGGTCCTTCCTGTTGACCCGTAGAAATGGAACGGAAGCCCAAGATTCCAGCCTGAGTTCTACGAATTGCAAATGATGACTATTCGTTCAGATCACGACTTGTAGACTGAGTCATGGTCACTGTAAGTTGACCATTTTCTAGCTTTTTCCCCATTAAATCCCAGGGTTATTTTGGTTATTTCCCACTCTATTATGCATTAAGTGAAGTCATTTTGACTACTTTTAGAAGGATTTTAACCCATATTACCCTAAGTTCATCCCAAGTTCCCCATTCTCCTCCCAAAAAGGAAAATCCCTCTTCAAGCTCAAGTCTCCAAGCTCCAAGTCAAGTCTCCAAATATTTTCCATTGAAGTGGGTAATCTTCACCTAAGGTATGTGGGTCTTTAGCAATGGGTTTCTTCCACCCTTTTGCCCAAAATCCCCAACTCATGAATTTGAATTAGGAAGTTATGAAACTAGGGTTTTGAACCAAAATTAGGGAAAGTTTATAAAATCAGTTTCTATATTTAAATTCATGGTTTCTTATCGATTATTCAGGATTTGATTATGATTCTTTAATTGATTTTGAAAGCCCAAGAATGAAAGTGGATTTCTAGCACGAACCCATGAATTTACATGTTTTCAAGAGGAAATTAGCATGATTAGCTATCATGGCACTTATGAACTTATGAAACTGTATGTATGATTTTTCAAGTATGAATTTGGTATGAAAAGCATGTTTTGAGCTATGGCTAAGCTAAGCCTTCAGATTATGACTTTGAATTGCATAGCATCAGATATGTCTTTTGCTTTTCAAAATAGCTTTGGCATTAGATATGTCATTGGTTTTTAATTATCTTTGGCATTAGATATGTCATTGGGCTTTTTCTTAGCTTTGGCATAAGATATGTCATTGGTTTTGAACAGCTTTGGCATCCAATAGGTTATTGGTATTATATGAGCTATATGTATGTTTTTTGGAGTAATATTAGCACCGAGTTGGATGGGTGAGAGTACCCATGAGTCCCAGAACTACGTTGCCCCTGTAGGTTAAGTCTCGTGCTGGGCATCAATTTCAGGTGATCACATTATAGTTATGCCTTTGTACCCCTGGAAAGTTACATTAGGTCCTCTCGATGGAGTGTATACATCAAATTCCATGTAGCTCATATGGTCTATGTCGGTTAGAGAACCTCCCACAGAAACAGTTTATGCTTTAAACATATATTGACTCTTCTCTTTCAGATTTCAGACTTACTACTTATGATTATATTTTTAGCTTATGATATTGCATTGAGTCATTACATTACAGATTTTACTATTACCATATGATTTCAGCTTCAAGGATGATTTAGGCATGTTTTTCACCAATTATGCATGATCTCAGCTTTAAAGAGGCTTTAAAGTATATTTTTATCATGACCTATGCATATCCCACATACTCGATACATCCTATAGTACTGACGCATATCTTGCTCTGCATCATTTGATGTTGCAAATTCAGGTGTTCCTTCTCAGACCCGTGGCTAGAGCTTTCAGGCCACTTTCTGTCAGCTATTGGTGAGTCCTCTTAGATCGAGGAATAGTTATGTTCTTAGTCAGTGTTAGCTATTATATTTTTTCTGCACTTCGAGTTAGCTAGGGTCTTGTCCTAGCAACTCTTTATGTCATGTAGATGCTTTTCAGACATAGACATTGTTCGAGTCTCTTTTTGGATTTTATGTTTCTAATTGACTTGATTACCTATGTATATGATTCCAGATTTATCTATTTTGTTTCCGTTTACCTTTTGTTATGCTTGAGAATGCTATGACAAAGGGTTAGCTTGGGGCACTTATGGTCCCAAGTCCCGTATTACATCTAGGGGGGTAACCTCGGGTCATGACAAACATGGTATCAGAGCCTCAGATTCAAGGGTCCTAGGATGTCTGAAAGCCGCATCGAGTAGAGTCTCTTTCATGTGTGTGAAGCATGCCACACATATGAAAGGGGATCTATGAGGTGTCTTAGAAAAGAAACTTCACTTCTTTCCTGATCACATCGTACAATATAGTTTAAGTCTAATATTCCTCTAATCCTTATCTTATGCATTTTAGATTATGCCTCCTCGATGTGTTATGCCTCCCCGAGCTTCTCGAAATCGCGCTCCTCAAGTTCCAGTTCTCGATGTCATGAATGATGAGTTTAGGAATGCTATTCACCTACTAGATCAGACTTTGGCCAATCAACAGGCTCCTACCCCTGCTCATCCTCAAGGTGGGGTAGCAACCCGAGTTCGTGACTTTATCTGTATGAACCCGCCAGAGTTTTGGGGTTCAAAGTGAGTGAGGACTCGCTTAACTTTATTGATAAAGTGAAGAATATCTTTGAGGTTATGCAAGTAGCGGGTGTTGATTGTGTTGAGCTTGCATCCTACCAACTCAAGAATGTGGCTCATATTTGGTTCATGCAATGGAAGGAGGCTAGGGTGAGGGATGCGATCCCCATGACTTTGGAGTGTTTTGAGAGAGCCTTTCTTGATAGTTTCTTTCCCCGTGAGTTAAGGCAAGCAAAGGTGGAGGAATTCATGAACTTGAGATAGGGTTCGATTTTGATGCAAGAGTATAGTTTAAAGTTCACTCAGTTGTCTAGGTATGCTCCCTCCATAGTAGCAGACCCGCATGATCAAATGAGAAAATTCATCTATGGTGTCTCGGATATGGTGAAAAAGGAGTGTAGGTCTTCTTTGTTATTGAGTTACATGAACATTTCTCGACTCATGACTCATGCCTATCAGATTAAGGGTGATAAGCTTAGGGAGATGGCTAGGAGAACAACAGAGGTAGATCTGAGGGATCAGGTTTTAGCCATCAGAGGTCTGGTGGTGGACATCGCTCATCTTTCTAGAAGAAGTCTTCAGGACCTGTTCACTCTTCAGCTAGTGCTCCTTCTCAGGCCACCAGGCCCCACCATGATCAGTTCGGTAGAGGTGCAGGCTCTTATTCTCAGGGTGGTGGTGCAAAGGGGTCTTTTTTCCCTCCTTGTACCAGGTGTGGGAAGAATCATCCCGGTGAGTGTCTAGCCGGTAGAGAGGGTTGCTTTGGTTGTGGTCAGCCTGGGCATCATATTAAGGATTGTACTTCAGCTAGAAAGGGACAGGGAGGTAGGACTCAGTATACCCCAGCAGCTTCAGGAGGTAGACCAGCCCCCCAGGGCGCAACTTCTAGTTTTGGTGGTCAGCGCCATAACCCTCTCTATGCTATGTCCTCCAGATAGGAGAGTTCTCTCAATGTGGTTACCGGTATGTTGAAAGTCTTTTCTCATGATGTGTATGCTTTGTTGGACCCTGGTGCCTCTTTGTCTTTTGTAACCCCTTATGTTTCTTGTAAGTTCAAGATTAGTCCCGAAATGCTTTTAGAACCCTTTCATGTTTCTACTCCTGTTGGTGAGTCAGTCCTAGATAAAAGAGTCTACCGAAATTGCCCTATCTCAGTCCTTCATAGAGTCACTTCAACGGATTTAGTAGAGTTGGAGATAACTGACTTTGATGTTATCCTTGGTATGGATTAGTTGTATGCATGTTATGCCTCAGTTGATTGACACACTCGTGTGGTTAGTTTCAAGTTTCCTCATGAACCTGTCCTAGAATGGCTAGGTAGTCCCTCTTCTTCGAAGGGTCATTTCATATCTTATCTTAAGGCTACGAAGATGATTTCTAAGGGTTATGTCTATCATATAGTTCGGGTTATATACATAGAGTCCAAGACCCCAACTATTTAGTCTGTTCCTATTATGAATGAATTTCCAGAAGTGTTTCCTGATGATTTGCCTGGAATCCCTCCCGAATGGGAAATTGACTTTGGGATAGATCTTCTTCCAGATACGAATCCTATCTCTATTCCTCCCTATAGAATGGCCCCCGCAGAACTCAAAGAGTTGAAAGATCAACTGAAAGACTTGCTTAATAAGGGTTTCATCAGGCATAGTATTTCTCCTTTGGGTGCCCCAATTTTGTTTGTTCTGAAGAAGGATAGATCTCTTAGAATGTGTATTGATTACCATCAATTAAACAAGGTCACAATCAAGAATAAGTATCCCATTCATAGGATTGATGACTTGTTCGATCAACTTCAGGGTGCTAGGTTTTTCTCCAAAATCGACCTTAGATTCGGTTATCATCAGCTTCAGGTTCGGGAGTGTGCTATCTCAAAGACGACATTAAGGACTTGGTATGGTCATTATGAGTTTGTTGTTATGTCTTTTGGTCTAACAAATGCTCCTGCAGCTTTTATGGATTTGATGAATCGTCTGTTCAAATAGTATTTTGATATGTTTGTGATCGTTTTCATTGATGATATTCTCATCTACTTTCGGAGTGAGGAGGAGCATGCGGATCACTTGAGGGTTGTGTTACAAACTCTCAAGGATAGACAGTTGTTTGCTAAGTTTAGTAAGTGCGAGTTTTGGATGCAGTCTGTTGCTTTTCTAGGTCACATTATGACTAGTGATGGTATTCGGGTTGATTCTCAAAAGATTGAAGCGGTAATGAACTGGCCTACACCCACTTCTCCGTCCGATATTAGAAGTTTCTTGGGTTTGGCTGGTTACTATAGGAGATTTTTGGAAGGGTTTTCTTCTCTTGCTTCTCCATTGACCCGATTGACTCAGAAAAAGGTTAAGTTCCAGTGGTCCAACTCTTGTGAGAAAAGTTTCCAGGAATTGAAGACTCGATTGACTACAACTCTAGTGTTGGCTCTACCCGAGGGCCTTGAGGATTTTGTTATGTATTGTGATGTCTCCAGAATTGGTTTGGGTTGTGTTTTGATGCAACGGGGCAAGGTGATTGCTTATGCCTCGAGACAGCTTAAGGTGCATGAGAAGAACTACCCTACTCATAATCTTTAGCTAGCGGCCGTGGTTTTTACTTTGAATATTTGGAGACACTACTTGTATGGTGTGCATGTTGATGTGTTCATGGATCACAAAAGTCTTCAGTATGTGTTCACTCAAAAGGAGTTAACTTTGCGACAAAGGAGATGGCTTGAGCTCCTTAAGGATTATGATATGAGTGTACTTTACCATCTGGGAAAGCCCAATATTGTGGAAGATGCTTTGAGTAGGTTTTCCATGGGAAGTGTAGCTTCCATCGAAGGTGAAAGGAAGGAATTGGTTAAAGAAGTTCATAGGCTTACTCAGTTGGGAGTTCGCCTTATGGACTCGACCGAAGGTGGTGTGGTTGTGACTAATGATGCTAAATCATCCTTAGTGGCAGAAGTGAAAGCAAAGCAAGACCAAGATCCTGTTCTACTTCTTCTTAAGCGTGCAGTTCATCAGCAAAGGGTTGAGGTTTTCTCCCAAGGGGGAGATGGTGTGCTTCATTATTAGGGTTTCTTGTGTGTGGCATATGTTGATGGGTTGAGACAATAGATTTTGTCCGAGGCTCACAGTTCTAGATACTTCATTCATCCGGGTGCCACTAAGATGTGCCGTGACCTACGGAAAGTCTTTCGGTGGAATGGTATGAAGAAGGACATAGCTGAGTTTGTGGATAAGTGTCCCAACTGTCAACAGGTAAAGGTGGAACATCAAAGACCAGGTGGTATGCTTCAGGATATTGACCTTCCCTCTTGGAAATGGGAAGCAATCAATATGGACTTTATTACGGGTTTGCCTCATACTCGAAGGCAACACGATTCCATTTGGGTGATTGTCGACCGGATGACCAAGTCATCCCATTTCTTGGCTGTTAAGACTATGGATACCGCGGATGATTATGCCAGACTCTATATTCGGGAGATAGTCCGATTGTATGGTATTCCCTTGTCCATCATTTAGGATAGAGGTCCTTAGTTTACATCTCAGTTTTGGAGGTCATTTCAGAAAGGTCTTGGCACTAAGGTGAAGCTTAGCATAGCTTTTCACCCTTAGACGGATGGCCAGGCCGAGCGTACTATTCAGACTTTGGAGGATATGTTGAGGGCTTGTGTTATTGACTTCAAAGGAAATTGGGATGATCACTTACCGCTTATCGAGTTTGCTTACAACAACAGTTTCCACTCTAGCATCCAGATGGCTCCGTATGAGGCACTTTATGGCCGAAGGTGTAGGTCTCCTATTGGTTGGTTCGAGGTTGGTGAGGCAGTTTTGATTGGTCTAGATTCTGTGCATGAGACTATAGAGAAAGTTCAGCTTATTCGGGAAAGGTTGAATACCGCTCATAGTCGACAGAAATCTTATACGGATGTGAGGAGAAGGGAGTAAGAATTTGAAGTTGATGATTGGGTTTTCCTTAAGGTGTCACCCATGAAGGGTGTAATGAGGTTTGGCATGAAAGGAAAACTTAGTCCCCGTTTTGTAGGTCCTTATCATATTTCGAGGAGAGTTGGTAGTGTTGCTTATGAGTTAGAGTTGCCAACAAAGTTGGAAGCAGTTCATCCAGTTTTCCATGTTTCCTTGTTGAAGAAGTGTGTTGGTGATCCGAGCTTGATTGTTCCTTTGGAAGATGTAGGTGTGAAGGATAGTCTCACCTATGAGGAGGTTCAAAGAAGTCGCTTCAGTAAAAGTCCTTTGGAGAAATCAGCTTGTTGAAGGTGCTACTTGGGAAGCGGAAGAGGACATGAAGGCAAAATATCCTCATCTCTTTCCTTCCGACTCAGTTCCAACTTGAGGTACTAGTTTTCTCATTAGTATATCACTCCGATTCTATTCCACCGGTTTATCTCATGATCCTATCATGCATACATGTTTCATGAAGTTAGTTTATCATATTTCATGTTAAGAAGTTTAGTTTCCATGATTACTCCCTTGATTTCTATGTTATGATGTTTGGTTGGGCTGTTTTCCCCTCAGTTTCCCTTGTCTAGCCTTCATTCTAGGACGAATGATCCCAAGGGGGGATATTGTAACACCCCGTGCATGTATCCAGCTATCTAAGTTAGAAACTTCAGAAATTTCCCATGATTCAGGGTCTACGAGTCCAACCACGAGTCGTGGTTGGAACCACGGTTCGTGCAAGGCACTCATGGAATCAAGGATGTAGACAGTCATGATCCACGAGTCCAGTCTACGGTATGTGGTTTGAATAACAGAGTTGTCATGTTGACTCGTGGAAAGTATTCAGAGGGATGACATTTCCCAAATTCCCTTCAGGAACTACGAGTCAAGTCTATGACTCGTCATTCAAACGATGAGACGTAGTCTTGAGTCGTGGTTTGACCGAGTCAGCCTAGCAATGTGAGTTCTACGACTCCATTCAATGAATCGTGATCCATTCCATGGGTCCGTCCTATTGACCCATAGAAATGGATCTGCAGCCCAAGCTTCCAGCCTGAGTTCTACAAATGGCAAACAACGACTTGTCGTTCAGATCACGACTCGTAGACTAAGTCGTGGTCACTTTAAGTTGACCATTTTCCAGTTTTTTCCCCATTAAATCCCAGGGTCATTTTGGTCATTTCCCACCCTATTATGTATTAAATGAAGTTGTTTTAACTACTTTTAGAAGGGTTTTCACCCATATTACCCTAAGTTCATCCCAAGTTCCTCATTCTCCTCCAAAAAAAGAAAATCCCTCTTCAAGCTCAAGTCTCCAAGCTCCAAGTCAAGTCTCCAAATCTTTTCCATTGAAGTGGGTAGTCTTCACCTAATGTATGTGGGTCTTTAGAAATGGGTTTCTTCCACCCTTGTGCCCGAAATCCCCAACGCATGAATTTGAATTATGAAGTTATAAAACTAGGGTTTTGAACCAAAATAGGGGAAAGTTTATAAAATCAGTTTCTATTTTTAAATTCATGGTTTCTTATCGATTATTCAGGATTTAATTATGATTATTTCATTGATTTTGAAAGACCAAGCATGAAAGTAGATTTCTAGCATGAACCCATGAATTTACATGTTTTCAAGAGAAAAGTAGCATGATTAGCTATCATGGAACTTATAATCTTATAAAACTGCATGTATGATTCTTCAAGTATGAATTTGGTATGAAAAGCATGTTTTGAGTTATGGCTAAGCTAAGCCTTCAGATTATGACTTTGAATTGCATAGCATCAGATATGTCTTTTGCTTTTCAAAATAGCTTTGCCATTAGATATGTCATTGGTTTTTAATTAGCTTTGGCATTAGATATGTCATTGGTTTTGAATAGCTTTGGCATCAGATAGGTCATTGGTATTATATGAGCTATATGTATATTTTTGGGAGTAGTATTAGCACCAAGTTGGATGGGTGAGAGTACTCATGAGTCCCAGAACTACGTTGCCCCAGTAGGTTAAGTCCCGTGCTAGGCATCAGTTTTAGGTGATCACGTTACAGCCATGCCTTTGTACCCCTGGAAAGGTACATTGGGTCCTCTCGATGAGGCGTATACATCAAATTCCATTTAGATCACATGGTCTATGTCGGTTAGAGAACCTCCCATAGAAACAGTTTATGCTTTAAAAATGTATTAGCTCTTTGCTTTTAGATTTCAGACTTACTACTTATGATTATGTTTTTAGCTTATGATATTGCATTGAGTCATTACATTATAGATTTTACTATTACCATATGATTTCAGCTTCAAGGATGATTTAAACATGTTTTATCACAAATTATACATGATCTCAGTTTGAAACAGGCTTTTAAGTATATTTTTATCATGACATATGCATATCCCACATACTCGGTACATTCTATAGAACTGACGCATATATTGCGCTGCATCATTTGATAATGCAGATTCAGGTATTCCTTCTCAGACCCGTGGCTAGAGCTTCCAGGCCACTTTCTGTCAGCTGTTGGTGAGTCCTCTTAGATCGAGGACTAGTTATGTTCTTAGTCTGTGTTAGCTATTATATTTTTTCCGCACTTCGAGTTAGCTAGGGTCTTGTCCTAGAAACTCTTTATGTCATGTAGAGGCTTTTCAGACATAGATAGTGTTCGAGTCTCTTTTTGGATTTTATGTTTCTAATTGACTTGATTACCTATGTATATGATTCCAGATTTATCTATTATGTTTCTGCTTACCTTTTGTTATGCTTGAGAATTCTATGACCAAGGGTTAGCTTGAGGCACTTGTGGTCCCAAGTCCCATGTTACGTCTAGAGGGTAACCTCGGTGCGTAACAACACAGATGAACCATAGGCTTGACCTTCATAAAAAATTTCACTAATGTAGAGTCACCAATCTTGGAATCACTAAGAACATGTGGAAAAAGTTGTAGGCTAGGGTAAGGTGAGGATTTCATTTTAGCTTAAGAGACTAAACATCCCTAACGCTATCATAAACAATCAAATGCACTCGCTCACATCTTTTGATTCACATTACCTTATTGTTCCCTCTCACAATCCTAATTTGTCTCCTTCACAATATTTATATCAAGCACCTTTTCTTTTTCTCATGAGGTAACACCACCCAATCTTTACTTTCTTTCATTAAATCAATTACTTCTTAAGATAAGCATTGGGTGCTACCTCACTCTTTGAGTGAAATTTCTCCTTCTATTATCACAATATATACACCTCCAAACTTAGTCGTTTGCCTACATCACAATGTCTTTTAATCCCTCATATCCCCCCCCCCCCCCGCAAAACTTAGGCTTTTTGCTTACTCTTTGCTTTCTAGCCATTAGAGAGGAACGAGTGCCAATATTGAGGATTCAAGAAGGTTAAGGTGTGTAACATGGGTTCCAAGTAGGGTTAACTAGGATTAATGTTGAGGGAAGGACTTTTGGGTAAATTAACTTGTCCAAAGAGGGCCTAAGGTCATTTTCCAAGCTAGGTAATGTCTAGGATTTGCCTTGAATAACATTTGGGGAAAGTTCTAGACAATACACATCCACAAGAATGAAGTAAAACCTTACCATACAAGGAATCACAACACAAAAAATTCACAACTACTCTCAAAAATCAATTGGGACAAATGACTTTTGACAAGCTCTTTCGAGTTCTACACACTCATTTGTGAATCAATCAAGCCAAATGGAGAATGTGCAAGTCATGACAAGAGAATGCTTTAGCAAAAATTACTTTCCCCTATTTTCTTCAATTTGCAAATTCTTTGCCAAGAATTTTTTTGGTGGGCCCATTTCGATACAAGCAACATACAGACTCAATTAAATACTAAGACTTGGCATTTTCACTTAAGAAAATTGCCTTTCAATCTATCATAGGGAAATGTCAACCTGGTTCGACACAAAAAATAAATAAAAGAAAATATTTTCTCCTTGGGAAAGAACCATGGTATGAAGAAAACCCTCGGAATTTATTCAACTAGCTACTAAACACAAAGGCAATGTTTGAGTTATACGCTCATGGATCAGTGGAGAACGAGTCTTGGCGTAGGCACTAAGTACATTTACAAAGGACGGGTTGTGAAACAATTTATCTTGTAGGACTAACCCAGTAATATGGCAACTTACATTCACATAATTATAAGCATCAAGCCCAACAAGGGTGCAATATCAAGCATCATATTAAGCATAATGGAAATTATACAACCCTCAAACTTAAATGAAGCATTGCCCCCAATGCACAACAATTAAAAGAAGTCAAGAATTAGAACTACTCCTTGATATATAGCATTTGATGGAGAGTGAGAATCTTAAGCAGGCAAGGGTGAAACACAGATGTGGACGTAGATTGCAGTGGAGATGGTTATAATTACCAGTGATCTACCTCATTGTCTGCAAACTGACATGCATGGCATGGATTGGGGGTTGCATTTTACCTACGGCATCGCAGATCATAGTGAAAATTAGCTTAAGTGTCATTGATCTATTTTTGCTATGCAAAATGGCATGTATTTTGCAGATTATGGCATGCGATGTGCAGGTCACGGTGCATGTAAGCTCCAAAATTCCATCAAAATGCTAGTACTCCACTTCCCACTTGAAAAGTAAGGTGCATTGTGCAAATTAAGGCATGCATTACGCATGATTAGTCCCATATGAACCCTCATTTTTGGTCAAAAATGGCAGTGATTTGCCTCCCTAGTGTGTGGCGTAGAACCACACCTACGAATATAGGTAAGTTTGCATGTGACCACCGAGGATGAAGGTGGTTCTATCCAAAAGAGGTAATTTTCATACGAGGCGCGATTCTCAAGGTGCATTGCGCCTATTGCCACATAGGAGTACATTTTTCCTTCTAAGCACTCCAATGATACCTAAATGATCTCCTACCTAAAAATCAACAAAAATGATAGAACAGTAAAGAAAGAAAAGAAAAATATCAAAGATAAGATGAACGCTTGGGTTGCCTCCTAAGAAGCACTTGTTTTAACATCATATCTCGACAGGGGTACCTCACAACCATGGTTAATCGAGGTAAGTCACTCCTATGAAAGTGACTTCTTCTAGAACACCAAAGTATTGCTTGACTCACTTTACATTTCACTTTAAATTTTGATCCATTTTCAGCTTCTAGTTCAATTGCTCCATTTGCAAGGGTTGGGATACTTTGAAAGGGCCATACCACTTGGACTTTAGCTTGCCTAGGAAAAGACAAAGCCTAGAGTTAAGTACAAGCACCCAATTGTTGGGAGAGAATTCTTGCTTCAATATTTTCTGATCATGAAAGTGCTTCATTTAAGCTTTATAGATAGAAGCGCTCTCATAGGCCCGCATATGGAAATCATCAATTTTGTTGAGATCTTCAACCCGGGCATGAGAAGCCTTTTCCCAATTTATGTTCAGCCTTTTTAAAGCCCATATGGCCTTATGTTCCAACTCCACAGAAAGATGACAAGCTTTACCAAACACCATTTGGTATGGAGATATGCCGATGGGGATTTTGTAGGTACATCTATAGGCCCACAATGCATCATTCAACTTCCGTGACCAATCCATTCTATTAGCGTTCACTGTTTTTGTGAGAATGGAATTGATCTCCCTATTGGATATATTAACCTGACCGCTTATTTATGGGTGATATAGAGTAGTGACATTATGCTTGATGCCATACTTCTCAAGCAAAGCACTAAGAAACCAGTTACAAAAGTGGGATCCTCCATCACTAATGATAGCAAGGGGTTCCAAATTGAGAGAAGATGTGCTTTTTAGAAATGTTGTGACACTCTTCCCTTCGTTGTTGGGTAAAGCCACTGCTTTTATCCATTTGGACACATAGTCTACAACCATGAGGATGTAGCTATTTCCATAAGAGATTACAAAGGGTCCCATGAAATCTATTCCCCAAACATTGAATAATTCAACTTCCAAATTGGGAAATTCCCCCCTCACATTGGCATTGGTCACAATGCTTTACTAGATCATGAGCATCCTGATAGAGAGTTGTCCAATAAAACCCATTTTGCAACACCTTTGAGGTTGTTCACATGCAACCATGATCCAATCGGTGATGACTGGCAAGCTTCCAAAATGGGCATCATTTCCACTTTGAGAATACATATTCAAATCATACCATCAGCGCAAATCTGGAAAAGATAAGGCTCATCTCAATAGAATTTTCGGACTTCCTGTAGAAACTTTTTCTTCTGATAGAGGGTCAGACCTTCTTGTATTACATCACTTGCTAAGAAATTAGTAGAATTTGTGAACCAAGGTATAAGATCATGAGATGCAGCTAAGATGTGTTCATGGGGGAATGCATCATTTATTTCAAGTTCCCCCATAGGTCTTCCTTCCTCTTCCAATCTAGATAGATGGCTAGCCACTTGATTTTCACACCCTCTTCGGTCTTTCACTTCAAAGTCAAATTCTTGCAGTAATAGAACCCATCATATAATCCTTGGCTTGGCATCCTTCTTAGCTATCAAATATCTAATAGAAGCATGGTTTGTGTTTACCACTACTTTGGTCCCCAACAAGTATGCTCAAAACATTTCATATGCAAACACAACTGCAAGAAATTCTTGTTTGGGAGGAATGCTTTTTTGCAACTCTCATCAAAATTGAACTTAGCATCCTTCTCTAGTAATTTGCACAAAGGATAGGCCACTTTAGATAAATCTTTGATAAATCTCCTATAAAAGCCAGCGTGACCCAAAAAGCTTCACACCCCTTTAATCATTTTTGGAGGAGGTAGCTTAAAAATGACCTCAATTTTTGCTTGGTCTATTTCAATTCCATTTTTGAATATTTTGTGGCCTAAAATAATTCCCTCTTTCACTATGAAGTGACATTCTTTCCAATTTAGGACCAAATTAGTCTCTTCACATCATTTAAGCACGTCCTTCAAATCGGATAAACAATCTTCAAATGCATCTCCCACAATGGAGAAATCATCCATGAAAATTTCCATGGTGTCTTCTACCATATCCAAGATGATTGACATCATACATCACTGAAAAGTAGCCAGAGCATTGCAAAGCCAAAACAACATTCTCTTGAATGTAAAGGTTTCATATGTTAGCGAATGTTGTTTTTTCTTGGTCTTCAGGGGCAATTAAGATTTGATTATATCTTGAGTATCCATCAAGGAAACAATAATATTTGTGCCCCGCTAGTCAATCAAGCATTTGGTCCATAAATGGGAGAGGGAAATGGTCCTTTTCTATCCATGCATTCAACTTCCTATAATCCATACAAATCCTCTATCCAGTCACCGATTTGAGGGTTATTATTTCATCCTTTTCATTAGGCACAACAATGATTCCTCCTTTCTTGGGTACGCATTGGACTGGACTTACCCACGTACTGTCATATATTGGAAATATGACCCCCACATCCAACCATTTAATAATTTCCTTTCTTACCACCTCTTGCATGGATGGGTTTAGTCTTCTTTGGTGCTCACATTGATGGTGTACAATCCTCTTGGAGGTTAATCTTGTGTGTACATATACCTAGAGGTATACCAAATATATTGGCAATGGTCTAACCAAGTGCTCGAATATGCTTCTTTAGAATACCAAACAAAGCTACTACTTGCCCATCTTCTAACTTATTGGAGATAATTATCGATAAGGTTTCATTGGTACCTAAGTATGCGTACTTTAAGTGCGATGGTAGGGGCTTGAGTTCTAACACCGGATGTTTAACAATTGAGGGTTGGATGGGGGAGTTTGTCAGTTCTTTAGATCAAGATCAAGTTTCTTTGGAGGATAAAAATAAGATCCCATTCCCACCAAGGCACTACACGTTTCCTCATACTCCTCAATCTCCTCGCAATCATGGATCAACAAAACATCCTCCAATGCTTCTTCTATAAATCTTTCTTCTGATTGTAGCTCGATGCTCTCTTCAATCTTATAAATTGTGAATACCATTTGGAGGTCATTTGCCTACTTCATGGATCTATATACATCAAAAAATTTCTTTTTATCGTTCATTGAGAACTTAAGTTCCCCTAATTTCACGTTAATCAAGGTGTGCCCCATGGTTAAATAATGCTTCCCTAGTATGATTGGTATTTCAAAACCACCGGTACAATCAAGTATCACAAAATCTATCAGAAACACAAGCCGGTCCACTTTTACTAATATGTCATGAAAAAATCCAACAGGGTACTTCATTGTACGATCTGCCATAAGAACTTTCATTTTTGTAATGGCAGGAGGACCGATTTCCAACAATTTGGAGGTGGAAAGAGACATCAAATTTATACTCGAGCTTTCATCAAACATAATCTTCGCTGACTTATGCAACCTATTTGCACCACATATGGTAAAAACACCCCGATTATCTGAGTTAACAACAAAATTATTTGTCATTATGGCGCTACCTTGAGGGTACATGTGGACTACTCCACGCTGCATGAAGTTGTTCCTGGTACACATTTCTTTCACAAATTTATCATAATCGGCAATTTGAGTGAGGGCATCTTTCAGAGGAACATTGATTGAGATTTTATTCAACATGGACTAAAATCCTCGAGATTGCTCCTCTTCTTTCCTTCGTATTAGGCATTATTGGAAAAGAGGGGGGACATTTAGTAAAGGGCTTGTAAACCTTGGGAATCTTATTCCTTTGGTCTTGTTTTTTCTCAACACCTTTACCGATGGCTCTTTTGCCCCTAGGATTGTTTTTTGCATAACTTTTATCATCCATAGATCTTGATTGGGTCTCTTCAACAAAAACCTCCTTACCTCTTTTGTCTTCCTCATACTCAATTTGAGAAGTGAGCTAAATCATTCTTTTTTCAAAAAGTTTGATAGCGACAGAGTGAGACCTCACAGTTTGTGCAAGAGTCCCAAGTTCACATCATGGCTTGCGGACTCCCATATTAGTTGATTCCACTTTCTCTACTACACTCTCAAGCATGATTTCCACTCTTGAGGTGACAACTCCTTAGTTCTGACCTTGATTCCCATGCTCTTGTCTCAATGAACTTTGACTCACTCTTTGAAGATTTACATAGGAACCCATATCATGATTTTCAATAACTAAAGCTTCTGGATCATTAAGGTAATAGATCTTATCATCCACTAACTCTTCAGCTCCACTAATGCTAATGGCATTTACACTCTCCATCTTTTGTTTAATCACATTATTAGTCATAAATTCAAGGAGGTTTTGGATGGTTGTTAGCTCTTTATCCCTTCATGCATCATTTTTCATCAACTCATCAAGCATATTAGCAGAGGTAGCACCCATTGCCCCTTCGACTCCCCAAGCAGTCCAATCATGATTTATTTTAGCTACCCTCTTAAGTAACACCATAGCAAACTCGAATGTTTTGTCCATTAAAGCGCCTCCAGCCATAGTTTTGATAATGGTCTTGTTTGAAGAGTCCAAAGAAATGTAGAAGTGTTGGAGAAGGACGCCATTCCGAAGGCCGTGGGTCAGGCATTTTTCCAATTTTCTCTTAAATCTTTCCCAAGTCTCATGGTGTGGTTCACCATGAAGTTGTTCAAATATAGTGATTTCATCCCTCAATTGTAGCATTTGACTAAGGGGAAATAATCTATCAAAGAATGCGGCAAGCATTTCATCCCATGTAGATATTGTGCCTATGGGTATCTCTTCAAACTAAATAGTAGCTTCTCCCGTGAGAGAGAAGGGAAATAAGCGCAACCAAACAGATTCTTAAGTGATATTGCCTATAGCAAATGGTTGAATACTTCCATGAAATTCCTTATGTGCCGGTGGACATCTGCATAATGTAGTCCTCCGAATAAAGTGCAATAAATAGAGCATTAGGCTAGTAACTTGGAACGTTGCTTACCCTACTGCATGAGGAAAGCGAATAGAACCTTTGCACATCTTCATCCATATGGTTACCAACACTAGCATAAGTGCTAGCGTGGCTCATGCTTCCTACTCATAGCAACAAAAACAACAAAAACATAAAAGTGAACAAATGATCAACAAAAGTGAATCAATAGACAATAAAATGGAAAATCAAAAACCAATCCCCGGTAATGGTACCATTTCTTATGATGTTCAAAGGTAAAGTTGGGAGAAAAGGTTTGGGAAATCACAATTCAAGATGTAACAAAAAGAGAATGTAAACACAAATGATTTGATCAAGAGTTGGAAGATTAGGGGTGTTCTTCTGATGGGCTCTTACAATGAGAGAAGGGTTGATTATTCAAGAAAACGTTCAATTATTAGCATGGGTAGCTTGGTTTAAGCTATACTTAGTAGGTTTTTAATCTACTAGGTATATTTACTAGGGTCTTTTTCAAGCCCCATATTTTGACATCACACCAACCAATTTTTGCTTAGGTGAGTCAAACTATCTCTAGATTTGGCTCTTAGATGGGAATTTTCCTATAATCAAGCTATTTCTAGCCTTAATTTATAGCGAAAATCCCAAATCCCCACTATTGAACTCTTACCCAATTTATGAACTTCTTCTTCAAGCAAGCACACAATTAGTAAGCTAAATCATTTTTTGCAACCATTCATTTTATAATTAAAACATGAAGAATTCAATAAACCTTTACTTAATAATATATTTTATAAATATAAATAATCAACACTCATTCCCAAATTCAAACACTCATCATACACACACCTCTAGAATTGAGTTTAGCTACTCATATTTAAGGAATAAGAGAAGATACCAATTGAATTTTTCATAATTCCATTCATTCTACAAGCTAAATTCAAATTCCAAGCTCCAAATTATTTACAATGGTGTTTTCAGTAGAAAAGAAGAAGAGAAAATTGTACTCTATCCACTATATTCCTTGGAAAGTAAAAAACTATTGTATATTTTTGTACAGGTCCCAAGAAAGGTTTTGGAACCTTCCCAATTACGTTACACACAATTCAACAAAATTTTCCTTTGGGGCATATGCAAAACAAGGGGAAAAGGCACTTGCGGCCGCCCCTTAAGACCTGCAGCTTGCAAGTGCGCAATCTTTCAGGCAGTGTTATCTAAGTACTTGTGATGTCTTGTGCAAAGGAAGGGGTGATCACCTTTGCCATTATGTGGCTTGCATGTGGATGATTGCTCAAGCAGTGTCTAAACTCTCGTGTGCATAGGCACCTGTGAAACACAGGTCCTCTCTTGTTTCTCTCATGTCTCTTCACCCATCTTAGCAGATCCTTGCCCTTCGAATCATCTATGTACTTTAGATCTCATTTTAAGCTCTTTTGGTTCAAATTCTTTTCTTCCTTCAATTGACTAAGAGTACCTTCATTCAAGACAATAAAGGCAATAGGTACCACTAAATCGCATAAAAATCTGGCAATAATTCATGATTAAAGGCTCAATAAGTTGGTATATTACCAACATATCAGCAACCCAGGAGGAAACTTGATGAAGTCTGAGTAGTCAAGTGACCTGCGTCATGTTGTGATGTTAAATCAGGCGCTGCTTGGGTGGCAACCCAAGGCTAACATTTGCTAGATGTACAGGAACAAGTGAAGGAAAGGCACTGGAAAAGAGATAATCAAAAAAAGGGTTAAGTGAGGATCCACAAGAAAGGTTCATGAATCATGGTTTAAGCCATAAGCCATGGACCCCACTCATGGAAACTTAAGGTAAAATGACTGTCTTTCGAGCAAAGTCTATGAGCAAGGTCCATGGTTTAAACCACGAGCCATGGTCCATGGTCATAGAAATCAGACAAAATGATTATTGGCAGGACTTGTTGCATGAGCCTTTTCCATGACCCGTGGTTCAATCTATGATTCATGAACATTGCTCGTGGAACTCAGGTAAGTTCTTTTGCAAACATTTTACATGACTCGTACCCAACCTGACCTGTGACTCCAATTTCATTTAAAACCCTTAAATTTTGGTTTATTTCCTTCCATGTTTGAACCAATCATCTTCCCTCAAACAGAAAAACTCCCTCCACTTATCCTATTCCTATTCAAACACCAAAATTCAAAAATTCCAATCCTAATCATCCCTCAACTTCTCCTAAAAAACTGAAACCATTCATTTTCTTCACCATCAGTGCCGACAAGAACAAAACATTGACATAATCTGGAGGTGGATCGAAGTTGTGGATTAATTCCTCAAGTTTTTACTCAAGTTTCCTCCACTATTCAAAGTTATCAATTAAGATTCTAACCTTTTTTGAATTTTTGGTTGAAACACTTGTCCTAAGGTTGACCTTGTGTGAAATTGATGTTTAAGACCCCATAGGATGATAGTTTTGAGTAAATGCAAAGCATCTGATAACATTATGTGTGTTATTAGTGTGATTTTGATGAAACTCATGAGCAAAAATGTAAAAATTTGGTTGTCTACTATAACAGTGACTAAGGAGCAGTCCACAAGCCATTGTTAATTCCACAGACCATGGATAGCACTTGTAGAAATTAGGTCAGAGGCATGAAGGTTTGGTCTACTTCCACGAGGGTCATCCACGAACCGTTGATGGCCTCTGTGGAACTCAAACCTATAAACCAATAGTCTGTTCTTGTGATCCATGAGGGATTTTCACGAGCCATTGCTCATTTCACTAGCCGGGGATCCCACTAGTGGATCCCTAATTCTCATAATTTTAGAAAAAAAATATGTCACACCCCGAGGCTACTCCCTGGACGTAACACGAGATCTGGGATACGAGTTCCCTAGATTAACCCTTGGTCATAGCATACTCAGGTAAACTTAAGAAAATAAGGCAGAAGTATACATAGAGAAGATAGGCATCCATAACTGAAATGGCATAAAGTCTACACAGAACCAATCCAGAATATAAACTAGATATGTCTGAAGCCTCTAAGTCTGAAATGAGAGTTGATGGGACAAGACCCCAACTAACTCAGATAATCCAAAGAAAAGAGACATAAAATACTAAACATAACTCCGGCCCTCAAATAATGAGGACTCACCAATAATCAGCTGGGTATTTGGCGTAGTTTAGCCATGTGTCTGAGGGCAGGAGCCTGAATCTGCATCATAAAAGGATGCAACACAAAACGCGTCAGTACTATAGAATGTACCAAATATGTGAGCTAAACAACAATTTAAGATAAACATGCTAAATAAACTTTTAAAGTTGAGATTATGTTGTAAGTGTAAAACTGAAATCCAAGAGACTCAATGCAATGCAAAAACAAGTATACAAAAATCATAGTAATCATAATGGTCCTGAAATCTGAAGGCAAAGAGTCAATGCATTTT
This sequence comes from Jaltomata sinuosa, assembly GCA_003996215.1. Lineage (NCBI taxonomy): Eukaryota > Viridiplantae > Streptophyta > Magnoliopsida > Solanales > Solanaceae > Jaltomata > Jaltomata sinuosa. The sequence goes on from QJPP01007231.1 coordinate 210,702, forward strand.
TAAACCTGATACTGTTTCTGTGGGAGGTTTTCTAACTGACATAGACCATGTGAGCTACATGGAATCCTATGTATACGCCCCATCAAAAGGACCCAATATACCTTGCTAGGGTATAAAGGCATGACTGTGGCGTGATCACAAAATCGGATGCCCAACTGAGGGGACTTAGAACCTACGGGGGCACGTAGTTCTAGGATTAAGGGTACTCTCACCCTATCCAACTCGGTGCTAATACTACTCCCAAAAACATATACATATAGCTCATAATACTTACAACATATCTGATGTCAAAACTGTTCATAACTTAGGTAGGCATATCTAGATGCCAAACCATTCATAAAACATAAGGACATATCTAATGTCCAAAACTGTTGGAAAAGCATAAGGACATATCTGATGCAATGAAATTCACAAGTCATGAATCTTAAAGCTTTACAAAACCATAATTCAAATTATACTTTCCCTTTTAATATCATAGCTTGAAGAATTAGGCATGCAATTTCATGAAAATAGAGGACATGTTACCTAAACATACTAATTTTACTTGAAGACATGCAATTTAATGAAAATATGCCAAAATTCATCCTAATCATATGGGATTTTGAAATCAACTAAGGAACTTTAATTAAATCATAGATATGTCATAAGAAATCATGAATTGATGCCTTAGAAGAAGACCCATAACTTTCCCCAATTTGAGTAAGAACCCTAATTTAGAAATTCATAAATTCAATTTAGAAGATTGGGGTTTTGGGCATAAGGGTGAAGGAAATCCCTTATTGAATACCCACATACCTTGATTGAAGCTAACCCACTTGAAATTGAAAAGACTAGGAGACTTAAACTTTGAACTTGAGGCCTTGATCTTGAGAGAGTTCTTTTCCTTTTTGGCAGATGAATGGGGTAATGAGAAGGGACTTAGGATAATAGGTTTAGAAATCATGCTAAAAATGGACAAAATGACCTCACTTAGGAGTTAAAAGGGTGGGTAATGGCTGAAATACCCCTAGGACTTAATTAAGAAAAAGTTGGTTTAAAACTTGGCTTCAGGTTCCACGGGTCCATTCCACGAACAATAGAACTAATCACGACTCATGGACTGGATTCGTGTTTCCTGGTCCAAGATTATGGGCTGCAGATAATTTTTCATGGATTAACAGGATGACCCATAGAAACTTCTACTCGTCGTGAAACCCAGTCATGGTTTTTGTGCAAAGGCCCACTCCCTGTCTGACTTCCACGAGTGGGTTCCATGACCCGTGGAAACTTCCATGAACCGTGAAACTGGCTCGTAGTTCTTTGACCTGAGGGTGTTCTGTAGGACTGGAATAACTAGTCCCTTCCACGACTTGTGGAACTTCCCACGGCTCGTGGACTTGAACTGTGATCCTTGGAAGTTCAAAAATTCTGCAAGTTTCTAAGTTTAAAAGTTGAATCTATTTTTGAGATGTTACAATATATCCCCTTGGGATGATTCATCCTCGAATGGAGACTACGCAAGGAAAACTGGAGAGAAAACAGCCCAACCAACCAAAAACAAAATAGGAAACTGAAAAATAAACATGAAACCAAACTTCTCAACTTAAAACATGACTGAATCAACTACGAAAACATGAATATATGTTAGGATCATGAGAGGAACTTATGAGGTAGGATCGGAGGAACATACAAAGGAGGAAACTATTAGCTCATGCTGAAATAGAATCGGAAAGGAAGAGATGAGGGTACTTGGCTTTAAAGGCTGATTCTGCTTCCCAAGTAGCTCCCTCAACTAGCTTATTCCTCCGAAGGACATTTACCGAATCGATTTCTGTGTTTCTCAACCTCTGAATCTGATGATCAAGTATCTCTATGGGAACTTCCTTATAGGTGAGACTATCTTTCACATCTATATCCTCCAAGGTCGGATCACCAACACACTTCTTCAACAAGGAAACATGGAAAACTGGATGAATCGCTTATAATTCTGTTGACAAATCCAACTCATAAGCAATGCTACCAACTCTCCTCAGAATCCGATAAGGACCTACAAAACAGGGACTAAGCTTTCCTTTCTTGCCAAATCTCATCACACCCTTCATGGGTGATACCTTTAGAAAAACCCAGTTACCAACTTCAAATTCCAATTCCCTTCTCCTCACATCCGCATATGATTTCTGTCGACTCTGAGCGGTCTTCAACCTCTCCCTAATAAGTTGAACCTTCTCCATAGTCTTATGAACTAAATCTGAACCAATCAAGGCTTCCTCACCTACCTCAAACCAACCAACAGGAGACCTACACCTTCGACCATAAAGTGTCTCATAAGGAGCCATCTGGATGCTAGAATGAAAGTTGTTGTTGTAGGAAAACTCGATAAGAGATTAGTAATCATCTCAATTACCTTTGAAGTCAATCACACAAGCCCAAAACATATCCTCCAAGGTCTGAATAGTACGCTCTACCTGGCCATCCGTTTGTTGGTGAAAAGTTGTGCTAAGCTTTACCTGAGTACCAAGACCTCTCTAAAATGATCTCCAAAACTGGGATGTAAACTGAGTACCCCTATCTGAAATGATGGACAATAGGACACCATGCAATTGGACTATATCCCAGATGTAGAGTCTGGCATAATCATCTGCTGAATCAGTAGTTTTAACAGCCAAGAAGTGGGATGACTTTGTCATCCGGTCAACAATCACCCAAATTGAATCGTGTTGCCTTCGTGTATGAGGCAACCCAGTAATGAAGTCCATAATAATTGCTTCCCACTTCCAAGTAGGAAGGTCAATATCCTGAATCATTCCACCTGGTCACTGATGCTCTACCTTCACTTGCTGACAGTTGGGACACTTAGCCACAAAACCGGCTATGTCCCTCTTCATATCATTCCACCAATAGACTTCCCATATATCACGGTACATCTTGGTGGCACCGGGGTGAATGGAATATCTGGAACTATGAGCCTCAGTCAAAATCTGTTGTCTCAACCCATCTATATTTGGTACACACAATCGACCCTTATAACGAAGCACACCATCTCCCCCTTGGGAGAAAACCTCAACCCTTTGCTGATGGACTGCACCCTTTAGCTGAAGCAAAATAGGATCACTGTCTTGCTTTGCCTTCACTTCAGCTACCAAAGATGATTCGAATCGATTCTGAACAATAACACCACCTTCTGTCGAGTCCATAAGGCGAACTCCCGACCGAGCAAGCCTATGAATCTCCTTAACTAATTCCTTATTTCCATCTTCAACTAAAGAAACACTACCCATGGAGAATCTACTAAGTGCATCCGCCATAACATTGTCCTTGCCCCGATTGTAAAGCACACTCATATCATAATCCTTAAGGATCTCAAGATATCTTCTTTGTCGCAAATTCAATTCCTTTTAAGTGAACACATACTGAAGACTCTTATGATTGGTGAAAACATCCACGTGAACACCATACAAGTAGTGTCTCCAAATCTTTAAGGCAAAGACAATGGCTGCCAACTCAAGATCATGAGTAGGGTAGTTTATCTCATGAGTCTTAAGCTGTCTCAAAGCATAAGCAATCACTTTACCACGTTGCATCAAAATGCAACCCAAACTAATCCTAGAAGCATCACAATACACAACAAAGTCATCTAGTCCCTTGGGTAGAGACAACACTAGAGCGGTGGTCAACCTAGTCTTCAATTCATGAAAATTCTTCTCACATAAATCAGACCACTTAAATTTAACCTTCTTCTGAGTCAATCAAGTCAAAGGGGCAGTAATGGAATAAAATCCTTCCACAAATCTCCTCTAGTAACCAGCCAAACCCAAAAAGCTCCTAATATCAGAAGGGGAAGTGGGTCTAGGCCAGTTCTTTACTACCTCTATCTTTTGAGAATCAACTCGAATACCATCTTTAGTCACAATGTGACCCAGAAAAGCAACAGACTGTATCCAAAACTCACACTTTCTAAACTTACAAAATAACTACCGGTCCTTGAGAGTTTGCAACACCACTCTCAAATCATCCACATGCTCCTCTTCACTCCGAGAATAGATAAGGATATCATCAATGAACATAATCACAAACATATCCAAATACTGCTTGAACACATAGTTCATCAAATCCATAAAAGTTGTAAGAGCATTCGTTAGACCAAAACACATCACAACAAATTCATAATGACCATACCGAGTCCTGAAGGCTGTCTTCAGAATATCACACTCTCGAACACGAAGTTGATGATAATCGGATCTAAGGTTGATCTTGTAGAAGAAACTAGCACCCTGAAGCTGATCGAACAAGTCATCAATCCTAGGGATGGGATACTTATTCTTGATTGTGACCTTGTTCAACTGACGGTAGTCAATACACATCCTGAGGGAACCATCTTTCTTTCGAACGAATAAGACTAGAGCACCCCATGGAGATATGCTAGGCCTGATGAAACCATTATCAAGAAGATCCTTCAACTGATCCTTTAACTCTTTATGTTCCACGGGGGCCATTCTATAGGGAGGAATAGAGATAGGATTCGTATCTTGAAGAATATCTATCCCAAAGTAAATTTCTCACTCGGGAGGGACTCTGGGAAAATCTTCAGGAAACACTTCTGAGAACTCATTCAGAACAGGAACAGACTGAAGGGATGGGGTTCCGGACTCGTTCTCCATAACCCGAACTATATGATAGACACAACCCTTAGAAATCATCTTCGTAGCCCTAAGATAAGATATGAAATGACCTTTCGAGGAAGGGGGGTTACCTTGCCATTCTAAGACGGGTTCATTTGAAAACTTGAGACTGACAATCCGAGTATGACAATCAACCGAAGCATAACAGGCATACAACCAATCCATACCAAGAATAACATCAAAATCGGTTATTTCCAACTCTACTAAATCTGCTGAAGTGACTCTATGAAGGACTGAGATAGGGCAGTTTCAATAGATTCTTTTAGCTAGGACTGACTCACCAACATGATTAAATACAAAAGGGTTATTAAAGCAACTCAGGACCGATTTTGAATTTGCAGGCTACATAAGGGGTCACAAAAGATAGGGAGGCTCCGAGGTCCACAAAGTATACACATCAAGAGAGAAGACTTTCAACATACCAGTGACAACATCAGGTGAACTCTCCTGATTCTGACAAGAGGACATAGCATAAAGACGGTTCTGGCGCTGACCACTAGGACTAGAAGTTGTGCCTTGTTGGGCTGGTCGACCTCCTGGGGCTGCTAAAGCAGACTGAGCCCTACTACCACCCTACCCCTTCTTAGCTGAAGGGCAATCTCGAATCCTGTGATCAATCTGACCATATCCATAGCAACCCTCTCTACAACCTAGACACTCACTGGGATGATTCTTTCCACACTTGGTGCAAATGGGGAAAGAAGACCCCTTTGCACCACTCCCCTATGAATAAGACCCTGCACCTCTACCGGATTGATCATGACGGGGCCTGAAGGCATGAAAAAGAGCACTGGCTGAAGAATGCATGGGTCCTGATGACCTTTTCTAGAAGGAAGAGCGATGTTTGCCTCCGGAATTATGATGGCCAAAACCTGAACTCTCGGATCTAGCCCTCTTGTTCTCCCTAGCCATCTCCCTAAGCTTGTCCCTTTAGATCTAGTGAGCATGGGTCATGAGTCTGGAAATGTTCATATCACTCAACAGCATAGTAGGCCTGCACTCCTTCTTCACTATATCTGAAACCCTATAGATAAACTTGCTCATCTGATCATGTGGGTCAGCTACCATAGTAGGAGCATATCTGGAGAGCTGAGTGAACCTCAAACTATACTCCTAGACTATCATGGATCTCTGTCTCAAGTTTGCAAACTCTTGAGCTTTTATTGCCTCAACTCTCGGGGAAAGAAACGATCGAGAAAGGACCTCTCGAAACACTCCCAAGTCATAGGGACCTCATCCCTAGCTCTAGCTTTCTTCCATTGCATAAACAAGATATGAGCCACATCCTTGAGTTGATAGGACGCGAGCTCCACACAATCAATATCATCCACTTACATAAAGCTAAAGTGGGTCCTCACTCACTCTCAAACCCTAAAATTTTGGTGGGTTCATTCAAACAAATCATGAACTCGGGCCGCTACCCCACCTTGAGGGTGGATGGGGATAGGAGCCAGCTGGTTGGCCTGAGTGGCTATGGTCTAGGCTAGCAAATAGATAGCATTCCTGAATTCCTTATTCGTGACCTCAGGGGCCGGAACTAGAGCAGCAGCATTCCGAGCAACTCGGTGAGGCATAACACGTCGAGGCATAATATGAAACGTACAAGGGAAGGATTAGAGGGATATTAAAGTTAAGCTGTTAGCACGATATGATCATGAAAGAAGTAAAGTTTTCTAAGACACCTCATAGCTTCCCTCTCATAAGTGTGGTGCACTTTACATACATGAAAGATATTCTACTCGATGTGGCTTTCAGACATCGTAGGACTCTTGAACTTGAGGCTCTGATACCAAGTTTGTCATGCCCCAAGGATACAACCTGGATGTACCATGGTATCTGAGACACGAGTGCCCTAGATTAACCCTTGGTCATAGCATACTCAGGTAAGCTTAAGAAAGTAAGGCGAAAGCATACATAGAGAAGATAGGTATCCATAAGTGAAATGGCATAAAGTCTACACAGAATCAATCAAGAATATAAACAAGCTATGTCTGAAGCCTCTAAGCCTGAAATGGGAGTTGATGGGACAAGACACCAACTAACTCAGATAATCTAAAGGAAAGAGACATAAAATACTAAACATAACTCTGGTCCTCAAATAATGAGGACTCACCAATAATCAACTAGGTATATGGCGCAGTCTAGCCACGTGTCTGAGGGTAGGAGCCTAAATATGCATCATAAAAGAATGCAGCACCAAATGCATTAGTACTATAGAATGTACCGAATATGTGAGCTAAATAGGAATCTGAGATAAACATGCTAAATAAACTTGTAAAGCTGAAATCATGCTGTAAGTGTAAAACTAAAATGCAATGCCAAAACAAGTATACAAAAGTCATAGTAATCATAATGGTCTTGAAATCTGAAGGAAAAAAGTCAATGCATTTTTAAACCTGGTACTATTTTTGTGAGAGGTTCTCTGACCGACATAGACTATGTGAGATACATGGAATCCAATATATATGCCCCATCAAAAGGACCCAATATACCTTGCCAGGGTATAAAGGCATGACTGTGGCATGATCACAAAATTTGATGTCCAATTGAGGGGACTTAGAACATATGGGGGAACGTAGTTCTGGGATTAAGGGTACTCTCACCCTGTCCAACTCGGTGCTAATACTACTCCCAAAAACATATACGTATAGCTCATAATACTTATGACATATCTGATGTCTAAACTCTTCATAAATTAGGTAGGCATATCTGGATGCCAAACCTTTCATAAAATATAGGGACATATCTAATGTCCAAAACTGTTGGAAAAGCATAAGGACATATATGATTTCATGTAATTCACAAGTCATGAATCTTAATGCTTTACAAAACCATAATTAAAATTATACTTTCCCTTCTAATATCATAGCTTAAAGAATTAGGCATGCAATTTCGTGAAAATAGAGGTCATGTTACCTAAACATATCAATTTTACTTGAAGACATGCAATTCAATGAAAACATGCCAAAATTCATCATAATCATATGGGCTTTTGAAATCTTCTAAGGAACTTCAATTAAATCATAGATATGTCATAAGAAATCATGAATTGATGCCTTAGAAGAAGACCCATAACTTTCCCCAATTTGAGTAAGAACCCTAATTTAGAAATCCATAAATTCAATTTAGAATATTGGGGTTTTGGGCATAAGGGTGAAGGAAATCCCTTATTGAATACCCACATACCTTGATTGAAGCTAACCCACTTGAAATTGAAAAGACTAGGATACTTGAACTTGGAGCTTTAGACCTTAAGCTTGAGAGAGTTCTTTTCATTTTTGGGAGATGAATGAGGTAATGAGAAGGGACTTAGGCTAATAGGTTTAGAAATCATGCTAAAAATGGCCAAAACGACCTCACTTAGGAGTTAAAAAGGGTGGGTAATGGCTGAAATATCCCTGGGACTTAATTAATAAAAGGCTGGTTTAAAACTCGGCTTCAGGTTCCACGGGTCCCTTCCATGAACCGTAGAACTAATCATAACTCGTGGACTGGAGTCATGGTTCTTGGGCCAAGATTTTGGGCAGTGGATTATTTTTCATGGATTAACAGACCGACCGGTAGAAACTTCTATGTGTCGTGAAACCTAGTCATGGTTTCTAAGAAAATGCCCACTCTCTGTCTGACTTCCATGGGTGGGTTCCACGACCCGTGGAAACTTTCATGAATCGTGAAACTAACTCATGGTTCTCAAACCTGAGGGTGGTCTGAAGGACTGGAATCATGAGTCCCTTCCACAACTCGTAGAACTTCCCACGGCTCATGGTCTTGTACCGTGATCCCTGGAAGTTCAAAAATTCTACAAGTTTCTAAGTTTAAAAGCTGAATTAATTTCCAAGGTGTTACAAACTATGTGTTTGTTCTCATTTTTAGTGTACTAATACTCTCCCCTACAGGTACTATACCTCCTAAAAACACTTCAAAAAAGGGTGGAGCACGCACCTCAAAGGAAATAAGAGAAATGGCTCGTATATTAAAGTTGAGACTCACAGACGAGCCTTTTGAAACTGAAAAGAGTAGGTTTAAAGAAGTATATGAAATCCATCCAAATCCAAATATGGTGCCTTGGACTGCAAGGCAAAGAGTGAGGACTTAGACCACTAATGAAGTGGCACTACAGCTTGCTCTTCAAATTGAGATACAGGCAGCGACTACCTCTTTCCAATCTGAAGAAGGAGAAAGTTTATCGGGTACTGGTGACAGTTATGGGTCAGGAGGAGATAGTTCACCAACCACTAGTACAAGGAATGGCTCAGGTTGTGATACTGGTGAGTATTATATAAGAGAACAGTGCCCCTAGCACATCCACTCCAGAATATGAAAATTAGAGAGGAGTTGAGAAAGTTAGACTTCAGAGAGTTAAGGCCAAGGATAATAGGCAATGGTGTGTGCAGGGCATGTGGAGAGTATATGAGAGGGATGCGGAGTGATCTGATAAGGTCATGCCCAAAAGGGGTATCTTCGAGGAGCCATGGATTCAGACTGAGGGCTCGAGCTGGTATGGTAGTTCTATATGTCTTATTCAGCCTTGGTACAACATCTCACTGCACTGAGGTAAAGGTGCAAGGCTCAGCCACCACTTTCCAGCGTATTAGCATGACATGCACCCATCAACATATTTGAGCGCATGATTCAGCATTTTCTATTTGGGCCTGAGTATGAGTTGCAGGTTGATATAGATGGATTTGACCACTGAATGAGGATGGTGAAGGATAAAATGAAGATGAGAGACTTGATCCAAAAAATTGACTTACTGAGATGGGTTGCGGGGTGCATTGCTGACTGTGGAGAGGATGCGAAATGGGTTACTAAAGGTGAGATCAGAAAGGCATCCTTGAGCTGTGCAAGCAAGTTTTGGTAAGCCATAGTACGGACCAGTCTTTGTCTGACTCAGGTAGATAACACTATTACACCAGATCGAGCAGTATTAGTGGCCAACATTACGGCTTGATACAAGATCAACATTCCATGATACATCATCAAGGAGATTCATGAGTGGACATTCAGACCCAGTACTAGCATTCCCTTTTATTTCCTAATTCATCGCCTCTATAAAGATTTGGCAGTCCTAATTATGCCGGGTGTGGACCACCTAATTGAGGTGGCGCGGACATAGAATATTGGGTTGAGTAAGGATGATACTAATCTAGTTGCACATCGATGAGCATAATCCTCCACTTCAGCTAGAGTTGTGAGTTTAGGAGCCAGTAGCATTTGGAGATGAGGTTGAGTTGGGTCCATAGAGCGGACTATAGAGCATAGTGCAGAGATTCTTGATCCTAGGGTTAGTTCTACAGCAGAGGGTGCCACAGCCTCAATTTCAGCACCTTTGACCTCTAGACCATAATTTATTATCCTAACTACACCCATGAATCCTGCTCAGGCTGGTATGGTCACCATCACTACCGAGTTCTTATATGACTTAGTCTGACGCCAGACACAGATAGAGCAGCAAATGGCTGAGTTGCTAGAGCAACTGAGGCCCTGGGTAAGATCTATTATTACAGCCGCTAAGGCGAGAGTTAGATCACAAGTTTAGATAGATAAAGATAGGGTCACCCACGAGATAAATAGGCAGATAGATAGATTTGAGTGCCAAGTTAATAATCAGCAGCGAGATATACATAGCCCAGACTTTGGAGGTTTACAGTCAGAGGTGGCATGGCTCAGAGAGGAGATTGGATCACTAGCCACTAGCCACACCTCTATCATACCTTCCATTCCTATTACTATCCTAGAGGTACCTGGCAGGCTTATTAATCTATTTGATGATGATGAGCCTCCGAGTGTTAGAGAGAAGAGGGCTCACAGCAAGGATCCATCTGAGGATGAGCAGGATTTGAAGAGAGAGAGATAAGACAGCATCACTACCACACGTTAATCCTTGGATGACCAGCAACTATGAGAGGAGGTAGACCTTCATAGAGTCAGAGGCAAGTCTTCTAATTCGGCACCAGCTGTGAGATATATCATGGTCGCAAAGATTATAATTCCAGAGTTTGCTACTATCGATAGGGAACCTTCTATGGCCCCTACTACTATTTACCTATTAAGCATGATGGCCATCACTGACGCCACTGCTACTACTATAGGTGCCACACCACAGGCCCCTTCTACTTCACTGAACGACAGCGCCTAGGTGTTATAGGTATGTTCCTACCTACCTGCGTATTAAATCTCTTTAGTACATTGGGGACAATGCACAATCCTTTTGGTTGGGTGGGGGAAGCTGTTCGTGTGTTTTTTGATGGGTATCTTAGCAAAGTTTGAGTAATAAAGATACATGTGTTGTGTTGCGATGTTAAATCAAGCGTTACTTGGGAGGCAACTCAAAGAGGGTACCTTTGAGTATCCGAGTCCTTGGGGTTTTCTTCTTGTGTTCTTTCCCCAAGGACCTTTATTTTTATTGAACCAACATGTTTAGATAGTTTGTGTGTTTGTGAAAGAAGAATAGGAACTTAGCATAGTCTATGGTTTGCAAATTGATTTTGAAAGTAATTTTGAATGAAAAATGGAGACCCCTACAAATTTTGTATGACATGTTAGCCATTTTTAATAAACTAACTATTATGGATCTGTGCATGAAATTATGTATAGTGGATGTGATAAATAGCTTAAGCTAGGGCATGAACCTGATAGTTAGCAAATTCATAGTATGACTCTGTGCAATGTGTGTGTGAGCTGCATTTGTATCATTCTTGCCTTGTATGCTAATCCAGAACTTTCACAGTTAGTCTTGCCTAGGCTGTAGGATAGTTTGTTAGGAAATAATCGTAGGTCATTCTTGAATTTAGTCCACTAAGCCTAAATGACCATCTGAATAAAAAATTTATCCCTCGATCCCTCATTTCGAGCCTAAATTGACCCTTTTTGTTGATTAGCCTATTCACCTTCCCCATTTTTCTATGAACCTTTAGTTTGGCCCTGGTCCCTCCTTTGACATTGTCCACCTCAACTCAGGAAAATCGCCTAAGTTGAGGATCGCCATTGTAGAGGTAAATGAGAAGAAGGGGGTATGTAAAGAGCAGACTAGTGAAAAAAAAAGGAAAATAACGGGTGTGGCATATGTTCTAGAAATGAAAAAAAAAAGAGAAAAGAAAAAGAAAAAGAAAAGAAAAGAAAGAAAAAAATATAATATGAGAAAAAGTTGAGTTTGAAATAAAAGTCGCACCCATCGTTTCATGAAAAAAATAACAGAAAGGGAGAATAAGGAAGAAAAGAGTTGGTCTGAAAGTGGAAGAAAAATAGCGTAGTGTCAAGGAGGGTCTAGTCACTATTCCCAAATATACCATACCCATCCCCGAGCCTACATTAGAAGCTGAGTAAAGTCTTATAGTGATCCTAGTCTAACTGTTAAAAAACTGAGGCAGAGAAAATAAAGGCAAGCCTATGGTATTATGCATGCATTGCTTGAACTTCTTTGTGAGAGCGAGTGTGATTGTTCCAGTCCTATTCTTGTACATGTTCACCGTGTGATCAGGAATTCTTTGCAGTGAGGGAACTAGGATACTGTTGATTGTTGATTGTTGATTGTTAAGGTAAGTGTCATCTGTGTATACTAGCTTGTCTATTGATATCTTGATGTCATCCATGGATCCTCTTGTGTTGTCTTGATAATTGGTATACATGCACTTGTTTTATACAGAAAAGGAAAGGGGGTGTTAGACTTATGAGCTGAACTATTTGAACCATGAGACTGTCATAGTTCCTAGTTTTCTTTTGCTTAAGCATCATTATAGGATAGTTTCTATTTTGTCGCTTGAGAACAAGCAACAGTTTTAAGTTGAGGGTGTTGATGTGTCATGATTTAACAAAACTTTCAATGCTTAAAACTTGGAATTGGAGTATGTTCCTTGGCTATTTTTAGTATATTTGATGTGTTTTTGAGTATTGTGCAGGAAAATAGGGTTCAATAGCTAAATAAAGTAAAAAGACTAAAAATTGGCTAAAATCGACTTCCATAAGAAGTCCACGAGCCGTGGAAGCATCCACGAGTAATGGAAAACAAGTCATAAAATTGATATTGCAAAGGTTCATGGAGCCTGAGTTCCACGATAGACATTCATGAGTCATGGTTCATGTTCGTGGAACGTGATCAGAGGATAAGCAAATAGCATGATTTCCATAGAGTCATTCCACGAACCATGGAACAATCTATGAGTCGTGGAATGACCTCGTGGAACTGAACCTATAAGACGACAATTTTCCTGTCTTCCACGAAGAGGATGCCATGACTCGTAGTTGGATCCACAGACCGTAGATGGTGTCCATGAAATCTGCCAAACTCAGTTCTCCTAGTTTAATTAGGATAGGATTTGCAATGTCTATAAATACTTTTTCTAGGTTTTCTTGTACATTTTATGCTCTATTATTTTGTGGAAAACAATTGGTATTACATTGTTCTTGATTTTAGGAGATTAATTCATCCATTGGTTCTTGATTATTGATTCTTCTTTGATAATTCAAGATTTCAGATTTCTTTATTTCATCTCGTAAATATATGATTATGAATTTTTCAACAATTCTGATTGTTTTCTTATGAGCATGAGTAGCTAAATCCATAACTAAGGTTGTGAGAACTATGACGGATTAACAAAGTAGGCAAAGTACTTAGTGATTCTATGAAGGTGTTTATGTATGTATTGTTCTTCCCTAAGCTTTGATTGATTTTTAACCGGTCCACATATTAGAACTTACATTATTCTTACTTGCTGGACCAAGGGGGTAATGAATGGAAAAAGGGATTATACAATAGAGATTTGAGGCTATCAACCCTTATCTAATAGGACCTTATCCGGGAATATCTAATTTGGGATCAATGGTAAGGGTTAGTAAAGCATACACCCGTAGAGGGACCAAGTTGCATGGTAAATTTCTTCTATCTAGGGTACCAACCATTTAGTTGAACTTAACTTACCGATCTTGCATGCGAAGCATCAGAATCGATTACTAGTACAGCGCCTTACTGCATTATGAACTCATGGGGGACACAATCCTAGTCCACTCTATCTCTGAATTACTACAATACTATTATTTGTCATCACTTGTTACGTATAGTTTACAAATATTACTTGTTACTTAATTTCCCCCCTTTTTGGAAATAGCTGACTAATAGCACAAATAACCTTATTGACCTATATCCTTGCCATATTCCTCATGGGATCGACCCTAACCTTGGTTAAGTTCTATATTTGAACAGTGACTGCTTTATACTTCTTTGTGGAGGTGTAATTTGGGTGTATCAAGGCTTACAGTTTGAAGTATTCTATACATCCTGGTGTGACCAAGATGTACCAAGACCTGAACTAACATTATTAGTAGGGCGGAATGAAGAAGAATATAGTAGATTTCGTGGCTAAGTGTCAAAACTGCCAGCAAGTCAAGTATGAGCATCAGAAACCTGGCAGTACACTTCATAGAATGCCCATTCCGGAGTGGAAGTGGGAACAAATAGCCATGGATTTCATGCTTGATCTTCCCAAGACTGGTGAGAAATATAATTCAATTTGAGTCATTGTTAATAGACTGAAAAAATCTGCACACTTCATCCCTGTATAGGTGACTTATAATGCAGCCAAGTTGGCTAAGATTTATTTGAATGAGATTATCCAATTGCATGGGGTGCCTATCTCCATTATTTCTAATAGAGGCACCGAGTTTACCTCCAATTTCTGGCAGAAATTGCATGAAGAGTTCAGGAGAAGATTGGACCTGAGTACAGCCTTCCACCCTCAGACTGATGGACAGTCTGGGTGATTGATTCAGGTGTTAGAGGACATGCTTTGTGCATGTTATTAACGCTTAAACGTACTCTCCTATTAGGAGGTATCGATAATCATCAGAGAAAAACACATTTATAGTTCCCAACGGATATCGAGGTCGATCTCACAGAGAATTTAGAGCTTAGCCTAGATGATTGTAAGATAGAGTTCACAATGAGAGTGAAGTAATATAAAAAAGGGGGAATTGGGAATCTGTCACAATTTCGCAATTCAATAAACAAAGCAATAAAGTAAAATGGGGTGTAGACAATATAGAGGACAACTAGGGATATGTGTCAAATGGGAATCGAACATGGGATAGGGTGATTACTTATTCATGCAAATTCATGCTTAACGACATGGGTAACCTTGGTTTTAAGTATGGTTATTTATCTCTCGATCAACAACCATATATTCAAAAGCCTTAAGTCAAGCACTATTGATTCATCAATAAACAACCCAGCTATTGTTTAGGGAGGTCATACTATTTCTAGCTTTAGACCCTTAAGTGGGTGATTCCGTCGATATGAGCTATTATTATCCTCAATCTAAATGGAATCCCAAATTTTCACAAGAAATTTCACATCCGAAATTATGAAATCCTCTTTCAAGCAACAACATAACCAAGTAAGGAATATCAATGTTTATAACCACCAATTTTAGAGTTAAAATATGGTGAAATCACTAGACCCATGTCAATAAAGCATTTATAAACAAGAATTAGCAACACCCACACCCATTTATCAAGTACTCATCATCAACACATCCCTAGATAAGAGGTTTAGCTACTCAATCTTAAGGAAAGAGGTATACCAAATAGGTAGTTCAATTTCCCTTTCATTCAAGTTAAATGTCTAAATATCCAAGCTCAATTTGTACACAAATGGTGGTTCTAAGAATTGGAAAGAAGGAATTTGATGAAACCTTTTTCTTCTTCTTAGAAGGGAAAACTTGTTCACAAAGCTAAGAATATTTCTAAAACTCAGTGCTAGCTGAACTATTTACAATTGTGCCTAAATTAGGTATATAAACATTCCCAAGATGTGACATAATTTTTGACAAAAATGCCCTTCAGGCAGTGTGCAGCGCTACGTGCAATTCGCACATTGTGAGGTGCGCATCGCACACCCTGCTTCAGTGGTCCAGTGACTCAGCAAATTGGGTATTTTCATGTGACGAGGGTGCAGTTTGCATAAGGCATGGTGCACATCGCACAGTGACCGCACCCCTTAATAGATCCTTCAGTCAATTTTCATCTCCATGCAGTGGGAGGTGCGATCCGCACCAACGCAAGAGCGTGTCGCACGAGGGTTGCATCTCTCAGCAGAATCTTTATCTTGCTTGCTCGCTTCACACTTCACTCTTGGGGTCCATTTCCTTATTTTCTATCTTTGATCACAAGTACATGCATAGTCATCAATAAAGGCAATAAGAACCTCTAAATCTCATCAAAATATAGCAATAATTCATGAGTAAAGGCTCAATAAGTTGGTAGATTACCGACTTATCAAACCCCCAAACTTGAACTATTGCTTGTCCTCAAGCAAGATACTCACAAGGTAAGGAATGAATTATGCTCTAGACTCAATCAAGGAACAAAAGACTACTCTATTCTAAAAAGTAAGAAAAATAACAAACAAAAAGACTCAAGAAAAACACTCAACTACAATGCTCATCTCAATTTGCACCACCACAATGTCAAGGCAGCTTGTCATTTCAAAAGGCTTCATTTCTCAATCAAGATCAAGGGAATTTTGTCATATAAAACAAAATACAAAGCTTCTCAAGTCATTGGCATGAACCATCAAGATTTGCCTCGAGATTCACCACACAACTTGTCCTATTCATTCCTCTCAATTGAAATAGAGACTTCATGATTCAATTCGAGTGTATGATGCCACTCACCACAAGAGAGAATCCCACTCACAATCATGCAATTCACAAAACAAAGGGATTGTAGGAGAATAAAAAAATATCACTCTCTCAAGAAAGTTCAAGTGCACACATGTCGACCCATAGGATTGCCCTTCATATAAATCGCCACTAATGTAGGGTAGCCAAGCTCAAAATTACCAAGGACTTGCGGGTTACGATGTTGGCTAGGGCTAAGGTGAGGATTTGCAATTGGTTCAAGTGACTACACCTCCCTAATGCTCTTTGTTATAATTTCAAACACCACTCACATTTTTGACTTTGAATTCACCTTATTTCTCCCTCACACAACCCAAGCTTTTCCTTTTCAATCATGATCATTCGAAACTCCTTGTATCATCTTTTGTTTGGTAGCACCTATTCATTTCTTTCAATTTTTGCTCATTTGATTGAACATTTTGGAGCAATTTTCAATTCAGCTTAAGGTGCCACCTTGCAATTGAAGTGCATCCTTTTTATTCTCCTCATTGAACACATACACCCCCAAACTTAGGCATTTGCGTATGTTTTCTTTTCATTCCCCCCCCCCCAAACTTAGACTTAGAGTACTTTTCACTTTCAAGCAATTAGGGAGCATGGGTGCCAAGATAGAGGTTTCAAAAAGGTCAAGGTGTTAAACAAGGTGCCAAAGAACGGTCACAAGCTCAAAGGGGTTCACTAGGATTGATGTCGAGGGAAGTCATTTGGGTGAAGTGGCTATCAAAAAGGGCCCAAGGTCATTTTCCAAGCTCGGTCACACCTAGAATTTTTCCTTCAATCACATTCGGGGTAAGTTCTAGAAGACACATATGCACAAGAATCAAAGTAAAGCCTCACCACACAAGGCATCATGCCACAAGACTTCTTTCATTAGTCTCAAAATCAATTGGGACAAATGACTTTCAACAAGCTATTCCGAGTTCATTACACACTCGTTTGTGAATCGATCAAGCCAAAACGAGAGTGTGCAGGTCATGATAAGAGAATGTTGTCCTCAAAAATTAATTTTGCCTCTTCCCTTTTATTTTTAAAAACATCTTGCCAAGAAAAAAATTTAGTGGGTCCATTTCGAGACAAGCACACTACGGACTCAAATTAAAACTAAAACTTGGTATTTTCCCTTAAGAAAGTCGCCTCTCAATCTATCATAGGGAAACACCAACCCGGTTTGACACAAAAATAAAAGAAAAGAAAAATAAAATAAAGAAAAGATTTTTTTGCTCCTTGGGAAAGAACCGCGGTATTAAAAAAACCCTCAAAGTTTATTGCTAAACTACTATTAACAAGACGATAACCAAATTCGCGCTTATGAATCATTTGAAAAAACAAGCCTCTGCATAGGCCTTTAGCGTATTTGCAAAGCACGGGTAGTGGAACACTGGGGCATGTAAGACTAACCCAGTAATACAATTATCAATAATACAAAATCAAGCCCAGCAAGGGAACAATTAATCTCAAAACAAAACAAAATACAAAGAAAAAGCCCGGCAACGGCAATATCATCATAATCATCCAAATATGCCCGACAAGGGCCAAATCAAATCTAGCAAGGACTAAAAAAATGTCAACAAGGCCTGGCAAGGGCAATAAACATATTTCAAGCCCAATCACGGGCAACCAACAAAAATCAAATAGTGCCACCTCCCCCCATAAAAAGAAGCATTGCCCTCAATGCTTTCAAGCTCAAGTAGGGAAAGAAAGGGGCAACTCCCTAGAGGACTATGCCTCATCATCATCTACTGGTTCCTCATCAACTGTTGCCTTTCTACTAGGACCTGCATCCCCCTTTCAGGAGTGTGTTCTCACTGTGGAATCCTTGAGAGCCTGCTGAAAAATTGGATTCTGGTCGTCCTCATCGAGCAATGCATCCATATCACCAGGTAGCTCCCTCTCATCATCCTTATAGCATGCAATCAAATCAACTATGGGCCCTCGTATTGGATGGGGTTTAGGCAAGCAGCTCAAATCTGCCACCTTCACTAGATCTTTCCCTTTTGCTTTGGCCATATCCTTCTTGAGTTCTTTGATGGACCCTTCAATTACATCAACCCTTTGGCAGAGTTTGGTCACCTTGTCAACAACCCCACGGATAGCTTTCTTGACATCCTTCTCAATTAACCCTGATATATCTCTCACCAAGTCGCTCAACTGCCTCTCATTATTATATGTCTTATCAACTATATCCTAGAGGCCACTTTTGGTTAATGTGGGTGTGGGGGTATGTTCATGTGCCTCTGAAGTAGCCCGAGATGGAGATGAAGTAGTTGCTTCGGCATCTAACTCATCACTCTCAACATCCATCGTTTCCACTACCCTGCACTTTTTAAATTTAGGGGCATCCCTATCAGTCTTCTTATCCAAATCAATCACCCCAACTGCATAGGTGACCTTGTCGCAGCTGAAGTATGGGATTTCAGCCTTGGCACACAACTTGCTAATCAGTACTGGGAAAGGGAATGCGTCATTTCCCCTGCGTGCTTTCCTATGAATCACCACGGCTGCAATTTCCCCAAAATTCACATGCTCTTCTATCATAATGGCAGCAACAAGAATGGCTCCCTCTTGAGTTATCTTTTGGTCATTTTGAGAGGGTAGGAATCGGATGCAGACGAGATCATACTACAGACGGGCTTCAAAGTGCAGAGTTTTTCTTAGAATGTCACCTCCCACATCGGCCCACATAGGTGTGGAAGGAGCAGGGATAAGAGCAGTCTCATGATATGGCTTTACTTCCGCTTGCCATCGCACATCAGAACAGTGACCTGGTGGCCTATTTTCACATGGTGTAATGCCTTGTGCATTTTGCACATCAAGATCTACGCATCACATGCGAAACGCACAAAGGCACAATTGGAATTTTTTGGTTCCTTGTGTTAGTGAACTATGTATGTGATTTGTAGAGCAAGATTTGCATGAAAAACTTGGCACCAAGCAGTAAACCAACAATTTTTAACCAAAGGGTTAAGGGACATCATGACCACATGATAGTCCAGGTACTCATACTTCCCCGGACTTCCATTATCACCAATCAACAAGCAAAAAAAAACTCAACAATTTCCCTTAAAAAGGACGTTATCCCGTCTATCATCGGGAACATCAAGCCTTCAATCACTCAGTTGGGCACACAATTAACAACAATAATTATCACCTCCCTGCACAAGATCATACACCCAAAGCATATTCAACAAAGATCATGGGTATACAATTAGCAACAATTTTCAGCCCACACAACAAACTTCGACCAAACCTCATAAAAATGACAATTTACCCTTAAGAAAGACGTCACCCATTCTATTATTGGGCCAAATCATGCGTCATTCACAAGTGGGTTACTCAGACTTTACCCCCAAACATAGATTTCAAGGATAAAAATTAACTACCAATGAACATGTATTATCATAATATTAAGATCTACCAAGTTGATCCTAATCAAAAATCCATAACACAATTCAAAATTGGGGACTCAAAATTTTTGGATCTCACCCAAAATCAACATGGCAATTCTATTAAGAATGCTTCACAATATCAGTTCCCAAACATTATAAAAACAAGTATTTAACATCAAAGAACTTACCACAAGTGAAGATTAAGCGGAGAGAAGCAAAAATTAGAGCTTTTTGAGAGCAACAATAGTGACCAAAATTTTGCTCGGAGAGACGATGGCGGAGATGGGTAGTGAAGCAGTGGAGAAGATTGGGTATGAAGAAGAGAAGATTTTGGGAAGTTAGATGGATTTGTGGGAGGTTTTGGGAGAGAATTTAAGAAGTTTAGGAGAAAATATGGAGAAAGAAGAGAAGGGTGGTGGATTTAAAGTGGAAAAGAAGAAGAAAATTGGTCGAGTCGGTCTCTGGGTCAGGTTGGTCAATGGGTTAGATCAATTAAAAATTCAAATTTACCTCTGGTGTGCCATGACATTCGATTTGCACCAGCCCAAGTGCGGATCGCATGTCGTTTGGCACCTCACCTTCTTTTGCCCTGAATTTCACCCAGGCCTCTGCTTCATCATGCGATGGAGGTGCAATGCACACTTAGGCTTGTGCGAACTACACAGCCCAATGCACATCACCTCCAATCTCCATTTTTCTTCTCATGCTTCTGATTTGGCATGCATTGGGTCATGCGACATGCACAATGGCTTGTGCGAACCGCATGGTCCTCTGGATGTCCCATTTTTGCCTTGTTTTGAACTTGTTCATTTTTATCCTCCTTTCATTCCTAACACAAATCAAAAACAACAACAGATAACCAAAAATAATAAAAAGACACTTGGGTTACCTCCCAAGAAGTACTTGATTTAACATCACGGCTCGACGATAGTACCTTAACCTTAATCATTCTTAGGATTGGTGATGGTGTCACTTTGAAGTATCCCCTTCATCTTTGGGTTCATTTGGGTAGAAAGATGGTTCATTTGAGCCTCAAGATGTTTGATTGAGGATGAGTGAGATGTCACGGTTTGATGAAGTGTTGAAACTTCACTTTTTAGCTTACTCACTCCGGTGTTTGTTGTATCCACCTTCTTGAGAACCAAGGACAGCATGTCCTCTGTCTTGAATGATCGGGTTGCTTGTGGCTAGTTGGTAGAGAGAGTCTTCTTTGTTTAGAGGCACATAGGGATTTGAGCTCCGATGATTGTATCAATCACCATCCTTGTCTCGGTCTCTCCAATTGCCATCTCTTTCCTTATCGCTGATCCAACCTTGATTCTCTTCCTTTGGGCGATAATACTTGGGATGAGAACCCACTGACACAAAGAAAAGTTTACCATTTACCATAGTCATAAGCTCATTATCACTCGCTTTTATCTCTTGTGTGCTCACAGCATTTACAGCTTTTGAACCTCCAGCTCCCATCACATGCTTGGCCATCAAGTCAATTTGAGTCAACATTTTAGCCATTGTATCTTCCCTCTCTTCATCTTTCTTTCTCATCTCATTTGTTAATATAGATGAGGGTGTACCCGAGGAAGGGACATCTGCCTCCCTTGTATGCCAAGCTTGGTTAGTCTTAGTCATCCTTTCTAAAAAGGCTGAGGCAATAGGAAATCATAAGTCCATGAAGTTACCACCTCTAAGATTGTTAGCAGCCGACTTATTCATAGAGTTCAAAGATCGATAGAAGCTTTGAAGCAAGACATTGTCCGAAAAACCATGGTTAGGGCACAACACGATCTTCTTTTTGAATCTTAACCAAGCTTCGTCCAAGGGTTCTTCATGGAGTTGGCAGAAATTGGTTATTTCATCCCTTAATTGCGTCATGCCTGAGGAAGGGAAGAATCTACTTATGAAGGCTTCAACCAACTCAGCCCAAGAAGTAACTGATCCATCCAACAACTCATCCAACTATGTTGTAGCTTCCCCTATTAAAGAGAAGGGGAATAGGTGGAGTTGGATGGATTCTTAGGAGATATTTTAGAATATGAATGGCTGACATATCTCCACAAAATTGAGGATATACCGGTTGGCATCTTCATGCGCTGCTCCTCCAAAGATCCCTTTCATTTGTATCAAATGGAGCATGGTGCTCGTTACATGAATAAATACATTTCCCACCTGGGGGGTAGGCAGATTGCACCTACGCCCCCTTGCACCACAGGATCAGAAGCTTCGGTGTCCATGAAGCCTCCATTTACATTATCAGTGTCACTAGCTTCACTCATGAACTAGCCTTCTTAATCACAACACAAAAAATAACAAAATAAAAAAAAACAAGCACTCTCAAGGTGATTTCAAATCTCCAATCAAAAAGACTAAACAACTTAATTCCCCGGCAACGGCGTCATTTTTGGTAACGCTAAAACATACTCTCTTATTAGGAGGTATCTGTGATTGTCAGAGCAAAACACATTTATAGTTCCCAACGGATTTTGGGGTCGATCCCATAGAGAATTTAGAGCTTAGCCTAGGTGATTGTAAAACAGAGTTCACAACGAGAGTGAGTAATATAAAAAAGGGGGAATTGGGAATCTGTCACAATTTTGCAATTCAATAAACAAAGAAGTAAAGTAAAATAGGGTGTAGACAATAGAGAGGATAACTAGGGATTTGTGTCTAATGGGACTCGAACATGGGATAGGGTGATTGCTTATTCATGCAAATTCATGCTAAATGATATGGGTAACCTTAGTTTTAAGTATGGTTATTTATCTCTCTATCAACAACCATATATTCAACAACCTTAAGTCAAGCACTATTGATTCATCAATAAGCAACCAAGCTATTATTTAGGGAGGTCATACTATTTCTAGCTTTAGTATATCCCATACCAGGTGTGGTACCCAAGTCAACCGTTAGTATTTCACATACCAGGCGTGGTACCCGAGCCAACCGAATGTCACATAAATCCATAGTCACAAACAATGAACAATCAACACTTGTAAACCAACAAGCAATAACACTTAGTTCATTTCACAAGACTGAAAAATAGGACTTTTGGGTATTCCTAAGTAATTCACTAAGCAATGCAAACCATACAAATACTTAAACATGAGTACAAAAACATACAATGTATACAAGAATCAATAACCATCACCTACCTCGAATGAGCAAACTCTACAGTGTCGGAGCTTTTTCCCTTTCAGGATCCCTTGCTTGTTCTTGGTCTAGAAACATTACACAGTAACCAAATCCAATTCTTATGGCCTACAATTTACCTGAATTATGAAAAATCCCAAACCCCAGGCCAACCATAATCATTCCACACACTCCCGGGCTTTCCCACCATTAATTCACCTAAATTCATCATTTATACAGATTCCATTAGAGAATTATGGCTAAATGATCATTACCCATTATCAAGAATCAAAACCTAATTACTCTACCACCCTAGAATCCCCTTTTCCCTGGATTATACCATTCCTAAGTCATCCCAAACCTTTTCCCAAGTCCACCCCTAGAAATTCAATAGCATAGGAAAGATATCATGGAGTTCGGGGAGTAGAATCATTGCCTTATGGATCAAAAATAATGGAAAACCGGTAGAAATCGCCCAAAATCGCCCCCTTCTTCTCCCAAAATGAGTTGCAGAAAAACTAAATTGTTTTGGAGAAATTACTGCATTAAATCCCGTCACGCTCCGCTATAGCGATCCACTCTACAATAGCAGTACCGCCATAGCGGAGTCGTCCGCTATGGCGGAGGTTGACCATCATTGAACTTCTGTTGTAGCGGTAATTTCTCTGCTATACTGGAGGTCGCCATGGCAGAGTGTCAACCACCGTAGCAGTTGACCCAGGACATAAAGTCTTAAAATCTCCAAAAATAGTCTATTTTACAACACACTTATTTCCCCGATGTCCCATAATAACCCTTCACATCAACCTCGATTCCGGGAGTTCTTCATACCCGAATTCGATTCTGAAAAGTCCCCCAGACTCCTTTATGTCTTATATAAAAGGAAAACTAGCTTAAATCAAGACATCTAACCCAATACCTTCCCGGATTTCCCTAGACCATACCTCGCTCCAAAACCGGCTGAGACTAGCCAAGCCCATAATTTCAAACTCCCAAACCCGGAGTTTTCTAACTCTAAAAATTGGCAAGAATGGTTTACCCATAACGACGGACTCGGTCATTACAACAGATACCAATTTACCCATTATTAATCTCAAAACAATCAAACCCAAAAATATGAAAAGATAAAGAAAGAAAGAATATTACATGTATCCTCAAACAAGCGAGGGTACTTGTCCTACATGTCCCCCTCAGTTTCCCAAGTGGCATCCTCAATCGGATGATGCTTCCATTGAACCTTCTCCATACTGATCACCTTTGTCCTCAATTTCCAGACATCCCAAGCAAGAATCAAAATCAGCTCCTCTTCATAGCGAAGATCCTTATCAAGTAACACCTCATCCCACTTGACGATGTAGTCCCCATACCCATAATATCGCTTTAGAATGGATACGTGGAACACCAGATGCACATCCGACAAATTGGGTGGCAGTGCCAATCTGTAACGACGGGCCCTACGATCTCAAGAACTTCAAATGGTTTGATAAATCGGGGGCTGAGCTTTCCCCTCTTACCAAAATGCATAATTCCCTTCATTGGTGACACTTTAAAAATACTTGTTCACCAACCTAAAATTCCATGTCCCAAACCTTGCGATCCGTATATTCCTTCTTCCTGCTTTGGGAAGCTAGTAACTTGGCCTACCTCTTACCTTTTCTTGCGCTTCCCTTACCAAGTCTACGCCCAAAGGCTTTACACCACCTTCCTCAAACCACCTAATCGGTGACCTATAACTCCTCTCATACAGCCTCGAATGGTGCCATGTTTATACAGGAGTGGTAGTTATTATTGTATGAGAACTCACACAATAGTAGAAACTGGTCCTAATGACCCCTGAAGTCAACCACACATGCTCTCAGCATGTCCTCCAATACCTAAATCATCCTCTCCGACTGACCATCAGTCTGAAGATGGAAGGTTGCACTAAAGGTGAGTTATCTACCCAACTCTTCATGAAACTTTCCCCAAAACTTGGAAGTAAACTGCGTACCCCTGTCTGAAATGAAGGACAGTGGCACTCCATGCAATCTCATAATCTCCTTCACGTAGATCTTAGCCAATTTCTGTGAATTGTAATTCACCCTGACTGGGATGAAGTGAGCTGACTTGGTCATCCTGTCAACAATGACCCAAACAGAGTCATACTTCCCCAAAGTCTTGGGGAGACCCACCACAAAATCCATGGCTATTCTCTTCCACTTCTACTCAAGAATGGGCATCCTCTGAAGTAGTCCTGCAGGTCTTTGGTGCTCATACTTTACCTGCTGACAATTCTGACACTTGGACACAAAATCAGCTATGTCCCTTTTCATACCAGGCAACCAATAAAGTTGCCTCAAATTCCTGTACATCTTTGTTACACCTAGATGAATTGAATACCGTGAACCATGAGCCTCTACCAATACTTTCTGAATTATTTCATCAACTCGAGGAACACATATCCTTCCTCTAAAGTTTAACACACCACCAGAGTCCAATGTGGCATCCCCGAACTCTCCAGATATTGCCTTGCTTCGAAGTCTTCTCAACTGCGAATCCTGAAACTGTTTGGCCTTTATCTCCTCTATGAATGTGGATTTGACCTCAATACTGGCCAAGACCCTACCTTGTTCTGAAATTCCCAAGTGCATGAACTTGGACTCCAATGCCTGGATTTCCCTTGCTAGTGGTCGTTTGGACACCCCAAATAAGCCAAACTGCCCATGGTAACTGTCTTCTGGCTCAATGCGTCTACCCCACATTAGCCTTACTCAGATGGTACTGAATAGTCACATCATAATCCTTCAACAACTCCATCCACCTTCTCTGCCTCAGATTCAAGTCCTTCTGAGTGAAAATATGTTGTAGACTGTGATGATCAGTGAACACCTCACACTTGACACCATAAAGATAGTGTCTCCAAATTTTGAGTGCAAATACCACCGCTGCCAACTCTAAATCGTGAGTTGGATAATTTCTCTCATGCACCTTCAACTTCCTAGAAGCATGGGCTATCACATTCCTATCCTGCATTAACACAGCACCCAAACTAGAATGTGAAGCATCACAATAAATAATAAAGTCTTTACCTTTAACCGGCAAAGACAAAATAGTAGTCGTGGTCAAAAGTGTCTTGAGCTTTTGGAAGCTCTCCTCGCACTTGTCAGAACCACGCAAATGGTACATCTTTTTGTGTCAGCCTTGTCAAGTGAGTAGCAATGGATGCGAAATCCTTGACAAACCTCCGGTAATAACCTGCGAGCCCAACAAAACTCCTCACCTCAGTCATAGAGCTAGGTCGTGCCTAACTCTTGACTGCCTCTATCTTCTGGGGATCTACCATCATCCCCTGTTCTGACACTACATGCCCCAAGAACACAACTGAAGTCAACCAGAATTCGCACTTGGAAAACTTCGCATAGAGCTTTTGATGTCTCAAAATGTCCAATACTATACGGAGATGTTTTGCATGATACTCCCTAATCTTGGAGTAGATCAAAATGTCATCAATGAAAATGATGACAAATGAATCCAAGTAAGAATTGAACACCCCATTCATCAAACTCATGAATGTCGTGGTGCATTAGTCAACCCAAATGACATCACTAAGAACTCGTAATTCTGTACCGAGTCCGAAAAGCAATCTTAGGAACATCCTCGGGCCTAATTTTCAACTGGTGATACCCTGACTTCAAGTCAATTTTTGAAAACACCGATGCACCCTGTAGCTAGTCAAATAAATCATCGATATGGGGTAGAGGGTACTTATTCTAGATGGTAATCTTGTTCAACTGCCTATAATCTATGCACATCCGCATACTACCATCATTCTTCTTTACGAACAATACCGGAGCACCCCAAGGCAAAGAACTGGGACAGATAAATCCCTTATCTAGGAGTTCCTGAAGCTAAGTCTTAAGTTCCATTAACTATGTTGGAGCCATACAATACGAAGGAATGGAAATGGGATGAGTGTCCGGCTCCAAGTCAATACAAAACTCAATATCCCTATCCGTAGGCATGCCAGGCAAATCCGCTGGGTCTCGAAACTCTGAAACAACTGGAACTGACTCAATAGAGGGGGACTCCACACTATCATCTCGGAGATGAGCCAAAAAGGCTAAACACCCTCTCCCCACTAGCTTCCTAGCACAAATGATATAACTCTGACCAGCTTAGACCTGTACACACCTTCTCACTCTAGCCTATCCTTACCCAGAATCTCTAGAGCCACAGTCTTGGTGTTACAATTTAGCACAACATGGTAAGGGGATAACTAGGTTATGCCCAAAATAATGTCAAGGTCAACCATATCCAGAATTACTAAATCTACCCAAGTATGCCACCCCATAAAAACAACTGAACAGTTATGATAAACATGAGTCACAATAACTGACTCTCCAACCGGGGTAGAAACATGGATAGGGGAATCAAGGATATCATATATCAAGTCCAGACCCAACGTAAAACTCACAGACATATAAGAATATGTAGAGCCTGGGTCGAATAATACCGAAGCCATTTTATCACAGATGATAATGGTACCTGTGATTACCGCATCTGATGCCTCAGCCTCGGTCCTCCTTGGAAATGCGTAATAGTGAGCCCGGTCATCAATCTGGGCAACCTCCTTAGCTAGCTGCGCTGCACCCCTGCCTGCACTGCCATTTCCTCTATCACCCTAGACTCCCTGAAAGTTACCTCACCGACCCTGTGGACGACCTCTAGCATGGCCACCTCTACCTGTCGGGGCCACATCCTTGGGCTGCTGCTGAACCTGATTACCAGTCTGCCTGTGAGGGCACTCCCTCTTAAAGTAGCCCAGATCACCACAATGGAAACAACCACGGTCAAGTGCATGCCTACTAGAAGATGAATAAGAAGCTCCTTGACCCTTAGGAGCTCAAAACTGCTGATTAGCTCCCAGACGACCACCTGTAGCAGCTGGCAGGGCTGACTAAATAGGACGGGCTAAGTATATCTGCTGATTCTGACCCCTAGAGTATGAACCACCATAATTTTCCTCGTTCCGAGGCTTGTTGGCTAACACCTTAGCTACCCCGCCTGCCTGACTCCCTCAAGTTTTTTCACATAATTTGCAACTTCATTGAAGCCTTTCCCTGAATAAGTCATGTGCACAGACAATACCTGAAGCTTAGTATTCAAACCCTTGATAAACAACCGAACCCGCTCTTCCTCGAAACCCAGCAATTGTGTAGCAAAATAAGACAAGGGATGAAATTTTGCCTTGTAAGCAGAGACTGACATGCTACCCTGCTCCAAATTCAAGAATTCATCCTTTTTTTTGGTCCCTCAAGGTACGGGGTACGTACTTCTCTAAGAAAAGAGAGTGGAACTGTTCCCAAGTCAGTGGAGGTAAATGAAACGACCGACACTCCACATGAGATCTCCACCATTGCTTGGCATTACCCTGCACCTGAAATGTGATGAGCTCAACCCCATACTGTTGCACCATGTCCAGCTTGTGTAACCTCTCATAAAAATCCAGTATGAACTCATAAGCATCTTCCCTGTCCATACCCTGAAATGTAGGAGGTTTCAGTTTGAGAAACTTGGTCATCATCTCATGTTCATTTCCTGTCATCGCTGGGCCTAGCATTGGCCTGAAGAAGTTACTTGTTCCTGAAGCTGCATCCATCCTAGGAGCCCTAGGATCTGCTGTTTAAGTGCCCAGATCCTGGTTTGCAATGCCCACGGGTATGGCTCCAGCCCCAACCAAACCACTCAAGAAATTTCAAGCCTGGTGAAATGCTTCGGGCATCATAGAGGGAAGGCCTGCACCTCCAGCCGGTGCCGCCTCTGCCTCCGCATGTGCCCCTTCATCCTCCACAACAACTTCTATATCTTTGACAACTTGTTCCTGAGGTGGGGGAGGGGTTGCCTCTCGCGCTTCTGCAGCAGCTTGAGCCCCACCCTTGGTGGGTGTGGCTCTTCCTCGTCCTCTTCCCCTTCCCCTGCCACTACAATGAACAGCTGAGCCCACTGTTAGGATCGCCGGTCTAGCTTCGTTGTTCCTTGTGTTAACCATCTGCGGACAGAAGAGTGAAAGATTCAGATACCAATTTGTATCACCAGATACCAAATATAATCAAGTTATATCATAATGGAAGAAAGAAGAGATAGTTTCCTAAAGTCCTATAGCCTCTCAACTAAAAGTACGGACGTCTCCACACCATTCCGCAAGACCCTACTAGGCCTATTTTGGTACGACAAGATCAACGAACCTAGGACTCTGATACCATCTTTGTCACGACCAAGACTATCGTGAGTGGCACCCACCCAATCACCGAATGAGCAAACCAATAGAGTCCAACTCTTAGCCTAGCTTAACAGCTTAAAACCAGTGTGCAGAAATGTAAACTAGCAATCATTCATGAATAAAAATAACTCTATAAATAAAATAAACTGCGAAAATTCCTCTCTAGAATCTAAAAGTCATCGTACCAAACATCTACCAAATACTAGAGTACGGGGATGCAACCCACAAAAAAAATAGTCTAATCCTGACACAAATGGGCTACAACTCAAATAGATGGAAATCAAGGCAGCTTGGTCGAACAGCTCACCCTTGATATCTCGAAGTGTCAGGCCTACAAGTGAGGTCATGCGTCAACCGCTGGAAGATTTCCTGCACTCACAAAAAGACAAGTAAGTGCAGTATCAGTGCACAACCACCGTGTATTGGTAGGATCATCATCTAGTTCCAAATAAAATAGTGTATGATTAGTACAACAATCAAGTAAGAGTACATAAACACATAGGCAAGTCAACAGGTATTCCTAGACTATAAGTCTCTACCTAACTTATCCCACATGTAAACCACTTCACAGTTATGATCAATAATCCACAACAATAATAGTCATACCTCGTTATATATCCCAGACCCACACTGGATCCCCTCTAGACAACACCTAAGTGTCAGACATACAACCCGGTCTACACCAAGACCAAAACACATAACACAATACAATAACTCGGCCTCTCAAGGACCAAAATACGCAACCACAATTCATAATCACAACCCGGTCCACCTAGGGGACCATTAATAAAGATGAAACAATACAATAAAGTAAACTCATACCAAGCGTGGTACCCGAGCCAATTGTTAGTGTTATCCTATACCAGGTGTGGTACCTGAGCTAACTGTTAGTATATCCCGTACCAGGCATGGTACCCGAGCCAATCGTTAGTATTTCCCATACCAGGCGTGGTACCCAAGCCAACCTAATATCACATAAATCCACAGTCACAAACAATGAACAATCAACACTTATAAACCGACAAGTAATAAAACTTAGTTCATTTCACAAGACTGAAAAATAGGACTTTTGGACATTCCTAAGTCATTCACTAAGCAATGTATATCATACAAATACTTAGACATGAGTACACAAACGTACAATGCATACAGGAATCAATAACCATCACCTACCTCGAATAAGCAAACTCTACAGTGCCGGAGATTTTCCCCTTTCAGGAACCCTTGCTTGTTTTGGTCTAGAAATAATACACATTAACCAAAATTAATTCTTATGGCCTACAATTTACCCAAATTATGAAAAATTCCAAACTCCAGGCCAACCATGATCATTCCACCCACTACCGGGCTTTCCCACCATTAATTCACCTAAATTTATCATTTTTAAAGATTTCCTTAGAGAATTATGACTAAATGATTATTACCCATTATCAAGAATCAAAATCCAAGAACTCTAGCACCCTAGAATCCCCTTTTTCCTTGGATTTTACCATTTCTAGGTCATCCCAAACCTTTCTCCAAGTTCACCCCTAGCAATTCTATAGCATAGGAAAGATAGCACAGAGTTTGGGGAGTAGAATCCTTACCTTTGGGATGAAAAAAAATGGAAAACCGATAGAAATTACCCAAAATCACCTCCTTCTTCTCCCAAAATGAGTTGCAGAAAAATTAAACTATTTTGGGAAAGTTTCTGCATTAAATCCCATCACGCTCCACTATAGCGGTCCACTCCGCTATAGTGATACCGCCATAGTGGAGTCGTCCGCTATGAAGGAGGCTGACCATTGTTGACTTCCGCTGTAGCAGTAATTTCTCTGCTATAGCGGAGGTCGCTATGGCAGCATGTCAACCGCCGTAAAAGTTGACACGGGATAGAAAGTCATAAAATCTCCAAAAATAGTCCATTTGATAACACACTTATTTCCCTGATGTCCCAGAATAAATCCTTCACATCAATCTTGATTCCGGGAGTTCTTCATACCCGAATTTGATTTCGAAAAGTCCCCCGGACTCCTTTATGTCTTATCTAAAAGGAAAACTAGCTTAAATCAATACATCTAACCCAATCCCTTCCCGGATTACCCTAGACCATACCTCGCTCCAAAACCGGCCGAGACTAGTCTAGCCCAAAATTTCAAACTCCCAAACTCGGAGTTTTCTAACTCTAACAATTGGCACGAATGGTTTATCTATAATGACGGACCCGATCGTTATATTATTGTATCCCTTTTATGCCTTCTCATATTTGCAATGTTGTGACTGTCCTCAAATACTTACTATTAGTTTGTATCCTAATATGACTTATCAGTATGATGGCTGAGTTTTATTATTATTATTTTGGGTATAGGTGTGAAGAAAAAAATTGTCTGATGTGATTTCTAGTAAAAGGCAATTATTAATTTATTAGATTAATACTTAGCTTTTACTTTGTAGTTTTTGATAATGCAAATATTTAATATTTATTTATTTTACTTTGTGTATGTCATTCAAATTGAAGGCTAAGCTATGGATAATTCTCAAAACAAGTTATCCAATTATGAAGATATTTGTTTGATTGATTCTGGTACAACGCACACAATATTCAAGAATGAAAAATACTTTTCTCATTTACTTATGGGCAAAATAAATGTCACTACGATTTATGGTAGTGCTAATTTGATTGAAGGCTCCGGAAGAGCTATCATAATTTTGCCTAAGGGAACTAAACTCATTATAAATAATGCTATGTTTTCTCCTAAGTCTCGGAGAAACTTGTTGAGTTTTAAGGATATCCGTGAAAATGGATATCACATTAAAATAATGGATGAGATAAATCTTGAATATCTTGGTATCACCAAGAATGTCTCTGGCCAGACATGTGATATAGAAAAGTTCCCTGCTTTGTCTTCTGGTTATATTGGACAAAGATTAGTGCAATTGAGGCACATTCTAGAGTAAACCAGAAGTTTACTAATTCCAATACCTTTGAACTTTGGCATAATTGTCTGGGACATCCTGGATCTATAATGATGAGACAAATTATAGAAAATTCAAATGGGCATCCATTAAAGAACTTAAGATTCTTTCAAATGGTGAATTTTCTTGCAGTGCTTGTTATCAAGGCAAGTTAATTGTTAGACCATCACTAACAAAGGTTAGAATTGAGTCCCCTGCGTTCTTGGAACATATACATAGGGATATTTGTGGACCTATTCACCCACCTACTGGGTCATTTAGATATTTTATGGTCCTAATAGATGCTTCATCTAGATGGTCTCATGTATGACTTTTGTCATCTCACAATCTGGCATTTGCAAAATTATTGGCACAAATAATACTATTATGGGCACAGTTTCCTGATAATCAAATCAAGTCCATTCGCCTTGATAATGTTGCATAGTTTTCATCACAAGCATTTAATGATTATTTCTTATCAATTAGGATAAAAGTTGAACATCCTGTAGCTTTTGTTCACACTCAAAATGGCCTTGCTGAGTCATTAATTAAACGTCTGTAATTGATAGCAAGACCATTGCTTATGAAAACTAAGTTTCCCACTTCTGTTTGGGGTCATATAATCTTGCATGCTGCAACACTTATTCATCTCAGACCGACAAATTATCATAAATTTTCTCTGTTGCAATTGATTTTCGATCAAAAACCTAATATATCCCATCTAAGAATTTTTCGGTGCACTGTGTATGTGCCTATAGCACCACTACACCGCACTAAGATGGGTCCTCAACGAAGGTTAGGAATTTATGTTGGGTTTGAATCACCCTCCATTATTCGCTATCTTGAACCATTGATGGAAGATATGTTCACTGCTCAATTTGCAGATTGTTGGTTTGATGGGACATTTTTCTCAAAATTAGGGGGAGAAAATAGTGAATCCAAAATAGAAATTTTGTGGAAAAGTCCATCATTAAACAAAAATTTTGTGGAAAAGTCCATCATTGTCTCATCATGATCCTCGTGCTTCTATTTGTGAACAAGAATTACAAAAGATTATTCACCTGCAGAAAATAGCAAATCAAATGCCAGACGCATTTATAGATTTGAAAAGGATTACTAAATCGCATATTCCTACAAAGAATGTTCCAATTCGAATTGATTTCTCTGTAGGACTATCAAATAGTGTCATAGCTAATGAGTCTAAAGCATGCCTAAAGCGTGGTAGACCATTGGGTTCTAAGGATCGAAATCCTGAAAAAGAAAGATAAATGGTCAAGATGACACTAAAAAAGAATCTCATATGGAAGTTCAAGATTTGAGCAATTCTGATATCCTTGAAGGAATCAATGAGCCTGAGACTCAAGAAAATGAGGAACTATCCATAAATTCAAGTGATATTGAAAATAATTTGAATCGATCAGAAATAGTGGTGGATTATGTCTTTGCATATATTGTTGCAACAAAAATCATGTAAGATAGTGAGGATCTTGAACCTCAATCTGTTGTAGAATGTCAACAAAGAAATGATTGGCTAAAATGGTAAGAAGCGATTCAATCAGAATTGAATTCACTTGTCAAGGGTGAAGTGTTTGCACCTATAGTTCAAACACCTAATGGTATTTAACCTGTTGGCTATAAGTGGGTCTTTGTGCGAAAAAGAGATGAGAAAAATGAAATACAAAGGTATAAAGCTTTCCTTGTTGCACAATGATTTTTGCAAAGACCTAGTGTCGATTATGAAGAGACATATGATAACGCTCAAAGTACCACTCCAATTAAGAAGCGTAAGGGATCGTTGTCAAATATAGAACCCAACAAAGGTTGGGGTCGATCCCACAGAGAATATAGTGGAAGTTAAGTCTTTAGTGAATTAGATGACTAATGGTCGATATTTTCCGGTAAATAAAGGGGGGTTTTGCGTGAACAAAGTGTAAACAAAACAAACAATAATGTAGGAGTGATAATCAATATGAGAGCGAACTAGGGAAGTGTTCACCATGGCGTTGTAACAATGTTGATTCTAAGCTTAACCGGGTTCTTTCTATATGCGTATCACGATGTGATTGAATTAATGGTATCATCTAAACATTTCTCAACCAAATAGACGAATTTACTTTTCAATTCTCTCGAACTTGAAAAGGTGTGCTTTTAGATTTCAATCCTAAACATCAAGTAGATTAATCTAGTTACAACATTAATCATAAGACGAGAGTTAGTAGTCTCGAATCCTCATCGTTAATCAAGTTTCCCGGTTTTAATCTCTTTACTCAAGCAAATTTAAACCTAGGCATGTTCTAATGTTTGCAACCACTAGAAAACGTTAAGTAATGAATGATTAACAACGTGACAACATATATATTGAACCCGTCGCTGCCCGGAATCTATATCGCTACTTTAGCCATGGCTCCCACAACCCTAGTTGTAGGAGGTTTAGTTAATCATGCTTGTAGAAGAATAGAAGAAAGTCATATTCAAAATAAAGAAAAGAGATCCTTACAATATAGTGAAAACAATCTTCAATTATTCCAAGAACAAGAAAACAAATATCCCAAGAACAAATCAAGAACACGTTTTCAAGACCAAGAAAACGTGTTTCTTGCTCTCAAATTCTCTCCTAAAACTATTGGGAGAATTATTGTAAAAACCTTGACAAATAAAATAAACCTAACATAGGGTATTTATAGGAGTCTAGGAAACAAAGTCCCAAAAACGTTAGGATTCCGCGTAGCGGACTGCCTAGGTGTGACGGCCAGGCTGACGGACCATCACTGGCTTGACGGACCGTCGCCTGGACCGTCACCACTAGGCAGTGGGCAGCCTCCACTTGACGGTCACTGTGACAGACCGTCACTCAGGCCGTCACTCTTATCCAGACTATCTTTTTGCTCGTTTTTCCTTTTGTTTCCATGTTTGTCTCCATTTCCTGAAAATCCAACATAAACACATCAAAAACGACGACGGTTGCTTGAAAACGTACGATTGTTCTTAGTTAAAAGGAGTCGAAAGTGCCGTAAAATGGTGGCACATCAACACCCTCAACTTAGACGTTCGCTTGTCCTCAAGCAACATAACATAAAAGAAAAACAACACGACGACTCAACTAAGAAAACAAACTCGTGTCTCCAGCAACTCATGGTCATTCAATATCTTATTCAATTTTAATTCAAGCTCCCTCGTAGCACACAAATGTATGAAACACTAACTTGCATGGATCCAAACATGTCATACCGATATGATAGAACATTCTACATACACACGCGCAGCTATCCTAACAATCAATAGACAATATAGAAATCTTGGTGCCCTCACCACAAAGAAGTCCCACACACAAGATTTGGGACTAGGTAAGCGCTCACACTCACAAGCGATTTCGAACAATGCACATGCGATACCATAGGCTTGCCCTTACTATTCTATTTCAGTTCTTCAGAAAGCCGCTCAGGATCACTACAGGACTTGTTTTTGCTTGTAATGAGGCTTCAGGTGCAGGTAGGATACATTTAGGGGTTAGTGACTAAGCCCTCCTTGGAACCACCGACGTCTTATTACCACATACTTTACTTTGTCCATCCTTATTCACCTTTTTATTTCCTTCTCTCTAGCTACAGGTGCGGCCTCTTTATTTTGACAATTCTTTTTATTACTTTTTCGATCTTTTTCATCTCTTTTTTTTTCTTTTCTTAGGCACACACCCGAATTTTCATTCTATTCACAACCAATCTTCTCCATCCTCTTTTTCTTATCATTCACCTCTATAGTAGCCACCCTCAACTTAGGCTGATTGCCTGAGTTGAGGTGCACAATGTCCACGGAAGGACCAGGGCCAAAACAGGGTTTACCTCTATAGTAGCCACCCTCAACTTAGGCTGATTGCCTGAGTTGAGTGCACGATGTCCAAGGAAGGACCAGGGCCAAAACAGGGATTCAAGGTTAAACAGGAATGGTGATAGGTTATTGAAAGAACGAGGTCAATTATGGCTCAAACAGGGTTCAAATGGACTATTTGCACTTGGACGGTCTTATAGGTTAAGTGGACTGCACACAAAAAGGGCCTGTGATCCTTTCCTAAGCAACCAACTTCAAACTTTAACAAAATAGACCGGGTAAGTTCTAGATGTATGCACAGAGTAAGAGTTTATAACAGTACGCTCACACACACTTGGCACCAAGAAACTATATCACTACCAACTATCAAAACAACCGCTCGGCTTAAGCATACTCATTCTAATCATAATCACACAATGACATTCAAGGATCCAGATAGTCAGTCGTTTCAACACAAGTACAGAACCAGAAAATTTTTAAAGGGGGCTCCTTTTAGTAACGAAAAATGCCATGCTCATCACTATAGACACTAAAAAACAAAAATTTAAAAATAACAACCTAAACATGCCGGTTCTACTAGATAGCACACCAGAGGGAAAAGAAACACAGCAACAAAAACCCTCGGTGGTAAAAGACTCACAGGTAACCCAACACCCTCAACTTAGACTCATGCATTGTCCCCAATGCATACATGTGAAAACTAAACTGTGAGAATAAGGAATACCTGTGAAGTCCATAGGACTCAGATTCTGACATGATGTTGGAGACCGCCAGGGTCTCCAAAGCAGGAGAACTCGATGGAGTGTGTGCACGCGACAACCTCATGTTGCGTTCCAGCTTCCTCTTTTGTTGGCTCCATAGCTAGTCGCGACAACTTCTTCGCTCTTTCTTTGCAGATTCTCTTGTGGTATTTTCATTTTCTTGATCTATTTTCACCGTTTTCCTTTACCTGCTTCTCCTCTTGCGATCGCGACCTTACTCTCATTACAGCTCGGGTTTTAACACAACCCTTCTCCTCAAGATACACATCCGCAGGGACTTCCTCAATAACATTGACGATCGCGATCACTCTCATGTCACTTGGTTGCTTCATCAATTTGGACACATCGAACTTGACCACTTCGTTGTTTAATCTGAAGGTCAGTTCGTTTCTTTCTATGTCAACCAATACTCTTGCCGTAGCTAACAATGGTCGTCCCAATATTATGGAAACTTCAAAATCCACTTCGCAATCCAAGATCACAAAGTCAGCGGGGAATATAAGCTTACCAACCTTGACTAGCACATCAGACAATATTCCCACCGGTCGCTTTACTGAACGGTCAGCTATCAACACTCTCATGGACGTTGGTTTAGGTGCTCCCAAGCCCAATTGCTTGTAGACTGCTAGCGGCATCAAGTTGATGCTAGCACCAAGATCACATAAGGTTTTCCCGAAGTTGAGCTTCCCAATGGTGCAGGGAACAGTAAACGCGCCTGGGTCTTCCTTCTTTTTGACTAACGACCTTGAGGAAATAGCACCGCAGTGGTGGAGGTTATCTTCTGGTTTGAAACTTACCGACCTCTTCTTTGTAATCAAGTCCTTCATGAACTTGGCATATCCGGGCATTTGTTCAAGCGCTTCCACCAATGGGATGTTTATTGATATCTGCTTGAGCATGGTCAGGAAATTCAGGAACTTACCATCTTTCGTTTTCTTCTTTAGGCGTTGTGGGAAGGGAGGCGGTGGCTGAGGCATCATAGTTGGAAGCTTTTCAGCTTCCTTGCTTTTGTCCGCGGGCTTTTGAGTAGCCTCCTCAACCTCCATGTCGTTGGTGCTATCACCCTCAACTTGAGTCTGAATTACCGGATGTGATTCCGATAGTATTTTTCCGCTTCTTGTGGTAATCGCCATACAACTCGCATTATTCCTCGGATGAGTAGTGTCACTCGGCAAGGTACCTGTCTTCCTTTGGTTCAGAGATGCCGAGATTTGCCCCACTTGCTGCTCTAATTGCTTGATCGAAGTGGAATGCACCTCCACTATTTGACTCATGGCCGATAACTCAGTCCTTATCTCCTTTACCCCAGAGTCAGTCGATTCTACCTTCAGCAGCATCTTCGCCATCATGTTCTCTAGCTTGGAAGTCCTTGCCTCGTTGCTAGCTTTGTCCCGATTACCAGGTGGTACATACAAGCCACCTCTATCGGTGTTATTCCTCCAGTTTCCCTGCTCGCGATCTCTGTAGCCAGCTTTTTCGTAGTAGTTGTCTTTCTGATAGGTCCGACCTTGGTTTCCTTGGCCATTGGCCTGGAAAACCCCCAAGTAATTTGCCTCCTCATCAGTTTCCAACTCTGTTGCTCTACCTTGGGACCCCACAACTTTTACCTTCTCCATACCTCCTGAGAACAAGTGCTTTGTCAGTAGGTCCAACTGCGTTTTCAGATGCGCCATGTCTTGGTCACGCTCCTCATCTTTTCTGCGCTGCTCAGCTGACAGACCAACTGCATAAGTGCTAGCTGCTACCTCTGTATCCCGTGTATGCCAGGCTCTGTTGGTTTTGGCGAGCCTGTCCAAAGTAGTTGTGGCCTCAACAAAAGTGAGACCCATGAATGCACCACCTGCTGCGTTGTCCAACGTCGGCTTGGTAGCCGAATTCAGTGCCCTGTAGAATGTCTGCATCAAAAAGTTATCGTTCAACTGATGGTTCGGGCATTGTGTCAGCTTCTTCTTGAACCGCAACCAAGTCTCATGTAATGCTTCGTGAGGTTGCTGTCTAAAATTACTAATTTCATCCCTCAACTGTATCATCCTAGAGGGAGGAAAGAACCTTTCTAGGAAAGCTCCTTTCAACTCTCCCCAAGTTGTGATAGAGTCGGGGGTCAGCTCTGTCAACCACAATGTTGCCTCATCAGACAGAGACAACGGAAACAACCTGAGCCTGATTGCTGTCTGACTCACTCCAGGCAACTCGAACGACTTGCAGATGCCCACGAAATTCATCAGGTGCTGG
Source organism: Jaltomata sinuosa (assembly GCA_003996215.1). NCBI lineage: Eukaryota > Viridiplantae > Streptophyta > Magnoliopsida > Solanales > Solanaceae > Jaltomata > Jaltomata sinuosa. The sequence goes on from QJPP01007231.1 coordinate 249,555, forward strand.
TTTGGATCATCACCAGCGGCACCTCGGAACACTCCTCTCAAGTTCAACAGCTGGATCATCGTGCTAGTGATGTTGAACTTGGCTCTGGGCGCTAGTGGTGGAAGAGCAATGGCGCCCGTAGCGCCAACTCCATCCAAGTCGATATCCTCATCATTCAGCATAACATCGTCCTGCAGACCACCAGCATTCAGATTTTGTTGGGCCTGCAGTTCTGCAGCGAGCCTTGCTGCCTCTAGTTGTGCGGCCATATTCCGCCTTAATGTTCTAGCAAGCTCGGGGTCGTAAGGTAATGTTGATTCACCCGAGCACCGGGTACTTGGCATGCACAACTCTGTACCCTGTCAAAAACAAAAACAACAAATAAACGTAAAAGTAGGAAAGTATGACTAAGAGTCAAATAAACACACCGGACTTAACAAACAACCGTATTCCCCGGCAACGGCGCCAAAATTTGATAACGCTCAAAGTACCACTCCAATTACGAAGCGTAAGCGATCGTTGTCAAATATAGAACCCAACAAAGGTTGGGGTCGATCCCACAGAGAATATGGTGAAAGTTAAGTCTTTAGTGAATTAGATGACTAATGGTCGATATTTTCCGGTAAATAAAGGGGGGGGGTTTGGGTGAACAAAGTGTAAACAAAACGAACAATAATGTAGGGGTGATAATCAATATGAGAGCGAACTAGGGAAGTGTTCACCATGGCGTTGTAACAATGTCGATTCTAAGCTTAACCGGGTTCTTTCTTTATGTATGTCACGATGTGATTGAATTAATGGTATAATCTAAATGTTTCTCAACCAAATAGACGAATTTACTTTTCAATTCTCTCGAACTTGAAAAGGTGTGCTTTTTATATTTCAATCCTAAACATCAAGTAGATTAATCTAGTTACAGCATTAATCATAAGACGAGAGTTGGTAGTCTCGAATCCTCGTCGTTAATCAAGTTTTCCCGGTTTTAATCTCTTTACTCAAGCAAATTTAAACCTAGGCATGTTCTAATGTTTGCAACCACTAGAAAACGTTAAATAATGAATGATTAACAACGTGACAACATATATATTGAACCCGTCGCTGCCCGGAATCTATATCGCTACTTAAGCCATGGCTCCCACAACCCTAGTTGTAGGAGGTTTAGTTAATCATGCTTGTAGAAGAATAGAAGAAAGTCATATTCAAAATAAAGAAAAGAGATCCTTACAATATAGTGAAAACAATCTTCAATTATTCCAAGAACAAGAAAACAAAGATCCCAAGAACAAATCAAGAACACGTTTTCAAGACCAAGAAAACGTGTTTCTTGCTCTCAAATTCTCTCCTAAAACTATTGGGAGAATTATTGTAAAAAGCTTGACAAATAAAATAAACCTAACATAGGGTATTTATAGGAGTCTAGGAAATAAAGTCCCAAAAACGTTAGGATTCCGCGTAGCGGACTGCCTAGGTGTGACGGCCAGGCTGACGGACCGTCACTGGCTTGACGGACCATCGCCTGGACCGTCACCACTAGGCAGTGGGCAGCCTCCACTTGACGGTCACTGTGACGGACCGTCACATGTGTGACGGACCGTCACTCAGGCCGTCACTCTTATCCAGAATGTCTTTTTGCTCGTTTTTCCTTCCGTTTTCATGTTTGTCTCCATTTCCTGAAAATCCAAATAAACACATCAAAAACGACGACGGTTGCTTGAAAACGTACGATTGTTCTTAGTTAAAAGGAGTCAAAAGTGCCGTAAAATGGCGGCACATCAACATACTCACCAGTTATGGATGCAATAATGCTACGTTATCTTATTAGTTTCACTGTCCATGAGAGACTTGAAATGCATTTGATGGATATTGTTACAGCCTATCTCTATGGGTCACTTGATAATGAGATATACATGAAAATCCCTGAAGGATTTAAGATCCCTGAACTGCATAGTTCATAGCCTCATGAAATGCATTCTATTAGATTGCACAGATCATTGTATGGCCTAAAGAAATCAGGTCGCATGTAGTATAACTGCCTTAGTTAGTATTTGTCAAAGAAAGGTTATATAAATGATGTCATTTGCCCATGTGTTTTTATAAAGAAAACAACATTGGAGTTTGTTATACTTGCCATTTATGTTGATGACATAAATCTAATTGGAACTCTATCAGAGCATCAAAAGTCAATTGATTACTTAAAGAAGGAATTTGAGATGAAAGATCTTGGAAAGACAAAACTATTTCTTGGTTTGCGAATTGAACATTTTGAAAATGGTATCTTTGTCCATCAATCTGCCTATACAGAAAAGGTGTTGAAAAGATTTTATATGGATGGAGCACATCCATTAAGTACTCTGATGGTTGTTCGATCACTTGATGTGAATAACGATCCATTCCGACCTCAAAAAAAGAATGAGGAAATTATTGGTCCTGAAATACCATATCTTAGTGCAATTGGTGCACTTATGTATCTTGCTAATACTACAAGGCCTGACATAGCCTTTTTGATTAATTTGTTAGCAAGGTATAGTTCTGCTCCTACTAAGAGGCATTGGAATGGAATCAAACACATATTGCAGTATCTAAAAGGGACTACCGATATGGGCTTATTTTACTCTAATAATTGCAGTCCCGATCTTTTTGGTTATGCTGATGCAGGGTATTTATCTGACCCACACAAAGCTAGATCTCAAACAGGTTATGTGTTTATATATGGGGGTACTGCCATTCTTGGAGATCTACAAAGCAGTCCATTGTAGCTACTTCATTAAATCATGCTGAAATAATAGCTATTCATGAAGCAAGCCGAGAATGTGTGTGGTTGATATCAATGATACATCTTATTCGAGAAAATTGTGACTCGAAATGTGACAAAGTACCCATGGTCTTATATGAAGATAATGCAGTATGCATAGCACAATTAAAGGGAGGATTCATAAAAGGAGATAGAACGAAGCACATTTCACCAAAGCTTTTCTACACTCATGAGCTCCAAAAGAATGGTGATATCGACGTGCAACAGATTCGTTCGAGTGATAATATGGTTGATTTATTCACCAAGTCTCTACCAACTCAACTTTCAAGAAGATGGTGCACAAGATTGGTATGCGAAAATTCAAGTCTTTGGATTGATGTTTTCATGAGGGGGAGTTAATAGAATTTTTCCTTGATGAGTTTTTTTTTGTAAGGTTTTAATGAGGCACATTGTCTATCGATTAGACATCAAAGGGGAGTGTTATAAATGTATTATAATAATAGTGAATGTCTACCTCTCCTATTTCTTTGGAGAGAAGTTAGAAACCCTAACTTAGGAACCAAGTCATTTTTTCTCTATAAATAAAGAGGTTATCTCCATTGTATTTTCATCCTTCAAGAGAAATAAGAACTCCTCTCTTCTTCCCTACTATATTCTTCTTCTTTCTTACTTTAATAGTTTATAACAAATTGCTTGCATTACATAACTTGTGATTTTTTGGGGTGATGTTAATGTTTAATGTATTACCACGGGCCGTTTAGTGAAGATGAAGTGCGGATTAATGCTCTGCAAGTGGTGACTTGCAATGATTACCAAAGAGAGGTAGTTGTTTCACATAACATTGTTGGGAAGCACATAGATAGGTTTTTACATTCGACAAGGTAATTACTGTTTAACATATTTAAGATACAATATTTATTTATATCATTTATATTTTTATGTTAATTGCTATTTTTTAATAATATTATTTTTCTTGTGTATATAATTTTATTGATTGACGTGAGATACACGTGCAAAGCACGGCACGTACACTAAATTAGTCTATATCTATATATATCTATCTATTTATCTATCTATCTATACTATATTAAAAGCGTGAAAGACCTTATAATTTGATTTGAACTTTTTGTCATTCATTAAAAGATTTCGCAATAGACAAAATCGTCTTTTTACTATTTTTCTTAAATGATTAATTAGTTATATTAATAATATTTAAAATTAAGGAGTTCTAAAATATATGGTAAAAAATATTAGGAGAATTAATAATTAATGAATCCTAAAATATATGGTAAGAATCTTTTATAGTTTTTGGTTTAGAACTCTTTATATATAGAGCTAATAGAGTCCTAATAAACATTAATTTCGTAATCTAAATTTAGATGCAAACACTATTGCACATATTTTGAGCGTATAATAATTCTTTACAGAAAAATATGTGAAAATGGAGCTTGAAGACCCTAATACCAGGCGAGCCATAATTTAATGTTTTATTATTATTTCTTTGCTCTTGAATATCACCAGTTTCTTGCAATTTATTTAGAACTCCAAGCATCTCTATTTTTCAGTTATGCTTATGTGCTTCCATTTATTCTCTTTGACCCATATCTTCAACAAATTTGGCAACGGTGTTTAGGTACCACTTTGGAGGGAGTCACAGAAATGAAACGCTCGAATCCGGAAAGGTAGGTAGGAGTTTACCTACTCAAATTCAACTATTTTATTGTTTCATTCATCAAATAGTTTAGCATCATGTGTAAGGTGTGATGGTCTTTCTAATGAAGATGAACTCATCAGTTAGTCAAAGATGATCAGACTAGAAAAGCCCCAAGTATGGGTTGGTGTTTTAAGAGGAAAATGCAATTACATTAACTGAAATACATTCCGTTCTTTTACAATTTACTTCAAACCAAGACAGAGATGAACACAAATCTAATACATAGCAGTTTTTGCTACAAACATACAAAAAGAAGTCAATCATGGAACATACTCATACTATATGCTCTTTATACAATAAAATTAATTGCTTTTCATGCGAGACAAAGTCACCTATTCCTACTTATTGTCTGACAAAGTAGTAAAAAGTTATATGGAGGGAAAAAGTGATGCTAGCAATATAACGATCTTGAAACAGTTTCCATTCGAGTCAATTCCAATATGCAACAATCTGATATTTAAGACTTCTTCCACCCGCATCAAGTATAATTATATAGAGTAATCAGGATTAGCTCTTAACTTTAATTATAAAATAATCAAAGCTTAAATTTTTGTTAAACAGATAATAATATATTTGAGATAAAGTATTTATTAATATTAGATATAGCATTTATTTTTGACGTCAATTGCTATATTTTAATACATGCGTGCAAAGCACGTACATTTAAACTAGTTATATTAAAAGTGTGAAGGACCTTATAATGTGATTTGAATTTTTTTCCCTTCTTTAAAGGACTCCGCAATAGATAAAATCATCTTTTTACTATTTTCTGTAATTATTATTTCATTATAGTAATATACTTTTACGTCAGAAACCTTTAGTTATTTCCTTTGATTTAGGATACTCTTTAACTATTTCCTATTATTTATGACGTTGAATTGAAGTTAACTAAATTTTAACTTTTAAATTAAAATAAATAAAAATCTACTTAAGTTAAAAGACGTATCTATAAAAGAACCTAATAAAATCTTTGTGGGCTAGCCTACAACATCTATTGCAAATCATGGTTATCAATTTCTGAGACCTTATACTACTGGTTTGATTCTAAGTTACACTTTGATTTGTCTGATGAGCAAGTTTGATGATTACTCTTTATATTTGAGTTTTCAATAATCATAATTATTCTTTAATTATTATGTTAATACTTTGTAATATTGGTTGGGGTTACTGCAGGGTCTTACAAGCCAAAAGTTTTACGCAGAGATGTGGTTTTTATTCTTCCCATAGTAAAATTAGGTCACCCAATATTGATCCTTCCAACGGCAGACTCATGCTCATTGACGGAACCTCAATAATATACCGAGCTTATTACAGACTACTTGGTTTGTTTTTATTTATTTTTAGCTTTATAGGTAATGTTTACTTTAAGTTCTGACTTTTCTACTCTAATACCTGATGTACTATATCATCCTTTGTTGGATATTCTTTTGGATGTTTGTGGTGTATTACCTCTGCTAAGCATCAGTTACATATTCAATAACTTTTGCTTTAACACTGTAATTTTTGCATAGTGAAGTGAAATTTTATATGATAGCCTTTGGAGTATTAGAGATTATCTTGATTATCATATTGTTTTGTTGTGGTTTCTCTTCTGTTATCTTTTTTTTTTTTTGCTCAATACAGGTGGTAGATGAATGTTCATTCGGGTTTTGAGGAATTTCTGTGTAAAGGTTAGATTTAATTGTATCGTTCTAATATCTCATTTTTTTTGCTCAATAGAGGTGGTAGATGAATGTTAGTTCGGGCTTTGAGCAATTTCTGAGTAAATGTTACATTTAATTGTATTGTTCTAATATCTCGATTATCATATTGTTTTGTTATAGTTTATGTTTTGTTTCTAGTTGTTTTGAATTTTTTGTGAAGGTTAGATTTAATCGTATTATTCTAATATCTCTATTATCCTATAATTTTTAATATTTGATTGAAGTCTTAATATTATGATTTTTATTTTAAAAATCTACACTAAAACAATAACATATTTGAGTACAATATTTATTTATATAATTAAATAAATATAATATTTATTTTAACGTCAATTGCTACTTCTTAATAATTTTAATTTTTGATATATAGTTATGATTTGAACTTTTTGCCCTTCATTAAAAAAATTACAATAGACAAAATTATCTTATTACTATTTCTCTCAAATTAAAAATTCAAATCAAATAATATTTTTTTAATTAAATTTTTTCATGTTTGAACTAGGTAAAATAACCATAATACATTCCAAGTTACTTTTCCTTATTTGAAATTAAATGAAATTCTATTTAGATTAGAAATCTATAAAAGAATGTAAATATTAAGCCGAAAATTGAGTTTAGCTACAATTTTTGGTTGCGGCTACGAAGAGAGTAAATTTCACAAATGGTAACTTAACTATCACTTTTTTTCACAAAATTAATTTCACTATTTTTTCTTACATAAAAATAACTTAATTGTCATTTTTTTCACAAAAATAACTTTGTTTCTTACACAAAAATAACTAAAATTTGGGTAAACTGACAAAAAAATCACCTGACCAGAATACGATAATTTTTCCAATGAACCCCAATATTTTTCACTCTATTTTTATTTTAAATATAATAAATAAAATCCCGATCCAAAATTCATTTGAAAATATATTAAAAAGAATAAGAATCATTATTCCCAAAGAAAAATATTTTTTTTTCTTTTAGTATGTTAAGACGTAGAAAAATATATTCTTTTCTCTTAATACATTAAGACGTAGAAAAATATTTTCTTTTTACTTTGATATATTGAGACGTAGAAAAATAACTATACTTTGGGTAAGCTAACACAAAAATCACATGACCAGACTATGATAACTTTTTCCGATGAGCCCCACTCTTTTTCACTTTTTTTTTTTAATTTTAAATCTAATAAATAAAATTTAAAAAACACCCAACCCAACCCGTCCCGATCCAAAACCCATTTGAATTATATATTAAAAAGAATAAGAACCATTATTTCCAAAGAAAAATATTTTTCTACGTCTTAAATAGTAAAAGAAAAGAAAATATTTTTTTGCGTTTTGATTTAGTAAAAGAAAAGAAAATATTTTTCTACGTCTCAATATATTAAAAGAGAAGAAAATATTTTTCTATGTCTTAATGTATTAAAAGAAAAGAAAATATTTTTCTACGTCTTATTATATTAAATTAAAAGAAAAATATTTGTCACGTCTTAATGTATTAAAAGTAAAAGAAAATATTTTTCTACTTCTTAATATATTCAAAGAAAAGAAAATGTCTTTCTATGTCTTAATGTAATTTTTTATGTCTTAATATATTAAAAGAAAAGAAAATATTTTTCTACGTCTTAATGTATTAAAACAAAAGAAAAATATTTTCCCTTGGGTATAATAGTTCTTGTTCTTTTTGATATATTTTTTGAATGGATTTTGGTCGGGAGGGGTCAGATGGAGTGTTTTTTAAATTTTATTTATTAGATTTAAAATAAAAATATAATGACTTGTTCCGTCATTATGGCTGAACTATTCATGCGAAGAAACGGGTTAAGAAACTTTCAAGTTGGGGAGTTGAAAATTTTGGGCTAGGCCAGTCTCGGACAATTTCTGAGCGAGGTGAAGTCTAGGGAAATTCGGGAAAGGATTGGGTTTCTGTCTATGTTTGAGCTAGATTTCCTATTAGCTAAGACGTTAAGGAGTCCGTAGAACTTTTCTGAAGTGAATTCGGGTGAGTAGAACTTCCGGTATCGAACTTTACATGAAAGGGTTAGTCTGGAACGTCAAGGTTTGAAGGTGTGTTATAAAATGGGCAAATTTAGGGGATTTCCCGAGGTTCTATTCCATGTTAACCGCTATAGCGGTTGACACTCCGCTATGACGATACCGCTATAGCGGAGAACTTCCCGCTATAGCGGAAGTCAAGGTGGTCAACCTCGGTTTGGCGAGAGGCTTCTGCTACGGCGGCGCCGCAATAGCAGAGTAGGACCTCCCTAGCAGAGTAAGTTGCAGTAAATGCAGAAACTTCCCCAAAAACGTTCAAAAATTCTCAAGAACGTTTTGGGAAAGGGTAGAGGCAAAGAGAGGCGATTTCTACTGATTTTTCACCAAACTTCATTGTAAAGGTAAAGATTTTATTCCCCTAACTTACTACTACGTGTCACGAGCCAACCCGCCGTGAGTGGCACCCACCCAAAACCCCCGGATGAGCGAACCAATAATCATTCCAACACTTAGTGAAACTAACAGCTCAAAACCAGATGCATTAAAATAAACTAGCATTCATATCTAACAATACTAAAAGTAATGATCCTGCGAAAATACCCCTAGAATCTGAAAGTCATTGTACCAAAACATCTACTAATGTCTAGAGTGCGGGGATGCAACCCCAAAACAAAAGAGTCTAAGTTCAAAATAATGGACTAGAGATATACTAGATGAAACCATGGTAGCCCGGAAGAAGTAGCTCACCCTTGGAATCTGGAAACGTCGGGACTACAACTGAGGACGCGTAGCAGCCGCCAGATTATGTCCTGTACTCACAAAAAGAAAGCAAGTGCAGTATCAGTATACAAAACCATAGTGTACTGGTATAATCATCGGTCAGCTCCAATAAATAATATATGAACAGTAAACCAAGGCTGAGTAAAGTATGACAAAACATGAGTAAACAAACCAAAAATATCATTCAAGACTCTCAGTCTTACCTCTAACTTACCAAATACACGAAACAGGTTCAACAACCACTACAACAATAACAATGACAATAAGCATATACCCCTTTTAAGTAACCCGTACCAACCAAGGATCCCTAGAATAATACCTAAGTGTTTAATATGCAATTATCGGTCTACACAAGGATCAATCCCACATATAAGTGCTACTACCCGGCCTCTCATGGACCAATATGCAATAATAACAGTTTCAAAAATCAACCCGGTCCACTCATGGAACCATCAACAAATACAATTAACAAGCATAAATAAATTCGTACCAGGCGTGGTACCCAAGCCAACCATTAGAGAACCTGTACCAAGCGTGGTACCCAAACCAACCGATAAGTATCCCGTACCAGGCGTGGTACCCGAGCCAATCAATATGTATCCCGTACCAAGCATGGTACCCGAGCCAATCGAATGTCACACACAATTCAACAATTCAATAATTAATGAACAAAATCACACTTGTAAACCAACAAGCAACCAAACCAAGTTCATTTCACATAATTGACACTCGGATACTTAGACATTCATAATTCCATTTCCCTAAGAATGCAATGCACATACAATACTAAGCGACAATTATATGAACAATTGCATTTGGAAAAACAATAACCATCACCTACCTCGAGTAGCCTAAAAGCTCTACTGGACCTGAGCCTTTCCGTTCCTTGAATCTTCCGCTTGCCTTTGGTCTAAAAACAATTACACATAACTACAATCAATCCAAATGGCCTACAATTACCCAGATTATACTGAAATCCTAATCTCCAGGCCAACCTATATCATTCCACCCATCCCAGGGCTTTCCCACCATTAATTCATCCAAAGTTATCATCTTTAGGGATACATTAAGCAATTAATGGTGTTTAATTATAATTGAACAATTATAATCACAACTCAAGAATTATACACCCTAAAATCCTCTTTTTCACCGAATTCTACCATCTTAGATCAACTTAAGCTTTCCCCAAGCCTGAAATTATCAATTCTAATGTCTGGGAATCGAAGTACTAAAGTGGGGAGCGAAATCCTTACCTTTTTGATAGAATTTGGTGGAAAAACAGTAGAAATTGCCTTCCTTCGCCTATGCCCTTCTCCAAAATATTTTTGAGAATTTCTAAATGTTTTTGAGAAAGTTTATGCATTAACTGTGACTTGTTCCGCTATAACGGTCCATACACTGCTATAGCAGCATCGCCATAGCAGACTCAACTGCTATGGCGGTACTGACCGACTTTGACATCCTCTATAGCGGGAAGTTCTCCGCTATAGCAATCGTTGTTGTAGTGCGGTATCAACTGCTATAGTGGTTGACACAGAACAAAAACTCAAAAAATCCCTCAAAAGTGTCCATTTTACAACACACTTCAAAACATGACGTTCTGAACCAACCCTTTCACGTCAACTTTGATATCAGAAGTTTTACTCACGCGAATTAATTTCCAAAAAGTCTCTTGTAATGACCCTTCTGGTCATTTATGCATTTTCACCTTTCTTGTACCGTTAGAGCTTTCCTGTAGCAGCCCCAAGTCATTTATAGTTTGCTGGGACTGGTAGTTCGGTGCTCGGGCCATTTGTTTGGTCTTTTGTCCATTCCTTGTTTTAGAGCTTTTAACTTTGGAAATCGTTGACTTCAGCCAACATTCTTGGTGAACATGCTCGGAATCAAATTTTGACAGTTCCATTAGCTCTGAAGCATGGACTTTAGTCTAGAGGGACCTTTGGTCAGGATTCGGGAGCTTTTCAGCTTGGAATTCTCTCTCATTCTGTGTTTTCAGGCCAGTTGGGCTTGCTTGGTTGACTTTGGTCAACATTTAGAGAAGACGTCCTCAGATGAAAATTCCGTCAGTGTTGTTAGCTCTGGAATGTCGAGTTTAGGCTAGAGGGACTATTGGTTTGGGTCCCAAGGCTTCTGGACTTATTTTTGGCCCTTGAGTTCCATTTTGGGAATTGTTGTCCTAAAGGTTGATTATGGGCATGGGGCCCACTTTTTATTGAATCGATCTCCGATGGGAATTTTTTTGAATCTATTGGATCCAAAATGTTGTTTCTAGTCAAATAGCTCTAATTCATTTTTTTCGTGGGACCCTGAATGCGTTCCCGGGGACCCAAAGTGTGAAAATCTGCCTTGGCTTGTTGCTGTTGTTGTTGGGGCGCACCTGCACCTATTTAGGTGTTGTTGCACCTGCGCCTATTTGGGTGCCATTGCACCAGCGCACCTGCGCCTATTTGGGTGTCATTGCACCAGCGCACATGTGCCTATTTCAGTGTCATTGCACCAGTGCACCTGTACCTGTTTGGGTGTCGTTGCACCAGCGCACCTACACCTGTTTGGGTGCTGTTGCACCAGTGCACCTGCACCTATTTAGGTGCCATTGCACCAGTGCACCTGCGCTGCTTTTGGGCGCACCTGCGCCTAGCGGGCCAGCTTTTATAAGTTGTTGGCAACTTTCTTCTCCCGCATTATTCATCTTTCAACCTCCGAATTCTCCACCTCTAAAACTCCCAAAACCTCCATTTTCCACAATTATTCAGACCAACAGATTGGAGATTAATATTTGTTGATCCTTGCTCGTCTATTGATTCCTAAATTGGTAAGTTCCCTAGTTAATTTTCGTTAAAACCCCATGATTTTTCCTCTTTAATCCTAGTTCTTTGTGGGCTGTTTTAGCCTTCATTTCATGTCCGTTTCTGCCCATAAATTTGGGCATATTCTTTTTGGATGATAAGGAACACTTTGGTGTTTATCATTTTTGGTTTTGGGTTGCGGGGCCCATAGGCTCGTTAGTGACCCAAATTTTGACCCGGCTATTATTATAGTAATATGGGTATCATTAGTCTTGTTTTGACGTATATATTACTGTTTTGATATTAGTTTCGTGAATTGGAGCTTCCCAGAGCAGTTCGAGCCTGGACGATGCCATCCCCGCAGCTATTCGTCGGACGATAGGTAGGTTATGGCTTTTCCTACATAGACTCTGCGTATATAGGCTATTACTGCATTAATTAGCATCCTTGGGTGGTTTGTTATAGGTTGGTACCCCAGACCTTGTCCTCCTTTTTCTGTCTGTTTATTTCATATGTTGGTTGTAGTATTCGTGTAGTATTGTATATTACCCTTGTGGTCCTGTGTGGCCTTGTATTAACTCTGGAACATAGACGGTGGGTGATTTGGGAATGTTTGAAAGTCCCAAACATAGAGATATCCTTTTAGGCTGGTTATATATGTTGAGTAGCTGCTGGGCCTGTGCAGGGCTGATAGAAATTGTTGTGAGTCGTTGGGATAATTTATATTTGTGTGCAAGCATATCATCTATGAAAACGGTTTTCCCCTGCATGTTTTACTTCAGTTTTGGCTGTGAGCCACTATAGATGGTTTTTACTAAACTTGCATGGCCCTGGGGGCCCATTTTTGGTATATCTGATGATAAAAAAAGGGATTTTGGATGATTTCACACTGATTTCTTTTATTACTGGTACTCGTCTCTGCTGGGTAGAGCACCAGACTCGATTTTATTACTGATTTAGACCCAGACACGCTCCGGGCTCCCTTTGAGAGGATTATTGAGACTTGTATCATAGATTTAGACCCGAGTATACCTCAGGCACCTTTTGAGAGGGTCTTTTGAGATTACTACTACTGTTTTAGACCCGGGTCGAAGTCGGGCATGTACTACAAGATTCCGAGTTTTGAACTACATTTGAGACTTAGCCACTGGCTTGAACCTGAACTCGATTCCGAAGGATATGTTTTGATTCTTAGTTTTTATATGTGGTCAAGGGATAGACCTTCATGGACCCCTATAATTCCTGGGCCACAGGCTACGAGCCGATGCAGCATGCCAGGAGGGGGGTGTACGGCAGAGAAAAGGTACACGGGAAAGAGCCTTCCATGGGTCCCGCCTCTATATGTGCCTGAGTGGTACCGAAGGGGGAACATACCAGTTATTTTCACATCATATCATCATCATGCATATTTTACTCGGATTCCACCATTATTTGTTGTGTGTTCAGTGTACGCTAGGTTGTATGGGCGGTCGGAGGGTTTGTTTTCACTTGAATGTGTTCCTCAGTTGTATGGGCGGCCGTTGGGACTGTAGGTAGATTATATTTACTCCTTTTTTATTTAGACTTTGTTTTGGCTTACGGTTCTGGTGGATTAGAAGTTATTAGCCTGTTGAGGCTCCGATTATGGGATCTTGATTTATTGAGAGGGCTAGGAAGTCCTATCTTATTGAGGCACTTTTGTGTGACCTTTCGAGCAAAGTTTAAAGTTTTGAGTAGTATCTCTCAGTTATTGTGGATTAGGGGTTCCATCCTAGGTTTATATTTGTGAGGTTAATCTCTGTTTATATTATCTTTGGAGTTGGGTTCGTAATGTGTTCTCCTTTAGTATATTGATCCCTACTTGAGTATGTGAAATTTCCTTCTCCCTTCCCTTTTACTTGAGGTTACCGGTATACCGCCATGTTTTCTTAACTCTCTCCTTTTATATATTATTGTTGCAAGGACCCCAGGTGCATTCTTCTTCTTACACTTGTGTTCTGTGTATATTGGTTTTATGTGCTAGCATTGTTTGTTATTCCTCTTGGTTGTCTGTTCTCTGTGCTAGTTCTGTGTGCTTCCTCAATTATTTTTCGTGACTGCTTTCTTGCTATCTGCTACTTACTATTTTTATATCTTATATGCGCTCAGTCGGCTGATGATGCCTATTGAGTACCCATTGTCTTGGTGCTCATACTACATTTCTGCACTTTTTGGTGCAGATATTAGTTGATCTTTCGCCGTTGATCACGTTGGAGACTCGTGCAACTTTTAAACATCGAGACTAGGGTGAGCGCCTGCCGATTGGGGCTTGTCTACATCTCCTCTTTTGTACTGATACTCCTTGTACTTTCAGAGACAGATTTATATTGTATTTTGTTACTTCTAGAACTTGTATTCTATTAGAAGCTTTTGGACTGTCGATGCCAAGTCTTGGGGTTGGTGTAGAATCTTTGTATATATATATTTTGGGTTGTTGCTTCCGCGTGTCTTATCTTTACATTCAGCTTCCATTTATTTTTGTTTGTTGTGCGTAATTGGTTAGGTAGTAGCCTATTACTAACCATTCTGGGCTACCAGAATTAGTTTGCCTACTGGGAGGTTGTAGGTGCCATCATAACTTGAAAAATCAGGTCATGACAACTTGGTATCAGAGCTCTAGGTTACCGGTGTCATGGTACAAAAGCAAGTGTCTATATAGAGTTTCGTGGATTGGTATGATGACGTATGTATCCTATCTGCGGGAGGCTACATGGCATTGTTAGAAAAAGTTTCATCTTCTTGGCTCCTTATCGTGCGTTCCTGGATCTATTGACTTCTACACATTGGTTGCTTCATTCCTTCTCAGATGCATAACGCGAGTTCGACAACGGTTGGTGTCGAGGCTTCTGTGCGTGTTGCTTCAGTGCTTCCATCAGTGCCATGACTTCAGAGTGAGAGTTTATTGCATTAGATAGGGGGTGTAGGGATAACCCAGCCTCCTATTGGATTTGTAGCGACCCCAATTCTTAAGGACACCGTGGCTAGGACTCTGATTCCTCCGGTGAGTGCTTCAGTACATGGTTCTGCGAGTGGTGCTTCAGTTAGGGTTGAGCTTCCAGTTCTTCAGCAGGGTTATCTGTCAGTATTAGAGTAAGAGGCGAGATTTCATGACATGGTTAGGCGTACTACTAGGGTTGTACCTTCAGAGTTTGATAGGGTTCAGAGTTTTGTTGGACGTTTGATTTCACCACTCCGTTTGGCGACCGAGCATTTGGTTACAGTTGGGATGACCTTCCTTCAGGTAGTGGATCATGTTTGGGCTATCGAGGGTTTATATCGTGAGGCTTATGGAGGTAGTGCTAAGAAACATCTTCACCAGGACAGTTCTCGAGGTTCTCAAACTCGAGGTAGGGGATTCTCCACCAGAGATAGGTTCCACTGCTTCTTATCTACCAGGTCAGTTTCAGTTGCTCCATGGGTTCCAAAGAGTGGTTGTATAGGGCATGTTGAGTGGAGTAGGCAGGGAACGGATCATATTCCTCAAGATTTGCCTTCAGAGTGTGCAGACCGTGGTGGACGGTCAGGTCTAGTAGGATCATCCCATCAGACTCCACTTGAAAGGGTTTGTTATTGGTGTAGGGAACGTGGGCACTTAGTTAGGGATTGTCCCGCGATTCTGCCTTCTGGTCAGCAGGGTCAGCAGGTGTTATCTCCCATGGCTTCAGTGCCACCGGCCAGAGGTGGAGTGCAGGGTAGTAGGGGTGGTCCCCAGGCAGTGAGAAGTAGTGTGTGGGGTTGCAGGGGTGGTCCCTGGATGGTTAGAGGTGGCTTCCATGCTAGCGTTTCAGGTATCCGTCCAGAGTCGATAGGCACCACGTGTCAGAGTAGAGCTTCTTTGGGTTGTTATAGTTGTGGGGTGATGGGACATTATGCTAGATATTGTCCCTAGCAAGGGACGGTTGAGCCATCAGCTTCGACCTCTCAGTCTAGAGTTAGATCCCGTTAGTCTGATGCCCTTCCTGGTGGGCCTGAGGTAGAGGTTCCTAATATCGTTGCTCCAGGTAAGGCTTCTGTTACCTTCGACTTGTGGTAGTCCTGCTCGCATTCTGATTCTATCCCTCCTATTGTTTATTTGATTATATGCCTACCTGCTACTTGTTTAGTTATTTGATTACCTGAATTGTAGTATCTATGTGTTGTTTTATTGGTAGTTTATTCTTTAGTAGTGGATGGGGATAAGTTATCCTTGTGAGGTGTTTTACCCGGATTGTAGCTCGTGGGTATTTCTTGTTAGCCTTTTTTTGGTTCGTTTTGCTTTCAGATCCATTATGACTCTAGGCTTATGTTGAGTCCTCCCTCTTGAGCGGTCCTAGATGGTTGTTGCATAGGCTATTATCTAGCGTGGCTAGAGGTTCTTGTTTTGGTTTGGTGTTATCGGTAGTTATGCCGGAGTTAAGATTTTACCTTAGTTGGGAGATATTGGTTATGCTAGTGTACATAGATTAGTGTGGTCTCTCGAGTGTTTAGAGTCGACCCTCTTTGTTTGATCAGTTTAGGAGGTTGGCAGGTGTGTGGGTTGTTCCCATAGTCTCCTCCAGTTCCTTGATCGTCGAGTTGTCTTGTTGTTTCCCCAGTTTCGGTTGGAACGAATCCTGATCGTAGTTCTTTGGTTGAGCTTTTGAGTGTGGGATGGTGGTTGATTCCCAATGGTAGCATCTTGGCTAAGTGTTGACCATACCCTCGTGGCTGGATTGTACTCGTAGCATTTTGGGTGAGTTGGGTCTCTGGCCCATTCTTCTCCTACTTCATTGAGTTTGACAATGTTGAGGTGGGAACTAAGGTAATGGCCCCAGATTCTTATTTGAGAAAGGATTTGTAAGGTTTAGCATGTGCGAAGGAAGGATTCATTTAGTTGAAAAAGGAGGGAGATGACTCCTTGTTTGTGCTTATGTGTTTAGTAGTTGGCTGAGGTGATGATGTAGGTTTCTTTGGGATTGTGTGTTGGGGATTTGATTCGGCCATCTACAGATTGCAGTGGTTTCCTTCTATTGGTTTGAGATTTCAGTAGCAGCTGCGGTTTTGGCAACTTTGGTTATTCAAGCCTAGTTGACTTCGGTTCCTATGGGTTCATTGGCAGCATATGAGTCTACTCGCAGGTTCGACAGAAACATTGATTGGTAAATTGGGATTTGGTTTCAGAATCATGTCTTGGCAGGTTACATCGGATTGTTTGTGGAAGTTTTTATTTGGTTGCAGCATCCTAGTGCCGAGAGGCAGTGGGTGCGGGAAACTTGGTTGCGGATGCGACTATTGGCCTTGGACACCTAGTCCTTGGCTAACCTCTGAATAGGCAGGATATTCCAGATTTCAGCAGTGTTCCAGTTAGTACGAGGTTCTTCTACCATGGTTGGAAAGACTCAGTGGCGTAAGTTTGAGCTTCAGCAGTGGTGTATGCTTTATGTGGTCAGCTTGTGCAGGTTGAGACTAGAGAGGCTATTTTGAGTTCTGATGATACTTAGAGACTGGTAATCACCATTCGATTTTTGAGGATTTGAAAGCTTATTTAGTTGATTCTTCCAAAGTTGTTGTTTATGTGGGGTTCCAGTGTTGGTTAGACTCGGCCAGTATGGACTAGAAGTTCGATATGATATATGCTTTGAAATGGTTGGTTGTGTGCAGATCTTGTAGAGCGGTTGATTCAAGCCAAAGGCATGAGTTGAAGTTATATGCAGATTTCCATGGCTAGATGGCAACTTTGAACCCCAGGAATCTTTTCCTTTGCCTTCAGGGTATTTTGACTAGATATTCATGGAATGGAGGACTTCTTCCCGAGGTGAGCTTGGTAAGAAATCAGAAGGGTGTTCGAGTATTCAGAGTTACAGCGGTATTCTCAGAGTTTAGAGCTTAATTGGTTATTTTGAGCTTAGTTGGTTATTTTGAGCTTAGTGGTGGTCTTACCACACTCCTTGTAAAGGCTTGGTTTTGGTTTTGGTCTGTTGGGCAGGTTGCCCTGGTTTATTCGCTTCCAGTTTACTCAGTCTCGGCGTGGTGCTGCGGTTGGGTTCGTTCTACAGTTTGGAAGTTTCTCCATTAACACAAGGTATTCATATATGCTTTTCCTAACTTTTGTGTGCGGAATTCAGTCGTATTTAGATAGGTTGTTAAGTTGGGTTCTATTATCAAGTTGGATGTTAGAAAAAGGGTTTGTTCATTGGTTGGTGGCCAGTCGGGCCAGGTAACTCCAGTCTTTGGTGATATGCTATGGGTTGTTATCTTGGATGGCAAAGGCTAGTAGGCTATAACTTGGCTTGGAAAGATCTTGAGTATAAAGGGTGGCTTCGTTCATAATAGAGAATAAGCGAAGGCTATGGGTCTCCGGGGTGTCAGTTGATGGTTCGAGGGAGGTTTGAGAGTTTGACTTATTTGGAGCTTCCTGTTTATGGTACAAAGGGATTAGGTTCAGAATAAAGGGTTTTGTGGAATCATCTGGCTCATGAGTTAGTGTTTTGGTTGTTGGCTTTTCTGGAAAATTTGGTTGTGGTTTCAATGGCTTGAGTTCTGTGTGTTAATCGCCTTGCTTCTCTAGGTTCGGTGTTGTGTCGGTGCTTATCGGTTAAGATTCCCAAGGTTCAATTTGGGTTGGCAGATCTTTGCAGTTTTGGAGTTTGAGTTTGGAATCTAGCCTGGCAAGTAAGAAGTTTAGTCTTGGTTGCCTTCTTTGGTTCTTCTCTATTTGGGTTCCATCCAATCGAGGAGGCTACCCGAGTTGTCCGAGAGAGTAGTGCGGGCTTCGTATCCGTTGTTCTTAAATCTCTAGTCTTTCCTTCTTTCTTGACTTTCGAGGACGAAAGTCTTTTTAGTAGTGGATGATGTAATGACCCTTCCAGTCATTTACGCATTTTCACCTTTCTTGTACCGTTAGAGCTTTCCTGTAGTGGCCCCTAGTCATTTATGATTTACTGGGACCGGTAGTTCGGTGCCCGGGCCGTTTGTTTGGTCTTTCGTCCATTCCTTGTTTTAGAGCTTTTAACTTTGGAAATCATTGACTTCAGTCAATATTCTTGGTGAACGTTCTCGGAATTTAATTCTGACAGTTCCGTTAGCTCCGGAGCGTGGACTTTGGTCTAGAGAGACCTTTGGTCAGGATTCGGGAGCTTTTCAGCTTGGAATTCTCTCTCATTCTGTGTTTTTAGGCCAGTTGGGCTTGCTTGGTTGACTTTGGTCAACATTCATAGAACAAGGCCTCGGATGAAAATTCCATCAGTGTTGATAGCTCTGGAATATCGAGTTTAGACTAGAGGGACTATTGGTTCGGGTCCCGAGGCTTCCGAACTTGTTTTCGGCCCTTGAGTTCTGTTTTGGAAATTGTTGGCCTAAAGGTTGATTATGGGCATGGGGACCACTTTTTGTCAAAATCGACCTCCGATGGGATTTTTGTTGATTCCATTGGATTCAGAATGTCGTTTCTAGTCAAATAGCTCTATTCGTATGTGTTCGTGGGACCCCGAATGCGTTTTCGGGGACCCAAAGTGTGAAAATGTGCCTTGGCATGTTGCTGTTGCTGTTGCTGTTGGGGCGCACCTGCACCTATTTGGGTGCCGTTACACCAGCGCACCGGCGCCTATTTGGGTGTTGTTGCACTAGCGCACCTTCGCCTATTTGGGTGCCGTTGCACCAGCGCACCTGCGCCTATTTGGGTGACGTTGCACCAGCGCACCTGCACATGTTTGGATGTCATTACACCAGTGCACCTGCACCTATTTGGGTGCCATTGCACCGCACACCTGCACTGCTTTTGGGCGCACCTGCTCCTAGCGGGCCAACTTTTTTAAGTTGTTGGCTTCTCCCTGATTATTCATCTTTCAACCTCCGAATTCTCCACCTCTAAAACTCCCAAAACCTCCATTTTCCCACCATTATTCAGACCAACAGATTCGAGATTAATATTTGTTGATCCTTGCTCGTCTATTGATTCCTAAATTGGTAAATTCTCGAGTTAATTTCCGTTAAAACCCCATGATTTTCCCTCTTTAATCCTTGTTCTTTGTGGGATGTTTTATCCTTCATTTCATGTCCGTTTCTGCCCATCTTTTGGGCATGTGCTCCTGGGATGATAAGGAACACTTTGGTGTTTTTCATTTTCGGTTTTGTGTTGCGGGGCCCATTGGCCCGTTTGTGACCCGAATTTTGACCCGGCTATTATTATAGCAATATAGGTATCGTTGGTCTTGTTTTGATGTATAGATTACTGTTTTGATATTAGTTTCGCGAATTGGAGCTTCCTGGAGCAGTTTGAGCCTGGACTACGCCGTCCCCGCAGCTATTCGTCAGACGACAGGTAGGTTATGACTTTCCCTACCTAGACTCTACGTATATAGGCAATAACTGCATTAATTAGCATCCTTGGGAGGTTTGTTATAGGTTGGTACCCCAGACCTTTTCCACCTTTTTTTGTCCATTTATTCCATACGTTGGTTGTTGTATTTGCGTAGTTTTGTATATTACCCTTGTGGTCCTGTGTGGCCTTGTATTGACTCTGGAATGTAGTCGGTGGGTGATTTGGGAATGTCCATGAGTCCCGGACATAGAGATATCCTTTTAGGATGGTTATATCTACTGAGTAGATGCTGGGCCTGTGCAGGGCTGATAGGAATTGTTGTGAGCTGTTGGGCTAATTTATATTTGTGCGCGAGCATATCATCCATGAAAAAGGTTTTCCCCGTCATGTTTTACTTCAGTTTTGGCTGCGAGCCACTATACACCATTTTTCTAAACTTGCATGGCCCCGAGGGCCCAATTTTGGTATATCTGATGATAGAAAAGGGGATTTTGGATGATTTCATACTGATTTCTTTTATTACTGGTGCTCGTCTCTGCCGGGCAAAGTACCAGACTTGATTTTACTACTTATTTAGACCCGGACACGCTCCCGACATCCTTTGAGAGGATTATTGAGACTTGTATCACAGATTTAGATCTGAGTATACCTCGGGCACCCTTTGAGAGGGTTTTTTGAGATTACTACTACTATTTTAGACCCGGGTCGAAGCCGGGCATGTACTACAAGATTCCAAGTTTTGAACTACATGTGAGACTTAGCCACTGGCCTTAACCCATACTTGATTTCGGAGGACATGTTTTGATTATGAGTTTAAGTATGTGGTCGAGGGGTAGACCTCCATGGACCCCTGTCGTTCCTGGTCCACAGGCTACGGGCCGACGCAGCATGCCAGGAGGGGGGGTGTACGGTAGAGGAGAGGTACACGGGAAAGAGCCTTTCATGGGTCCCACCTCTATATGGGCCTGAGTGGTACCAGAGGGGGGAACATACCAGTTACTTTCACATCATATCATCATCATGCATATTTCACTCAGATTTCACCCGTGTTTTTTGTGTGTTCATTGTATGCTCCGGTTGTATGGGTGGCCGGAGGGTTTGTTTTCACTTGATTCTATTCCTCGGTTTATGGGTGGCCGTTGGAACTGTAAGTAGATTATATTTACTCCCGTATTTATTTAGACTTTGTTTTTGCTTACAGTTCTAGTGGATTAGCAGTTATTATCCTGTTGAGGCTCCGGTTGTGGGATCTAGATTTATTGAGAGGGCTAGGGAGCCCTATCTTATTGAGGGACTTTTGTGTGACCTTTCGAGCAGAGTGTGAGGTTTTGTGTAGTATCTCTCAGTTATTGTGGATTAGCGGTTCCATCCTAAGTTGATATTTGTGAGGTTGATCTCTATTTATATTATCTTTGGGGTTGGGTTCGTAATGTGCTCTCCTTTAGTATATTGATCCCTACTTGAGTATGTGAAATTGCCTTCTCCCTTCCCTTTTACTTGAGGTTACCGGTATACCTCCATGTTTTCTAAACTCTCTCCTTTTATATACTATTGTTGCAAGGACCCCAGGTGCGTTCTTCTTCTTACATCCGTGTTCTGTGTATATTGGTTTTTTGTGCTAGCATTGTTTGTTATTCCTCTTGGTTGTTTGTTCTTTGTGCTAGTTCCGTGTGCTTCCTCAATTATTTTCCGTGATTTCTTTCTTGCTATCTGCTACTTACTGTTTTAATATCTTATATGCGATCAGTCGATCGATGTTGCCTACTGAGTACCTATTGTCTTGGTGCTCATACTACACTTCTTCATTTTTTGGTTCTGATATTAGTTGAGCTTTCGCCGTTGATCATGTTGGAGATTCATGCAGCTTTTGGACATCAAGACTAGGGTGAGCGCCTGCCGATATGGGCTTGTCTACATCTCCTCTTTTGTATTGATACTCCTTGTACTTTCGGTGACAGATTTATATTGTATTTTGTTACTTATAGCACTTGTATTCTATTAGAAGCTTTTGTACTGTCGATGCCAAGTCTTGGAGTTGGTGTAGTATCTTTTATATATATATATATTTTGGGTTGTTTCTTCCGTGTGTCTTATCTTTACATTCAGCTTCTGCTTATTTATGCTTATTGTGCGTAATTAGTTAGGTAGTAGCCCATTACTAACCGTTTCAGGCTCAGGGAATTGGTTCACCTATCGGGTGGTTGTAGATACCATCATGACCTGAGAAATCGGGTCGTGACATCTCTCGAACTCCCTAATGTATTAGGTAATGGAAAAACTAGCTCGACATAACATACTTTACCTAATCCTCACCCGAATTTCCCTAGATCATACCTTGCTCAGAAATCGTCTGAGACTAGCCTAGCCCAAATTTTTTAGCTCCCAAACTTGAAAGTTTTTTTAACCTGAAACTTCACACGAATGGTTTAACAGTAACGACGGAACAAGTCATTACAACAAATATCAATTTACCCACCGTTCATCCCCGAATGATCATACTTAAAAAAGATGAACTAAAAGAGAGAAAGTGTAGTACCTGAATTCTCAAACAAGTGAGGGTACTTGTCTCGCATGTACTTCTCGGTTTTCCAAGTGGCTTCCTCAACCAAACAATGCTTCCATTGAACCTTGACTGATCTGATCTCCTTTATCCTCAATTTTCGGATATCCTTATCTAGAATCATTACCGGCTCCTTTACGTACTGAAGATCCTTGTCTAGCAAGATTGAAACCCACTTGATAATGTACTCCCCGTCCCCATGGTATCGGTTTAGCATGAATACATGGAATACTGGATGGAGTACCCCAAACAAACTGGGCAGCAGTGCTAACTTGTAAGACATTGGCCCTATAATTTTGAAAACCTCGAATGGATCGATATAACGACGGCTAAGCTTGCCCTTCTTGCTGAATTGCATTACCCCCTTCATTGGGGACACCTTCAATAACACTAGCTCACAGACTTGAAATGCCATGTCCCTTACCTTGCGATCTGCATACTCTTTCTGCCTGCTTTGGGCTGCTAGCAACTCGGTTTGAATTCCCCTTACTTTTCCTGAGCTTCCCTCACCAAGTCCACACCCAAAGGTTTCACATCGCCTGCCTCAAACCACCCATAGGTGATCTACATCCCCTCTCATAAAGTGCCTTAAATAGTACCATGTCAATACTATAGTGATAGTTGTTGTTGTATGAGAATGCACACAATGGTAGGAACTGGTCCCAGTGATTCCTAAAGTCGATTACACATGCTCTCAGCATGTCCTCCAATATCTGAATTGTCCTCTCCGACTGACCATTCGTCTGATGATGAAAAGTTGTGCTAAAAGTGAGTTGGGTGCCAAACTCTTCGTGCAACTTGCCCCAAAATTTGAAAGTAAACTGGGTACCTCTGCCTGAAATGATGGAGAGTGGCACCTCATGAAGCCTCACAATTTCCTTAACATAAATCTTGGCCAACTATTGTGAGTTATAATCCACCCTGACCAGAATAAAATGAGATGACTTGGTCAGCTTGTCCACGATGACCCAAATGGAGTCATACTTTCCCAAGGTCTTAGGAATACCCACCACAAAATCCATGGCTATCATTTCCCATTTTCACTCGGGAATGAGCATCCTCTTAAGCAATCCTACAGGCCTTTGGTGCTCATACTTAACCTGCTGACAATTTTGACACTTAGACACATTTCATCCCAGGCCACCAACAAGGTCGCCTCAAGTCCCGGTACATTTTGGTTATGCCCAAAAGAATGGAATACCGCAAACCATGAGCCTCTGCCAACACATTCAGAATCAAGTCATCAACCCAAGGAACACAAATCCTCCCTCTGAAACTTATCACCCTGCTAATGTCCAATGTGGCATCCCCAGACTCTCCGGATACCTCCTTGTTTCAAAGTTTGTTCAACTGCACATCCTGAAACTGTTTGGTTTTGATCTCCTCCATAAATGTGGGTTTGACCTCAATATTGGCCAACACCCCACCCTTCTCTGATATACCTAACTCCATGAACTTAGATTCTAGAGCCTGAATCTCCCTAGCCAAGGGTCATTTCGATACCCCCAAACAAGCCAAACTTCTCATGCTAACTGCTTTCCGGCTCAATGGGTCTGCCATCACATTAGCGTTGCTCGAATGATAGTGGATGGTCACATCATAATCCTTCAACAATTCCATTCACCTCCTCTATCTCAGGTTCAAATCATTCTGGGTAAACATATGTTACAGGATGCGATGGTCTGTGAACACTTCCCACTTGACACTATAAAGGTAGTATCTCCAAATCTTTAGTGCAAAGACCACCACTGCCAACTCCTAATAATGGGTTGGGTAATTCTTCTCATGGGGCTTCAACTGCCTAGAAGCATAAGCTATAACATTCCTGTTCTGTATCAACATAGCACCCAAACCCAAATGTGAAGCATCACAAAGTACAATGAAATATTTACATTTAACCGGCAATGATAGGATGGGGCTGTAGTTAGAAGAATCAGACCAAACAAAAGGTACCTCCTTGTGATTTAACCTTGTCAAGTGAGCAGTGATGGACGCAAAATTCTAGACAAATCTGCGGTAATAGCCTGCAAGCCCCACAAAATTTCTAATATCAGTCACTGAGCTAGGCCAGACCCAACTCTTAACTTCCTCAATCTTTTGGGGATCCACCAACACCCTTTTTCTGAAACAACATGCCCTAAGAAGGCAACCGAAGACAACCAAAATTCACACTTCAAAAACTTGGCATACAATTTATGGTGCCTCAATATCCCCAGAACAATGCGAAGATGCTCTGCATGCTCTTCCTTACTCTTGGAGTAAATTAGAATGTCATCTATAAAAACAATGATGAATGAATCCAGAAACAATTTGAAGACACCATTCATCAAACTCATGAATGTTGTTGGCGCATTGATCAACCCGAACAACATTACCAGGAACTCATAGTATCCATAACGAGTCTAGAATATCATCTTAGGTATATCCTCTGGCCTATTTTTAGCTGATTATACCCTGACCTCAAATCAATCTTCGAAAACATGGAAGCACCCTGTAACTAGTCAAACAGGTCATCTATGCAGGATAAGGGATACTTATTTCAGATGGTAATCTTGTTTAGTTTCATGTAGTCTATACACATCCTTATACTACCATCCTTCTTCTTCACAAACAATACCGGAGAACCCCAAGGTCAAGCACTGGGACGAATAAAGCCTTTATCTAAAAGTTCCTGAAGTTGAGTCTTAAGTTCCCTCAACTCTGTCGGAGCCATACAATAAGGAGTAATAGAGATTGGGTGAGTGTATGGCTCCAAATCTATACATAAATCAATGTCTCTATCCGGAGGTATGCCAGGAAAATCCACCAAAAATACCTCTTGAAACTCAGAAACTATCGGAACTGACTCAATCAAAGGGGACTCCACACTAACATCCCAAAAAAGAGCCAAGAAGGCCAAACAACCTTCCCCACTAACTTCATAGCCCAAACAAAGGATATAATCTTTGCCAGCTTAGGCCTGTAAATACCTTCCCACTCTAGCCTATCCTTACCCAGAATCACTAGAGTCACTGTCTTAGCATTACAATTCAAAACAACATGGTATGGAGACAGCCAAGTCATACTCAAAATGACATCAAAATCTAGCATGTCCAGAATAACCAAAATCTATCCAAGTCTGAAAACCCACAAAAACCACAGGACAAGTATGATATACATGGGTTACTACTAAAGACTCCCCAACTGGGGTAGAAACATGAATAGGGTAATCCAGGACATCACAAACCAAATTCAGACCCAAAGCAAATTTCACAAAAACATACAAATAAGTAGAACCTGGGTCAAACAATACAGAAGCCATCCGATCACAAACTAGAATTGTACCTGTTATAATGGCATCTGATGCTTCAGCCTCAGACTTCCCCGGTAATGCATAAATATAGGCCATGTCATTAATCCGAGCAACCTCTCTGACTAGCTACGCTACTCCCCTGCATGTACCACCATTTCCTCTGTTTCCCCGACCTCCCTAAAAATTACCTTGCCCACATTGTGGATGACCTCTGCCATTGCCACCTCCACCTACCAGAACCAAAACACCGGTCTTCTGCTAAGTCTGGTTTCCTTCCTGCTTGTGAGGTCACTCCCTCTTGAAGTGACCCGAATCTCCATAATGAAAACATCCACGGTCAAGAGTAGACCTTCTAGTAGAAGTATAAGAAGCCCCCTGGCCCCTAGGAGCTGAGAACTGCTGATTGGCTCCTGGGTGACCACCTGCAGAAGCTGGCATGGCTGACTGAATAGGACGAGCAGAATACACTTGTTGGTTGTGAACCTTGGAGTAAGAACCACTGAAATTACATTCATTTTGGGACTTCTTGGCTAACACCTTAGCCTGCCCAACCTATCTGACCCCCTCCAGTTTCTTCACGTAGTTAGTCACCTCATTAAAACTCTTCCCTGTAAGGTCATATGCACACACAACACCTGCAACTCAGTATTCAGGCCCTTCATATACAGACAAATCCTCTCCTCCTCAGTATCTAGAAGTTGAGTAGCAAAATGTGACAAGGCATGAAATTTAGCCTCATAGGCTAAAACAGACATGTCACCCTACTTAAGATCCAGAATCTCATCCTTCTTGCGATCCCTCAAGGTGCGAGGCACATATTTCTCTAAGAACAGAGCATGAAATTGTGCCCAAGTGATCGGAGGCAAAGCTAATAGCCGACACTTTACATGATCTCTCCACCACTGCATTGCATCACCCTGAAGATGAAAAGTTACAAACTCTACCCCATGCTACTGCACAATGCCCAACTTATGCAGTCTCTCATAGCAGTCCAGAATAAACTCAAAGCCTTCCTCCTTCTCTATACCTTGAAAAGTTGGACGTGTCAGTTTCAAGAATTTGGTCAGCATCTCTTGCTCATTCTCAGTCATAACAGGACCTAGCATCAGACAGAAGAAATCATCAGTACCTAATTCAGCATCCATCCTAGGAGCAGTTGCAACTGCTGGTTGAATGCACGTAACCTGATTTATTGTACGAGTAGGGGTGGCTCCAGTACCCGCCATCCCACTCAGAAAATCCCACACCTGCTGAAATACCTCGAGTGATATAGGGGGAAGGCCTGCACCTCCATCCGATTCTGCCTCCTCTTATTTCGCGCCCTCCTCAAGTACAGCCTCAACCTCTTCCTTAACAAGATCCTGGTGTGGGGAGGGGTCACCGCCCTTGGCCCTGCCACTGCCTGAGCTCCACCCCTGGTGGTTGTTGCTCTTCCTCTACCCTGCCCCTACCCCTTTCTTGCCCTATGACTACTAGTTTCACCACTGGAAGCACCGCTCTCGCTCAATTACGTCTGGTGTTAACCATCTATGGAAAAAGAGTGAAAGAAGTTAGATACCAATTTGTATCACCAGTTACCAATTGGAATCAAGTTATAACATGAAGGAAGAAAGAAGAGATAGTTTCTTAAAGTCCAATAGCCTCTCGAAGAAAAGTACAGACGTCTCTGTACCATTCTGCAAGACTTTACTTGACCCTTTTTGGTATAACGAGATCAACAAACCTAGGGCTCTGATACCATCTTTGTCATGACCCAACCCACCGCGAGTGGAACCCATCCAAAAACTCCAGATGAGCGAACTAATAATCAACCCAACAATTAATGAAACTAACAGCTCAAAACCAGATGCATTAAAATAAACTAGCATTCATATCTAACAATACTAAAAGCAATGATCCTGCAGAAATACCCCTAGAATCTAAAGTCATTGTACCAAAACATCTACTAATGTATAGAGTGAGGGGATGAAACCCCAAAACAAAAGAGTCTAAGTCTGAAATAATAGACTAGAGATATACTGGATGAAACCATGGTAGCCCAGAAGAAGTAGCTCACCCTTGGAATCTGGAAATGACAAGACTGCAACTGAGGTCACGTAGCAGTTGCTAGAATATGTCATGTACTCACAAAAGGAAAGCAAGTACAGTATCAGTACACAAAACCACAGTGTACTGCTAGGATCATTGGCCAGCTCCAATAAACAATATATGAACAGTAAACAAAGACTGAGTAAAGTATGAAAAAACATGAGTAAACAAACCAGCAATATCATTCCAGACTCTCAGTCTTACATCCAACTTACCAACTACATGAAACATGTTCAACAACCACTACAACAATAATAATGACAATAAGCATATACCCTTTTTAAGTAACCCGGACCAACCAAAGATCCCTAGAGTAACACTTAAGTGTTTAACATGCAATTCTCGGTCTACACAAGGACCAACCCCACATATACGTGTGACTACCCAGCCTCTCATAGACCAATATGCAACAATCACAGTTTCAACAGTCAACCCAGTCCATTCATGTAACCATCAACAAATACAATCAACAAATATAAATAAACTTGTACTAGGCATAGTACTCGAGCCAACTATTAGAGAACATATACCAGGCATGGTACCCGATCCAACTGATAACTATCCCATATCGGGCGTGGTACCCAAGCCAACCAATATATATCTCATACCAGACATGGTACCTAAGCCAACCGAATGTCACACACAATCCAACAAGTCAATAATTAATGAACAAAATCACACTTGTAAACCAACAAACAACCAAACCAAGTTTATTTAACATAATTAACACATGGATACTTAGACATTCATAATTCCATTTCCCTAAGCATGCAATGCACATACAATATTAAGCGACTGTTATATGAACACATATTGCATTTGGGAAAATAATAACCATCACCTACCTCGAGTAGCCAGAAATCTCTACTGGACCTAAGCATTTACATTCCCTGAAGCTTCCATTTTTCCTTGGTCTAAAAACAATTACACATAACTACAATTAATCCAAATGGCCTACAATTACCCGGATTATACGCAAACCCTAATCCCAATGCCAACCTATGATCATTCCACCTATCACACGGCTTTTCTACCATTAATTCATCCAAAGCTATCATTTTTACAGATACATTAAGCAATTAATGGTGTTTAGTCATAATTGAACAATTATAATCATAACCCAAGAATTCTACATCCTAAAATCCTCTTTTCACCGGATTCTACCATCTTAGGTCAACCCAAGCTTTCCCCCAAGCCCAAAATTATCAATTCTAAGGTCTGGGAATCGAAGTACTGAAGTGGGGAGAAAAATCCTTACCTTTTCGATGGAGTTTGGTGGAAAATCAATAGAAATCGCCTCCCTTTGCCTATGCCCTTTTCCAAAATGTTCTTGAGAATTTCTGAATGTTTTTGGAGAATTTTTGCATTAACTGCAACTTGTTCTGCTATAGCAGTCCGTACACTGCTATAGAAGCGTTGTCATAGTGGACTCAACCGCTATGGTGGTGCTGATCGACTTTGACTTCCGCTATAGTGAGAATTTCTCTGCTATAGCGGTTGTTGCTGTTGTGTGGTGTCAATCACTCTAGAAATTTACATGGAAAAAAAATTCAAAAAATCCCGCAAGAGTGTCCATTTTAAGACACACCTCAAAACCTGACATTTTGAACCAATCCTTTCACATTAACTTTGATATCAGGAGTTTTATTCACCCGAATTTATTTCCAAAAATTCTCCGAACTACTCAGTGTCTTAGCTAACTGAAAAACTAACTCAACATAAGATACTTTACCCAATCCTCACCTAAATTTCCCTAGACCATACGTTGCTAAAAAATCATCCGAGAGTAGCCTAGCCTAAATTTTCCAACTCCCAAACCTAGAAGTTTTCTAACCCAAAACTTTGCTTGAATGGTTTAACCGTAACAATGGAATAGGTCGTTACATTATGATTTCTATGCATTAGAATCAATAGTTTCAGGCTTGAGGGGGATTTGGCTTGACCTAAGGAGGAAAAATCTAGTATAACAAGGATTCTAAGGTGTAGAAATCTTGGGTTTTGTATGTAATTTCTTATTCATGATCAATTTACCATAATTCACTAAATGTAACCATAAAAATGGTAGTTCTATGTGAATTAATGGTGGTTAAGCCCTGGGATGGGTGGAATGATTATGGGTTTGGCCTGGGGATTAGGATTTGGATATAATCTAGGTATAATTTGGCCACATTGATTAATTTTAGTGTTTTTTTTAGTGGTTGTGTTTAGACCAAGGGCAAGCAAAAGGTTCAAGAAATGGGAAGGCTCCGTTCCAGTAGAGCTTTCAGGATAATTCGTGGTAGGTGATGGTTGATTATTTTTCCTATTTACAATATGTGTGCATTGTTAACTATTGCTTTAGTATTGTCTGCACATTACGTGGTTTAGGGAACATAATGATAAATATCTGTGATATCCGGTGTTAATCATGTGGAATAAACTGTCTTAATTACTTGTTGGTTATACTTGTATGGTTGTGTTCACTATTGTTGATTGATTGGTTGTCTGTGATATTTGGTTGGCTCGGGTACATGCCTGGTATGGAATATTCATTAGTTAGCTCGGGTACCACACCTGGTATGGGATATTCATTGATTGGCTCAGGTACTATGCCTGGTACTAGTTCTAATATGGTTGGCTCAAGTACCACGCCTAGTACATTATTTGATTGTACTTGTTTGGATGGTTCCATGAGTGGATCGAGTTTGCTCCTTGTGTTATAATTTTTGCATTTTGGTCTATGAGTGGCGGGGTGGTTGTGTTAAATATTGGGTTGGTTCTTTTGTAGACCAGGGTTGCATATTAAACATGGTCGATGTGGACTTAAGGGTCCTTGGCTAGTCTTGGTTACTTGAAAAGGGGTAGATGTGCATACATTATTGTGGTTGTTATGGAGTATGGACATGTTTCATGTAGCTGATAAGTCAGGTTGATGACAGATAGTCTAGGTTGTATTTGCTGGCTTGTTTACACATGTTTTGTCATGCTTTACTAAGTTCTAGTTAAATGTTCATATTTCATTTATTGGAGATGGCCGATGATCCTACCAATACATCATTGTTTTATGTACTGATATTGCACTTGCTCTTGTTTTGTTGAGTACAAGGCATATTCTAGCGGTTGATGTACGACCTCAGCTGTGACACAATCGTTATCTGAATCTAAGGGTGATCTATTTTTTTGGGCTTCCATGTATTCGTCATTTCCTTCTAGTCCATTGTTCAGACTCAAACTACTTTTCTTTTGGGATTGCATCCCCGTACTCTAGACTTGTTAGATGTTTTGGTACACAACTTTCAAATTCTAGGGTTATGTTCTACAGGATTCTCTTTTAATTGTCTTAGATATGAATTCTTAGTTTTATTCAATGCAACTGGTTTTAGCTGCTTAGTTATGATAAGTGTTGGCTTAGTTACTTGGTTCTCTCACTGGGGGTTTTGGGTAGGTGCCACTCGCGGTGGTTTAGGTC
This sequence comes from Jaltomata sinuosa, assembly GCA_003996215.1. Classification (NCBI taxonomy): domain Eukaryota; kingdom Viridiplantae; phylum Streptophyta; class Magnoliopsida; order Solanales; family Solanaceae; genus Jaltomata; species Jaltomata sinuosa. Next base: position 280,938 of record QJPP01007231.1, read on the forward strand.
ATGACAAAGAAGGTATCAGAGCCCTAGTTCATTGATCTCATCATACCAAAATGGGTCTAGTAGAGTCTTAGGAATGGTATGGAGACGTCTGTACTTTTCTTCGAGAGGATACATGACTTTAGGAAATTTAACTCTTTTTTCTTCCTTCGTGCTATAACTTGATTCTAATTGGTATCTGGCAATAAAAATTGATATCTAACCTCCTTCATTCTTTTATCCATAGATGGTTAATAGTAGGTGTAATGGAGCAAGGCAGCAACTCCAGCTGTGGTACCGGTGGCTAAAGGGCGAGAAAGGGGCAGGGGAAGGGGCAGAGGAAATGCAACACCCACCAGGAGTGGGGCTCAAACATCGGTTGAGCCAAGGGCGGCGACCCCTCCCCCACCCTAGAATACTGTTGAGGAGGAAGTTGAGGTTGTACACAAAGAGGGCGTAGAACAAGAAAAACCAGCACCAGCCGGAGGTGCAGGTCTTCCCCCAATGTCATCTGAGGTAATTAAGAAGGTGTTGGCCTTTCTAAGTTGGCTGGCAGGTACTGGAGCCACCCCTACTGGGCCAACGAATCATGTTCCAAGCGCTCATACAGTTGTTTCCATAGCTCCTAAGATGGGTGAAGTATCGGGTACCAGTGCGTTCTTTCATCCAATACTAGGCCCTGTTATGACCGAGACCGAGCACGACTTGTTGACCAAGTTCTTGAAGTTGAAACCTTTATCATTTCATGGTACAGAGAAGGAGGATGCCTTTGAGTTTATTCTGGACTGCTATGAAAGGTAGCACAAGTTGGGTATTGTGCAGCATCATGGGGTGGAGTTTGTGACTTTTCAACTGCAGGGTGATGCCTGATAACGCTCAAATCGTGGTCTCCAATAGGAGGTCACGGTGATCGTCAGAGCAAAAAAAAATTTATAATTCCCAATGAGTGTCAGGGTCGTACCCAAGGAAACAATATAGTCGCGATCGAGCTAATAGAGAATCCAAGCAACTTATTAAAGTTCAATCAACAAAAGGGAAAAAGATATCTAAAAGGGGGGTTTTAGACTACAACTAAAGATAAAAGAAAATCAAATAAAAGATAAATTGATCAATGGCTTTCACCTTGCTTTCGCCAAGCAAGGACAACAAGGAAGACATGGGAATGGGAATTCAAATCACAAGACTTGCACCCGATTAACACTTAGGTAGTCTTGGTTGAAGGTATGCCTAACCGTCTTTCGACCAATCAAGCATATATATCGTGTGTTCTCTCGAACCACCACGAGTAAGTAATAAACCAACCAAATAACTTGGGTGAGTTGGGTTATCTCTAACCCCAACTCTTAGATGGGAGTTTCTGGCAATCAAACTATCTCTAGCCTTGATCTAGAGTGGAAACCCTCAAATCCCCACTAATGAATCTTTCTGAATTTGAGAAATCCTCTCTCGAGCAAAAACCCAAATTAGCAAGCTAAGTCAATGTTTGCAACTAATGACTATAAATTCAAGCATGGAGGATTCAATAGACCCAAATAATCAAACAAGAGCAAAATCTATATATGAATTCAATACCCAAACAAGTATTATCTCTAATACAACCCAAATCTCAATTCAACAATTACACCAATAAAATAGCAATTAAGAACAAGAGTTTGAAGAATGGAACTTAAGATTTTACAATACAAAGCATCCAAATCTTCACTCCTATGGTGTTGGTTGATGAACTTTCTCTCCAAGCTTGCCAAAAAATATGAGAATAGCCAAAGATCCAGCCAAAGATGTGTTCCCAATCGGCTGAGAAGACTTTTATGTGGGTTGGGGTTTCTAAATATGTGAAATTCCAAAACTGCCCCAGCTGCCTCCACTTTCTTTCTTTGCCTACGTGAAAGGTCGGCCGCGTACGCAAAGTGTCTTTGTCTAGTTGACCTTCGCATACACAGTCAAGGGGTCGTGTTCGCAGAGCTTTGCTCCAGTTGTCCTTTGCGTACGCGTGTAGGACACCATGTTCGTGAAGGCATGTACTGCTGCCAGCTACTTGCTTCTCCGAATAGCTCCCTTTTTGACTTGTTTTCATCTGAATTCTTCCTGAACACTTCTAAAACAAAGGAACCTGCAAAATAAAAGTAATTCGTGTCAATTGCACTATTTTTCCACTTATTCTTAGCAAAAGCATAAGTTTAAAGGCTCAATATGTAGGTAGAATACCAACTTATCAAACCCCCAAACTTAAACTATTGCTTGTCCTCACGCGACTCAAAAATTCTACCTCAAGAGGCATAACACATAAGTGCAAATGACCATACCACAAGCCAAGGAAAACCCATCGAAACACCAAGCATGACCTCGGTTGGTACTAACGATTAGTCAATTGCATGATACTTACTCTAAACATTCCCTTCAACACAATTCAATTATGCCATGGCAAAGTAAGAACAAGCAAGTGACAACAACCAATCCTCAAGATGTGACTCAAAACACTAGCTTACCAAAACATGCTCATTTGATTCATTTTTCAGAGTTTATCAATGTCACCAACTATTCTAATTCGCATGCCCTCACAAGAATGGAAGTCCCAAAAACACATTATGTACAAAAAATAATCACAAGGGACAAATACAAACACTCACACTCACAAGGAAGTTCAAGTGCACACACGTCGAATCATAGGCTTGCCCTTCATGTAAATCGCCACTAATGTAGGGTAGCCAAGCTTGGAATCACCAAGGACTTGCGGGTTATGATGTTAGATAGGGTTAAGGTGAGGATATCATTTGGTTCAAGTGACTACACCTCCCTAATGCTCTTTGTTCTCATTTTGAACACCGCTCACATTTTCAATTTCAACTTCACCTTATTTCTCCCTCACACAACCCAAGATTCTCCTTTTTAACTCATAATCATTCAACTTCTTATAACACCTTCACTTGGTAGCACCTATTTTTGCTTTTCAATTTGCTCATTGGATTGATCTTTTGGAGCAATTTTCAATTCGAAATTAAGGTGCCACCTTGCACTTGAAGTGCACTTCTTTTCTTCTCTTTATTTGATCACATGCACCCCCAAACTTAGGCATTTTCCTACGTTATATTTCGTTTCCCCCCTCCCAAACTTAGGCTTTTAGCCTACATTTCATTTTTAAGCAATTAGGGAGGATGGGTGCCAAAATAGAGGTTCTAAAATGGTCAAGGTGTTACAAGGTGCCAAAGAATGGTCACAAGCTCAAAAGGGGCTCACTAGGATTGATGTCATGGGAAGTTATTTTGGTGAAGTGGCTATCAAAAAGGGCCTAAGGTCATTTTCCAAGCTTGGTTACACCTAGAATTTCTCCTTGAATCACATTTGGGGCAAGTTCTAGACGACACGCATGCCTGAGAATTATTCAACTAAACCTCACCACACATGACATGTGAATTAATCAAGAAGGATCAATTTTTAACTTCCTAATCAAAAAGCAAAAGGAGCAATCTATATTATCACCGCTAATGATCTAAGAGTCACAAAAAGATAAAAGGGTTGTCACAAGCTTCATTCTTCACCATGCATTTTTCACAAAATTTTTGGAAGGGTATGTCTATTTCATTTAGCATGCAAGACTACTTCATTAGTATCAAACAAGTCAATTTAAAACCAAAACCTTAAGAGATGACGATTTGCCCTTAAGAATGACGTCACTCAGTCTATCATTGGGCCAATTCATCTATCTAAATCAGTATGGCTACACCGGTTGGATCAATATAAATATCACCTTTTTCGGGCACATGCGATTTGCACAAGTCAAAGTGCGTGTCGCACGTGCAACGCATAGGTCAATCAGTGGGCATGTGTGAAATTCTTGCAGTTTACACATCGACATGTGCGACACAAATATCCCTCATGCTCAGACAAGTTCCATCTAGCCTAACGGGTACTCAGACTTCCCCTGGCCCACAACAACTAGCATCTCAACTACCAATTACCAAAAGAAGCTAAAAAGTAAAGAAAACTCAAAAGCTAAACCATCAACTTCTTCCACACAACATCAAAACCCGACGAGGGTGCAAATCCACAAAGTAGACCCGACGAGGGCATCACAGTTTATAAACAAACAAACAAGCCCAGTAAGGGCATAATAGTATCAAAAATGATAAAACAAACTCGGCAAGGACATAATAATATCCATAAGTAAAGCAAGCTAAGCTAGAAGGATAGAGTGTGGATCAACACGCCACCCCTAACTAAGATAGGACAGGGCCCTCACTGCATCAAAGTGAGGAATAAGTTTGAGGGGGCTCCCTAAGGTGTATCAATCTGAACTGGAGGAAGAGGGAAACTCAAGTCGCTCCTCATCCTCATCATCATCATCCTCCGATGTACCTGATCCACAAAACGACTTTAATTTATCCATCATCTTGTTCAAGAACTTGCTCTTCTTCTTCTCGTGCTCGCTGAACTTCTTTTGTCGCTTTTCAACCTTACCCTGCCTGCAACTCATGTGCTCCAAGCGGGTATTCATTGAACTCAAGTGCCCATTAATCATTTTCTTCTCATTCTCCACTTGGCAAGAGATGGTGGGACTCAGAACCTGGTAGTGTGTCAGCTCCAGCTGAGCCAGTAGAGAATCTAGCCAACAACTGTTGAACATGTGCATTTACTCATTGAATCTGACTAGAGAGGTGATGCACTAGATAGGGCCCAGACTGTAGAGCTCCCACAGACTGAGATGATCCAGATGCAACTCTCGAAGGGCCAGTGGGTTTAGTCAAAGACTTTGGAAACTGTCCGAAGGATGGAGAAGCCACGTCAATCTTTCTCTTTTTCTGCTTTGCATTTGGGGCCCTCTTCAAAAATGGGTGGATCAGAGTTGCTGGCTTCTTTTTAATATCAGTCAGATTTGGCAACACCCCAGCTTCGTAGCACAACTGAGTCACCAATGAAGGGAATAAAAGGCTTTTAAACCTTTCACTAGCTACCTCAGCCATTTGAGCCACAATAAGGAGCCTAACATTTACATCGATGCCATCAATGAGGGCTTCCACCATCAATTCTCGATCAAGGGTCACATCGGTGTCATGAGAGGATAGTATGATCCTCGCACAGATAATTGAAAGCCAAGTCTTGGCTTCTGCACTGAACTCATATGAATCAACCCCTTTTTGCAAAGTCAACCAATTTGGAGTCACCCCATCATGCAACTTGTCTACCAACCACTGGTGTCCTTCAGCTTTGGATTTTGCAATGTAAACCTCATTGTCAGCATCTGGAAGGTTGTACAGTGCATTGATGATCTCGGAGTTAAAACTCACTTGGACTCCCTGAATTGTAGTGACTAGAGCGCCATTGAAATCAGTGATCGAAGCATTAGCATAGAACTCAGTGACCACTGTGTGGTTAGCCATGATAGGTGGAGGGGAAAAGCATATCCACCCCCGCTCCAACAACCTCTTGTAGAATTCTGGCATTTTATGTTCAACTTTGTCCATATTGATTCCTTTCTCCCTAACAAAAGGCTTGGACAATAGCTCATCATATCGGCGCTCACATGATGCCGATAGGAATCTATCTTGATCATAGTTCTCCTCTATTTCCACATACGGAGCATTTTCAACTTCATTGTCACTACCGTTGGAGGCCATATTTTTTATCAAAGTACCTACAAAACACACCATTATGTTAAAAGTTCTTAGAGACACTTAAAACAATGTACTATGAAGCACTTAGGCCAAAGAAATAGCTGAAAGAAATTCTGAGATAAGATGTGCGGAGCTACTGTTTTGACACTGCCAGGCATCCCTTCTTCGCGTTCACAGCCAGGTGGCTGCATTCGCGAAGAAGGATTTTTATTTTTCAAAAAATTTCTCCTTCGCAAAAGCGGCCAGGTAACCACGAACGTGAAGGCCATCGAGTTCACCCAGATCAGTGCCTCTTTGAAGCATTTTCTCAAATACTTGGCAGGCACACTTTGTTTAAGTAACTTTTATGCTTATTGCCCATGCCAATCACTACATTATTGCACTCTTGTACACATTTTACCCATCTCAATCAATTTCTCCCAATAATGTATCAATTAAACACAATTAGAAGTTGATTTAAAGCAAGGGGAGATCAACCAAGAATGCCATTACCCATTTACTACACATCAAGTTGAGGAAGAAAGGAACCCATTTCAAGATACAAGAAGGGTGGAGTTCATACCAGATGGATTGCAAGTTATGAAGCAATGAATGGAAGGACTTGATGGAATTATTATGTGCCAAAGGAGAGGGAGTATTCTTGTTTTGACCAGAAAAATGTTTGGGGCTTCTGATTTTTTAACGTTTCTTAAACTTACCTGAACTTCCTGGATGCTTCACATTCACGGGTGGTCTAGTGCATTTGCAAAGGCTTGACATTTAGCTGGCCTTCGCGTTCGCGGCCAGTCCACCATGTTCGCAAAGAAAGAGTGTTGGGATAGATTTTTCAATTTTTCTCCAGCTTACGGCCCACGATGTGCGATGCCTAGTGCGACAAGCACTTTGTGAGGTGCGAAACACATCATGTTTGCACATGCCAATATTTTTGATCAGTTCACTGTTTGATTGTGCGATGGCATGCGTGATGGGCACTCTTCCAGGTGCGAAAAGAACGTTTTTCAGAGGTATTTTTAGTGCTTCTCAACACATGGTTCCTCTTCTCATTCCTTTGGGCACCTAAAAACACACCAAAAAGAAAAAAAAGTGATGTAAAGCATAAAAACGATGGGTTGCCTCCCATCAAGCGCACAATTTAACGTCGCGGCACGATGCAAGCTACCTCACCATTTGGATCTTCATTTGGAGGATTTGAACCTTTGACCCAAACTTGAATTGAATTTTTGGTGATAATCCTGGGGTGAAGGTTTGATCATGAGAAGGCCATTATCTTAATTTTGCATTTTGCACTTTTTGGCCTTCAAGTGAGAAAGGACACTTTGCCTTCTTTCCACGACAAACTCAAAATTGGATAGACCTTTATCCACCCTCCTTCCAAGGTCTTCCAAAATCTTGATTACTTCAACTCTCGTCCATTCAATCAAACTTAAGGTCGAACAAAGGTTGAAGTGGGATTTGGGTGTCTCCACCTTCAAGCTTGCCTCATTCATAACATCCTCACTTAGAGATGCTATGACAGCATGACCCATATATGGGGTAGTTGGTTGCAACACCACCTTCAATTCATGATGCTCCCTTGTGTTTTCCTCTTCTTTAGCCCTTGCGTCCACAAAGCATTGCTTTACGGATTGCACACTCGACTCTTGGGTTTCTAACAAGGCTAAGAGGGTTTGGAGATTGACACATATGCCTTCTTCGCTTGTGAAGTCATGGTCCCTGTTAAGGTCACAAGAACCACTAGCAACATTGTTAGCGTAAGAAGGGGGAGGGGGACGATCATCATTGGGGAATTTTCTCCAATGTTCGTCATGACCACCAAACAAATAGCAATTGCGCCTATCATAGGAGCAAGAAGGAGAATATCTACCTCTCCTAGGGCCAATTCGACACCTTCTTCCAAGGTGGGGTCCTCCACAATAAACATAATAGTTGGGAATATAAATTGGGATGCAACTATTAACATTTCTAGAATTCAAATAACCCATGATGCCATCAATTAACTAAAACTAAACAAAAGAAAAACAACTATTCACAAAATTGAACTAGAGTAAGTAAATTCAAATTCTAACCTAACTCAATACGCCAAATTGTTCCCCGGCAATGGCGTCATTTTTTAATAATGCTCAAATCATGCTCTCCAAGTAGGAGGTCACGACGATTGTTAGAGAAAAACAAAATTTATAATTCCCAATGAGTGTCGGGGTCGTACCCAAGGGAACAATGAGTCACGATCGACCTAATAGAGAATCCAATCAGCTTATTGAAGTTCAATCAACAAAAGGGAAAAAGATATCTAAAAATGAGGGTTTTAAACTACAACTAAACCTAAAAGAAAATCAAACAAAAGATAAATTGATCAATGCCTTTCACCTTGCTTTCCCCAAGAAGGACAACAAGGAAGACTTGGGAATGGGAATTCAAATCACAAGACTTGCACCCGACTAACACTTAGGTAGTCTTGGTTGAAGGTATGCCTAACTGTATTTCAACCAATCGAGCATATATCTCGTGTGTTCTCTCGAACCACCACGAGTAAGCAATAAACCAACCAAATAACTTGAGTGAGTTGGGTTATCTCTAACCCCAACTCTTAGATGGGAGTTTATGGTAATTAAACTATCTCTAGCCTTGATCTATAGTGGAAACCCTAAAATCCCAACTAATGAATATTCTCGAATTCGAGAAATCCTCTATCGAGCGAAAACCCAAATTAGCAAGCTAAGTCAATGTTTGCAACTATTGACTATAAATTCAAGCTTGGAGGATTCAATAGACCCAAATAATCAAACAAGAGCAAAATCTATATATGAATTCAATACCCAAACAAGTATTATCTCTAAGACAACCCAAATCTCAATTCAATAATTACACCAATAAAATAACAATTAAGAACAAGAGTTTGAAGAATGGAACTTAAGATTTTACAATAGAAAGCATCCAAATCTTCACTCCTATGGTATTGGTTGATGAACTTGCTCTCCAAGCTTGCGAAAAAATATGAGAATATCCAAAGATCTAGCCAAAGATGTGTTCCCAATTGGCTGAGAAGACTTTTATGTGGGTTGGGGTTTCCAAATATGTGAAATTCCAAAATTGCCCCAGCTGTCTCCACTTTCTTACTTCGCCTACGCGGAAGGTCGGCCGCGTACGCGAAGTGTCTTTGTCTGATTGACCTTCACATACATGGTCAAGGGGTCGCATTTGCGGAGCTTTGATTCAGTTGGCATTCGCGTACGCGTGTGGGACACTGCGTTCGTGAAGGCATGTACTGCTGCCAACTACTTGCTTCTCCGAATAGCTCCTTTTTTATTTGTTTTCATCCGAATTCTTCCTGAACACTTCAATAACATAGGAACTTGCAAAATAGAAGTAATTCGTGTCAATTGCACTATTTTTCCAATTATTCTTAGCAAAAGCATAAGTTTAAAGGCTCAATAAGTAGGTAGAATACCAACTTATCAATGCCAAATAGTGGGGGGGCTTATGTAGAGTGTCGATCTTCAGCCTTTCCTCTGTTGACTTGGGCTCAGTTTCATGCCCTGTTTTTGGAGAAATATGTGCCTCACACTCTGAGAGATCATAAGAAGGATGAGTTTCTGTCCCTTAAACAGGGTATTATGTCTATTTCAGCTTATGAGGCTAAGTTTCATGCCTTATCTCATTATGCTACCCAACTTTTAGGCACCAAGGAGGAGAGGATACAAGTTCCCCAAGCTAACCCTTGGTCATAGCATTCTCAAGCATAACAAAAGATAAGCGGAAACATAATAGATAAAGTCAGAATAATATAAATGGATAGTCAATCCGAATAAGCATACAAGATCCAAAAGACTCGAGTACTGCCTATGTCTGAAAAGCCTCTACATAAGACATAAGGAGTTGTTGGGACAATCCCCTAGCTAACTCTAAGTACTAAAGGGAAAATACTAAACTAGACTCTACTAGCCCTCGAAAAATAAGGACTCACCAATCCTCGCTGAATGGCCCACGAACACTAGCCACGTGTCTAAGAATGGAAACCTGGATCTGCATCGTCAATAAGATGCAGCAAACATGCGTCAGTACTATAGGATATACTGAATATGTGAGATATGTGTAAATAATATGAAAACATGCTCACAACGTAATTGAAAACTGAGTTCATGCATAATCAAAGAATTCATAAGTAAATATCATAGTTTGAGTAATAAGCATGAGTTAGTAGTCAAAACTTCAAAATAGGATATCATAAAGCTTAGAAAACATGAAATCATTCATACGGGAGTTTCTTATAACCGATATGAGACCATGAGAGCAACATAAAATCTAACTATATAGCCCTAGTTAGAAAAGCTGACCTTGAACCTTGCCAAGGAACAAGTCACCATACCCAACTATATAACCCTAGTTGGAAAAGCTTTCCTATGCCCCGCTAAGGCAAGGACACCATACATAAAGACATGGATCGACTCTCATAATCCTTTAAGGCACATATCATATCATAACCTACGCTGGCAACATAGTTTCTGTATTTGGGTAATCGAACCCTCATCACTCGATGCTAAATACTACTCCCAAAAACATGCACATATAGCTCATCATATCATAAGGGCATACTCTCATGCCAAATCTTATTCATAAACCATGAAAACACATCGGGCGTCATGCAACTTTCATATCGTAGTTCATAAAGCTTAGCATAGCCATAATTCAAAATATGTTTTTCTTTCTAAATTCATACTTAAAGAATTTGTCATGCAATTTTATAAATACATCTATGATATCTAATCATGCCAACTTTCTCTTGAAAATATGCAATTTCATAGGTTCATGCTAGAAATCAACTTTCATACTTCATGACTTATAAAATTTTCATGGCTCTAGTTCAATTTTCATAAAATATATACTTTCATAGAATCATAGGAACTAGGCATGCACATGCTTGAAAATCCATAAAGAACATGCTATCAAATCCAATTTGCCTAAATCAACTTCATGCATGTAGAAATTTCCATGGTTAAACTTCAATTCATGAAATAAGAGTTAACATGTAAAAACCCATGTGAAATTATGCAATTTAATAGTAATTTCATAATCAAATCATGAGAAGACCATATTTAGCAAAACCCATATGAATTAGATAAGAACCCTAATTTGAAGACCATGAACTCAAAATTTGAATTAGGGGTTTTGGGCACAAGGGTGAAAGGAACCCATTGTTTATTTCCCACATACCTTGATTGAAGCTAACTCACTTGAATTGAAAAGACTTAGGAGACTTGAACTTGGAGCTTGAGACTTGAAGCTTGGAGAAGAATCCTTAAGGTTGGGGGTGGAGACTTGGAGAAGAAATATGAAAAAAAACTCTTGAGAGACTTCCTTACTTGAGCTTCTATGATCTTGCTTGCTAGAAACCCTAGGTGTCTTGCCTTAGGGTCTTGAGAGAATTCTTTAGAGATAGATTGATGTTATTATGAAGAATAACCCCTATTGGGTGATTAAAAGATGAGGGGGAGAACTTGAGGTGAGGAAAATACCAAACTACCCCTAATTAAACTCATAGGAAAAGTGGAGAAAATTGTCGGACGGGCCCTCCGATGGGCCGTCGGAGCTCCCACGGGCCATCGGGACCAAACCGAGGGACTCTGGGGCTCAAAAAGGGGTTACTAGACCATTATGTTGTCCTTATCCCACGGTACGTCGTCCCTCCCACGGGCCATCGCAAATGGGCGTCACAGGTACCACGGGCGTCGCCCCTTGCCACGCCCGTCGGCCAGCCCGTCGGGTTTTGGCAGCTGATATTACTTCACTAAAATGACCATAACCTTTTACTCCAGAATCGGATTAACAAGCGGTTGGTGGAGTTGGAAAGATAATTCAAATACCTTTAATTTTGTGTGTACTAGGACACCTAACTCGTTATATTCTAGGAGCTATGATTATTTGAAGTTGACCCTAGTAAGAACTTACATGAAAACTAAATCGGTAGAAGGGCTTTCAACTTAACTTTGAGCCAGGGGCCCTTTAAGACTTCAATACACATCGAATACTAATTCAAAACATAGAATTGATCTCAATACTTAGATATAAAGAAAATTTATCTAGTTCGGGTCTAACAACGCATGAAGAACGGTTCGGATCTTTGATTAGAATTTCTGGGGTGTTACAATATCTCACCCTTGGGATCATTCATCCTCGAATGAAGACTACTGAGTTGGGAGTGGAGGGAGAAAAGGTTGCCTTCCTATCTACGGAGTTCCAATGGATGAATTACTTCATGGTAACAGATTTCAAACTAAAATATAAACTGAGATGGATTCATGGAACATGTACACTTACTGAGCGTATAAGCATAACTGATGGGACATGAAACTAACTATCCACCATGATAATTGGTCTAGATTAAGAGTAAGGACTCGGCTGAACTCATAGTGATTGAACACATTCTTAGGGATCAAAGTCAACTGAATCAAACTGAGAGGAGTAGCTATATGAGAAAACTATCCTCTTTTAAACTGAACTTACTACCATGGACTTAGCTGAACGTAGGGTCTTCTGGCCTTAGGAATGATCACTGGTAGGTCTGAACGGATATCATAAGAGCACCCTAGGTTGGGAGTAAGAACAAGACTATTCCCGCCTAAACAACACAGATGATAACTTTTAAGCTTAAGAACACCTTTTTAACTACACTAACTTCCCTAAATAACACACTTACCATTTGCAACTAAATCTTCACCAGCGCACCTGTAGATACTAAGGTCTGAGTCTGACTACCCTCTTCAATCATGTTCAAGCCTATCTCAACTAAATCTCCTGCATCTAGAGTTACCCTCTAAGAATAATGTTCCTTCTTATCATGAAAACCAACTAACCTTGAGCTCTTAACCAATGGGATCACTAGTCGTACAAAGTAAAGCCCATACGTATTTCATCACGATGTTCAAGCTTATAACTATGGTCACCTTATGATTTCTCATATCTTACACTATCCAAGACTTCTCCTCTCTTCCATAGCATATTTAGGAGGTATAACTTGAAGAACTTCTACAATAAAACATACCAGGGTTGAAGACTTCTAAGCTAGAACCTTGAGGGATGGAGACCTTAAGATGGAGATCCTTAGCTTGGAGCTTGAAGCTTGTAGGAATGAAGTTCTTACTCCTTGGAATTTAGAATGAGGGGAATGGGAAAGGTTTAGGCTAATAGGGGATAAAATCAAATTGCCCCTGACTTAAAGGAAGGATTGCAGGAAATTTCCGGCCAGATAGGCTACCCGACGGGCATCAGAACCACGACGGCCAATTGGACCAGGTCGTCAAAATAGTTGGCTGAGGGTCTGGGGTTGCGGGATGATTTTCATGGAGGGGTCCCACGGCCCATTGCAACAGTGACACCCGTGGTGACTGCCCGTCAGAACCTAGGAAGGGTTGGGAAAGGGCCACTGGGTCATTGTCACGGCAGGCTGACGTCTTGTGGCGGATGCCATGCACGTCGCCCTAGGTTATTGAGTTGGGAAAGCTGTGGTTCAGGGCCACTGGACAACTCTCACGACGAGCCCCATGGCCCATCGGAACTCCGCCGCCCGTGGTGGTCGCCCGTGAGGACCTACAATTGCAGAAATTTTCAGGGATTCTAAGTTAGAAAGCTTATATGAATACCGAGGTGCTACAATATCTCCCCCTTGGGCCTGTGCTACCCTCCTAAGCCTGTGGACCTCTGATTATCCTCTAGACTAAACTACGATCAGTTTGCTCCAACAGAATAGACACAAATCTAGAATCTAGTATGAATATACACTTCTTTCTATAGCATAAGACTCTCCCTCGCCTAAAAGCCTAAGCCTCAATCTTTCTATCTCAAATAGGATTTGTACATACCACATTCAATAACTTACAACCTATCCCTTGCAATGACATGCTAGACTTACATGGTCCTAACTCTCAAAGTCATCTCTTTCTACTACCCACAACACCAAATGCGTTAAAGCCTATACTGAGAGGCTCAAAATCGTTTATCCTCCTCTGGCCCATGTATATATATATAAATATATATATATATATATATCATGCTCGCATACTCACACTTGCTGCAATTTCATGAACTTAAACTCTTACATTATACTATACCACACCTACCATATAAATTCCATAAAACCATCATTGTCTCTCTCATACCATCATCCTTTTGTTCACATTCTATACTTGGTTTGTACTAGCACAATAACTTACTACTCTTAAGTCCACACCAAGGGATGTATAATCCCATCACCTATCTAAAAGAACACAACTCTGAATGCATTCTCTAACCAAATGCTATTGAAGCTACTACACCTTCGACTTCATACTTCTAGCTCGAGGTCCATTCTACTACTAATGGCTTACAACACAACATCTGTCAGGTGGCAACACTACCCAAGGATCTAGGTATACACTTTCCCTTCTTGAGGAATAATTAGTAATAAATTTCTGGAAGAGATCTGAGAGTACGTCGCTGATAGATAATCTGACATTTACTACTTCTGGCATCTCATATATGAAGTATAAACAATGGAGCTGGAAACAACGCATAAATATGGGGGTAAATAGAGTTAAACTCTATCGCACGATAAGGAACATGAAAAAGTGAAGTTTTTCCTAAAACACCTCATAGCCTCCCCATCATAAGTGTGGTGCGCTTCACACACATGAAAGAGACAATATTTGATGCGACTCAGACACCCTAGGACTCTTGAATTTCAGGCTCTGATACCAAGTTTGTCACGCCCCGAGGTTACCCCTGGACGTAACACGGGACTTGGGACCACAAGTTCCCCAAGCTAACCCTTGGTCATAGCATTCTAAAGCATAATAAAAGATAAGCGGAAACATAACAGATAAAGTCAAAATATCATAAATGGATATTCAAGCCGAATAGGCATACAAGATCCAAAAGACTCGAATACTGTTTAGGTCTGAAAAGCCTCTATATAAGACATAAGGAGTTGTTGGAATAAGCCCCCAGCTAACTCTAAGTATTGAAGGGAAAATACTAAACTAGACTCTACTAGCCCTCAAAAAATGAGGACTCACCACTCCTCGCTGAATGGCCCACGAACACTAGCCACATGTCTAAGAATGGAAACTCGGATCTGCATCATCAATAAGATGCAGCGCAAACATGCGTCAGTACTATAGGATGTACTGAATATGTGAGATATGCATAAATAATATGAAAACATGCTTACAACGTAATTGAAAACTGAGTTCATGCATAATCGAAGAAGTCATAAGTATATATCATAGTTTGAATAATAAGCATGAGTTAGTAGTCAAAACTTCAAAATAGGATATCATAAAGCTTAGAAAACTTGAAATCATTCATACGGGAGTTTCTTATAACCGACATGAGACCATGTGAGCTACATAGAATCTAACTATATAACCCTAGTTAGAAAAACTGACCTTGAACCTTTCCAAGGAACAAGTCACCATACCCAACTATATAACCCTAGTTGGCAAAGCTGTCCTATACCCCGCTAAGGCAAGGACACTGTACATAAAGACGTTGATCCACTCTCATAAGCCTTTAAGGCAAATATCATATCATAACCTACGCTGGCAACGTAGTTTTTGGATTTGGATAATCAAACCCTCATCGCTAGGTGCAAAATACTACTCCCAAAACATGCACATGTAGCTCATCATATCATAAGGTCATACTCTCATGCCAAATCTTAATCATAAAGCATGAAAATACATCGGGCATCATGCAACTTCCATATCATAGTTCATAAAGCTTAGCATAGCCATAATTCAAAACATGCTTTTCTTTCTAAATTCATACTTGAAGAATTTGGCATGTAATTTCATAAATACATAAAGTCCACGATATCTAACCATGCCAACTTTCTCTTGAAAACATGCAATTTCATGGGTTCATGCTAGAAATCAACTTTCATACTTCATGACTTGTAAAATTTGCATAGCACTAGTTCAATTTTCATAAAACATATACTTTCATAGAATCATAAGAACTAGGCATGCACATTTATGAAAATCCATAAGGAACATGCTATCAACTCTAGTTTGCTTAAATCAACTTCATGCATGTAGAAATTTCCATGGTTAAACTTCAATTCATGAAATAAGAGTTAACATGTAAAAACCCATGTGAAATTATGCAATTTAATAGTAATTTCAAAATCAAATCATGAGAAGATCATATTTAGCAAAACCCATATGAATTGGATAAGAACCCTAATTTGAAGACCATGAACTCAAAATTTGAATTAGGGTTTTGGGCACAAGGGTGAAAGGAACCCATTGTTTATTTCCCACATACCTTGATTGAAGCTAACCCACTTGAATTGAAAAGACTTAGGAGACTTGAACTTGGAGCTTGAGACTTGAATCTTGGAGAAGAATCCTTAAGGTTGGGGGTGGAGACTTGGAGAATAAATCTGAAAGAAAACTCTTGAGAGACTTCCTTACTTGAGCTTCTATGATCTTGCTTGCTAGAAACCCTAGGTGTCTTGCCTTAAGGTCTTGAGAGAATTCTTTAGAGATAGATTGATGTTCTTATGAGGAATAAACCAACAACAACAACAACATACCCAGTGTATTCCCACAGCGTGGGGTCTGGGGAGGGTAGAGTGTACGCAGTCCATACCACTACCTCAGGGGTGAGGTAGAGAGGTTGTTTCCGATAGACCCCCGACTCAAGACAAAACAGTCTAAAAATAGGCTAAAAAGGACGTAACAATGATACAGGATAAAAATACAAGATAAAACTACAATAGACGATAAGGAGTAATATGTAGTAACAAACAACAGACAGAAACAGAGCACTGCCACAAAATACTACCACGAGGAATCCAACAACAAGAAACTGTAAGCGTAACACTACGATTACTAGCCTAGGTAGGTAGGCTAGTCTACCTACTAGCCTACACATACTTCTACCTACTACTCTTCTACCCTAATCCGCATCCTCCACACCTTCCTATCTAGGGTCATGTCCTCGGTAAGCTGTAACTGCGCCATGTCCTGTCGAATCATCTCTCCCCAATACTTTTTCGGTCTACCTCATCCTCTCCTGTAACCATCCATAGCCAACCTCTCACACCTCCACACTGGAGCATTCGTGCCTCTCCTCCTCACATGTCCGAACCATCTCAACCTCGCTTCCCGCATCTTATCTTCCACCGATGCCACACCCACCTTATCTCGGATATCCTCATTTCTAATCCTATATCTCCTAGTAAACCCGCACATCCATCGCAACATCCTCATCTCCGCCACCTTCATCTTTTGAATATGGGAGTTCTTTACTGGCCAACACTCAACTCCATACAACAAAGCTGGTCGGACCACCTCTCTGTAGAATTTGCCTTTAAGTTTAGTAGGCACCTTCTTATCGCACAAGACTCCAGATGCGAGCCTCCATTTCATCCACCCAACACCAATACGATGGGTGACATCCTCATCAATCTCTCCACTTTCTTGGATAATAGACCCAAGATACTTGAAACTCCCTTTCTTTTGGATGACCTGTGTATCCAGCTTCACTTCTACGTCATCATCCTGAGTCGCCTCACTGAACTTGCACTCCATATATTCAGTCTTGGTCCTGCTCAACCTAAATCCCTTCGACTCGAGGGTCTGTCTCCAAACCTCTAACTTAGCATTAACTCCTCCGTGAGTCTTGTCTACTAAAACTACATCATCCGCAAATAACATGCACCATGGCACCTCACCTTGTATTTGTCGCGTCAATACATCCATTACCAAGGCAAATTAAAATGGGCTAAGGGTCGATCCCTGGTGCAACCCCATTAACACGGGAAAGTGCTCCGAATCTTCTCCCACAGTTCTAACGCGAGTCTTGGCCCCCTCATACATGTCCTTAATTGATCTGGTGTACGCCACGGGTACACCTCGAGCCTCCAAGCACCTCCAAAGGACCTCCCTAGGGACTTTATCATACGCCTTTTCTAGATCGATGAACACCATGTGCAAGTCCTTCTTCCTTTCCCTGTACTGCTCCACCAGTCTTCTAAGGAGATGAATAGCTTCTGTAGTCGAGCGTCCTGGCATAAAGCCGAACTGGTTCTCTGAAATAGGCACGATCTGTCTCAACCTCAACTCCACCACCCTCTCCCAGACCTTCATAGTGTGGCTTAGCAATTTGATACCCCTATAGTTGTTGCAACTCTGAATATCACCCTTGTTATTGTACAAAGGAATCATCGTGCTCCATCTCCAAGCTTCAGGCATCTTTGTCATTCTAAAAATACCATCAAACAACTCGGTTAGCCACTTCACACCTGTCTCAACCGAGCTCTTCCAAAAATCAACGGGAATCTCATCTGGCCGCGTCGCCCTACCCCTTCGCATCTTACGAATCGCAACCTTAACCTCTTCAACCTTTATACAGCTATAATAATCATAGTCACGACGCCTCTCTGAGTGTGCCAAATCTCCCAGCACAAAGCTTTTGTCCCCCTCTTCATTCAAGAGTCCATGGAAGTAAGACTGTCATCTCCTCCTAATGAGTAGCTCATCTACTAGTATTTTGCCATCTTCGTCCTTGATGCACTTCACTTGGTCAAGGTCCTGAGTCCTCCTCTCTCTAGCCTTTGCTAACCTGTATAACTTCTTATCCCCACCTTTATCCTCTAAAGCCGCGTATAAGCTTTCAAAGGCTGCCATTTTAGCTGTCGTTACCGCTAACTTAGCCTCCTTCCTAGAAATCTTATATGCCTCCCTATTCTTTCGCCTCTCCTCCTCATCCTTACTCTCTACCAACTTCGCATATGACCCCTTTTTTGCCTCCACCTTTCCTTTTACTTCTCCATTCCACCACCAGTCCCCTCGATGCTTGCCAGAACGACCTCTCGAGACGCCCAACACCTCTCTAGCCGTCTCCCTTATGCAACTAGCGGTCGTATCCCACATATTATCCATATCCCCACTACTCCCCCAAGCCCCCCTAGTCAACAACTTCTCCCCTATTTCCAGTGCACTGGCCATAGTTAGGCTACCCCATTTAATCCTAGGACGGTCATCCACAATCCGCTTCTTTTTCTCCTTCTTGATCTCTAAATCCATCACTAAGAGTCTATGTTCAGTCGAAAGATTCTCACTTGGGATAACCTTACAGTCTTTACAAAGACCTTTATCACCTGTCCTAAGGAGCAAAAAGTCTATCTGAGTCTTGGCCACCGAACTACGGAAGGTAACCAAGTGCTCCTCCTTCTTCGGGAAACTAGAGTTAGCTACTCTCAACCCAAAGGCTCTAGCGAAATCCAAGAGTGCGGCACCCCCTTTATTCCTATCCCCGAAACCAAAGCCTCCATGCACATCGTCATAACCCCTCGAAGATGCCCCGATGTGCCCATTGAAATCTCCTCCAATGAAAAGCTTCTCAGTATCAGGCAAACCTCCCACTACCTCGTCCAAAACCTCCCAAAAACGTTTCTTCCCCTCCTCATCTAAGCCCGCTTGTGGTGCGTACGCACTAATAATGTTCAAAGTAGACCCTCCAAGGACTAACTTAATTGTCATCAACCTATCGTTGACCCTCCTGACCTCCACCACTTGCTCTCTCAACTCCTCATCCACTAGGATACCTACCCCATTCCTATTCCTCACACCTCCTGAGTACCACAACTTATACCCGTCTACCTCTCGCGCCTTAGTGCCCACCCATTTAGTCTCCTGGACACACGCTATGCTAATCCTCCTCTTCCTTAGAACCTTCACTAGCTCTATGGACTTTCCGGATAAAGTCCCTATGTTCCAAGACCCTATTCTCAACCTAGGTGCTCCCTTAACCCCCTTACCTCTCCTTCCCCTCACCCCCACCCCCGGCCCCACCCCCGACCCTGCCCCCAAACCCGAGTGCGACCGATGACATGACCCTACTCGACCATCATTCACCAAAGCCACTAAAACGTGCGCTATAATTAAACTCATTGGAAAAGTGTAGAAAATTGTCGGACGGGCCCTCCGACAGGACGTCGAAGCTCCCACGGGCCGTCGGGACCAAACCGAGGGACTCTGGGGCTCAAAAAGGGGTTACTGGACCATTATGACATCCTGGTCCCATGGTACGTTTTCCTTACCAGGGGCCGTCGCAAATGGGTGTCACAGGTACCACGGGCATCGCCCAATTCCATGCCCGTCGGCCAGCCCATCGGGTTTTAGCAGCTGATAGTGCTTCACTAAAATTCCCATAACTGTTTACTCCAGACTCAGATTAACAAAAGGTCAGTGGCATTGGAAATATAATTCAAATACCTTTAATTTGGTAGGTACTAGGCCACTAACACGTTATATTCTAGGAGTTATGATCATTTGAAGTTGACCCTAGTAAGAACTTACATGAAAACTAAATCGGTAGAAGGGCTTTCAATTTAACTTTGAGCTAGGGGTCCTTTAAGATTTCAATACACATAGAATACTACTTGAAAACATAGGAATTGATCTCAATACTTTGATATAAAGAAAATTTATCTAGTTCGGGTCTAACAACGCATGAAGAACAGTTCGGATCTTTGATTAGAATTTCTGGGGTGTTACAATTCATCTGTATGTTAAGGGTCTGAATACTGAGTTGCAAGTTTTGTATGTTCATATGACTTCATCAGGGAAGAGCTTTAATGAGGTGACTGACTATGTAAAGAGATTGAAGGGGGTCAGACAGGTTGGGCAGGATAAGGTGTTAGCTAAAAAGTCCTAGAATGAGGATAACTACATCGGTTCTTACTCCAGGGGTCCCAATCAGCAGGTCTTTTGATAAGTCGGTATTTTACCTACTTATTTAACCTTTAAACTTATGCTTTTGCTAGTTTAAAATGAAAAAATAGTGCAATTGACACGGATTACTTCTATTTTGCAGGTCTTTGTGTTTTAGAAGTGTTCGGGATGAATTTGGATGAAAACAAATCAAAAGAAGGCCATTTGGAAAAGCAAGTAGCTGGCAGCGGCACATGCCTTCATGAACGCAGGGTCCCAGCTGTGAACATGAAGTCCAGATGAGTCAAAGCTCCACAAACGCAGTGTACCACTCGCGAACGTAAAGGTCAACCAGACGAAAACCCTTTGCAAATACGGTGGACACCACGCAAATGCGAAGAAGGGAAGCAGCTGCGGGGGCAGATTTGGAAATTTCATCTTTTAGAAACCCCAATTCACATAAAACACCTCCAAGCCATCTTAAAACACATCTTTGGCTAATTTTAGAACTTTTGAGCAAGCTTGGGAGCAAGGTTCATCAACCAACACCATAGGAGTGAAGATTTGGATGCTTTGTATTGTAAAATCTTTAGATTCCATTCTTCAACTCTTGTTCTTAATTGCTTTTTTATTGGTGTATTGTTGACTTGAGATTTTGATTTTTTATTAGTGATAATACTTGCTGGGTTTTTGATTGTAAATCTAGATTTGTTCTTGCTTGATTATTTGGGTCTATTGAATCTTCTATGCTTGAATTTATGGTCAATGGTTGCAAATATTGACTTAGCTCACTGATTTGGGTTATTGCTCGAGAGAGAAATTCTCGAATTCAAGAAAGTTCAATAGTGGGAACTTGGGAATCCACTTAGATTAGAGGCTAGACATAGCTCCAATCACAGAATCTCCCATTTAAGGGTCCGAGCTAGAGATAAGACAACCTCCCCAAGTTATTTGGATGGTTTATTGCTTACTCGTGTTAGTTCAAGAGAAAACACACGAGATATATGCTTGATTGGTCGAGGGACAGTTAGGCATACCTTTAGCCAAGACTACCTAGGTGTTAACCGGGTGTAAGTCTTGTGAATTTGAATTCCCAAGCTCATATCCCCCTTGTTGTCCTTTCTTGACGAAAGCAAGGAAAGACATTGATCAATTTATCTTTTATTTGATTTTCTTTATCTTTTAGTTGTAGTTAAAACCCCTCTTTTTAGATATCTTTCCCCCTTCCCAAATTGAACTTCAATAAGTTGCTTTTATTCTTTACTAGCTCGATCGTGACTACATTGTTCCCTTGGGTTCGACCCTAACACTCATTGGGAATAATAAAAATTTTTTTGACTACGCAATCGTCGTGAACTCCTTAATTGGAGAGCATGATTTGAGCATTTATCAAAAATGGCACCGTTGTCGGGAAACAATTTGGCGTATTGAGTTAGTTTAGGATTTAAGCTTACTTACTCTAGTTCAATTTTTATGAATAGTTGTTTTTGTTTTGTTTATTTTCATTTTGTTGAAAGATGCCATGGAAAATCATAGTGAGGATGTTATAAATGTGGCGAACTTGAAGTTGGAGACGCCCAAATCCCACTTCAACCTTTGTTCGACCTTAAGTTTGATTGAATGGACGAAGGTCAGAGTAATCAAGCTTTTGGAAGACCTTGGAAGGAGGGTGGATGAAGAGCTATCTGGTTTTGAGTTTGTCGTGGAACTAAGTCAAAGAGTCCTTCCTCACTTGAAGGCCAAAAAGTGTGGATTGCGAAATCAAGAGAATGGCATTCTCATGCTAAAACCTTCACCCTAGAAGTGCCACCATAAATTTGATTCATATTTGGGTCGAAGGTTCAAATCTTCCAAGTGGAAATCTCGATGGTAAGGTAGCTTGTGTTGTGTCGCGACGTTAAATTGTGCGCTTGATGGGAGGCAACCCATCATTTTTATGCTTTACTTCACTTTTTGTTTCTTTTTGGTGTGTTTTTAGGTGCCCAAAGGAATGAGAAGAGGAACCAAGTGTTGAGAAGCATCAAAAATACCTCTGAAAAATATGCTTTTCGCACCTGGAAGAGTGCCAGTCGCACATGCCATCGCACAAGTAACCAGTGGACTTATCAAAAAACATTGCATGTGCGAACATAGTACATTTCGCACCTCACAAAGTTCCCGTCACACATTTCATCGCACATCACGGGCAGTAGGCTGAAGAAAAAGTGAAAATATGGCCAGCCCAGTCTTCTTTGCAAACGCGGAAGACTGGCTGCGAACGCGAAGACCAGCCTTGCTACAGGACTTCGTGAATGCGGTGGACTGGTCGTGAACGTGAAGGACAGCTAAATGTCAAGCCCTCGTGAATGCGGCAGGCTGGCCGCAAATGCGAAGCTTCCAGGCATATTCCAGGTATTTTAAAACGTTTCAAAATTCAGAGGCCCCAAATGGTTCATTCTCAAAACAGAAATACTCCTCTCCCTTTTGGCACACAATAATCCCATCAAGTTCTTCCATCAATTGCTTCCCAAGTGCAATCCTTCAGGTATGTTCTCCGCCCCCTTTGAATAGGGTAATGAATTCCTTTCTTCCTCAACTTGACATGGAAAAAATGGGTAATGGCAATTCTTAGTTGGTCTCCTCTTGCTTTAATTCAACTTCTAGTTATGTTTAAGTGTAAAATTGTTAGGTGAAATTGGTTTAGGCTATGTGCTAAATGGTGGGACTAAAAAGTTGTGTTTTTATTGGTTCTAAAACCTTGGGAGATCAAGCAAAAATTGTTTGTCTCCCAGGTGTTTGAGAAAATGCTTCATTGAGGCACTGATCTGGGAATCCCAATAGCCTTCGCGTTTGCGGGCACCTGGCTGCGTTCGCGAAGGCAAAAAATTTTGGAAATTAAATTCCTTCTTCCTGAACGCAGCCACCTGGACGCAAATGCAAAGAAGGATTGCCTGGCAGTGTCAAAATAGTGGCAACACACAGCCCACCTCAGAACTTCTTTTGGCTATTTATTTGGCCTAAGTACTTCATAATACATTGTTTTAAGTATCCCTAAGAACTTTTAAGATAATGGTGTGTTTTGCAGGTACTTTGATCAAAAGGATGGCCTCCAACGGTAGTAACAATGAAGTTGAAAATGCTCCGAATGTGGAGATGGAGGAGAACTACGATCATGATAGGTTCCTATCAGCACCATGTGACCGTCGATATGATGAGCTATTGTCCAAACCCTTTGTTAGGGAGAAAGGAATCAATATGGAAAAAGTTGAGAAGAAAATGCCAAAATTCTACAAGAGGTTGGTGGAGCGGGGTTGGATATGTTTTGCTCCTCCACCTATCATGGATAACCACACAGTTGTCACTGAGTTCTACGCCAATGCTTCAATAACTGATTTCAATGATGCGCTAGTCACTACCGTTCGGGGAGTCCAAGTGAGCTTCAACCCTGAGATCATCAATGCACTATACAACTTTCTGGATGCTGACAATGAGGTCTACATTACAAAAGACAAAGCCGAAGGGCACCAGTGGTTGGTAGACAAGTTGAATGATGGGGTGACCCCGAATTGGTTGACTTTGCAAAAAGGGGTTAATTCATATGAGTTTACTGTAGAAGCCAAGACTTGGCTTTTGATTATCTGTGCAAGGATCATGCCATCCACTCATGACACAGATGTGACCCCTGACCGAGCATTGATGGTGGCAGCCCTCATTGACATCATAGATGTGAATGTTGGGGTCCATATTATGGCTCAGATTGCTGAGGTCGTTAGTGGAAGGTCTAAAAGCCTTTTCTTTCCTTCATTCGTGACTCAGTTATGCCATGATGCTGGAGTGTTGAAAGACCCTACTAATATTTAGAAGAAGCCAGTGACTATGATACATCTATTGTTGAAGAGGGCTCCAGAAGCAAAGTAGAAAAAGAGAAAGATTGATGTAGCTTCTCCATCTTTCGAACAGTTTCTAGAGTCTGCGACTGAGCCTGCGGGTCCTTCCACTATTGCATATGGATCATCTCAGTCTATGGGAGCTCTACAGTCTGGGCCCAATATCATACGCCATCTCTCTAGCCATATTCAGGGAGTGGTTGCACATGTTCAGCAGTTGTTGGTCGGATTCTCTTCCGGTTCAGTTAGAGCCGACACACCAGTAGGTACTAAGTTCACCCCATCCTTGGCCAAAGTGGCCAATGAGTAGAAATTGATTAATATGCATTTGAGTGCAATGAATGCACGCTTGGAGCACATGAGCCGCATGCAAGGAAAAGTGGAAAAGCGACACAAGAAGTTACGCGAGCACGAGAAGAAGAAGAGCAAGTTCTTAAACAAGATGATGGATAGATTGAAGTTCTTTTATGGATCAGGAGGAGCTGAGGAGGATGATGATGATGAGGATGAGGAGAGACTTAAGTTTCTCTCTTCTTCCAGTTTAGATTGATGCACCTCAGGGAGCCCCCTCAAACTTATTCTTTACTTTGATGCAGTGAGGACACTGCCCTATCTTAGTTGGCAGTAGCATGTGATCCGCGCTCTATCTTTCTAGTTTAGCTTGCTTTACTTATGGATATTATTGTGCCCTCATCAGGCTTGTTTTGTTGTTTTGTTGAATATTTTTGTGCCCTTATCGGGATTGTTTTGTTTGTTTATCTATATATGTTTTATGCCCTTATCGGGTGTACCTTATGGATTTGCACTCTCGTCGGGTTTTAATGTTGTGTGAAAGAAGTTGATGGTTTAGTTTTTAGTTTCTTTTGTTATTTTGTAATTGAGATATGGTTGTTGTGGGCTAGGGGAAGTCTGAGTACCCGTTAGGCTAGATAGAACTTGTTGGGGGATAATTGTTTCCCAAGTGACGATGTGCGAACTGCATGAGCTTCGCATAGACCCACTCTTTGGCATGTGCATTGCACGTGCGACACACACTTTGTTAAATGTGAATCGCATGTGCCCGTAAAATATGATATGTGCTTTGATCCACCTTGTTAGCCATGTCGATTTAGATAGATGAATTGGCCCAATGATAGACTGAGTGACGATATTCTTAAGGGCAAATCATCATCTTTTGAGGTTTTTGTTGCAAATTGACTTGTTTGGTACCAATGAAGTAGTCTTGCATGCTAAGTGAAATAGGCATACCCTTCCAAAAAAAATTGTGAAAAATGCATGGCAAAGAGTGATTTTGTGACGACTCTTTTAATCTTTTTGTGACTCTTGACTCACTAGTTGTGATAATGTCGAATATCTCATCTTTGTTCTTGTTTAGGAAGTTAAAATTGATCTTTCTTGAATGATTCGCATGCCATGTGTGGTGAGGTTTAGTTGAATAATTCTTGTGCATGTGTGTCATCTATAACTTGCCCCGAATGTTATTCAAGGCAAAATTCTAGGTGTAATCGAGCTTGGAAGATGACCTTAGGCCCTTTTTGATAGCCACTTCACCTAAATGACTTCCCAATGACATCAAATCCTAGTGAACCCCTTTAAGAATGTGACCATTCTTTGGCACCTTGTCAATACCTTGACCTTCTTGGAACCTCCATCTTAGTACCCATCCTCCCTAATTGCTTGAAAATGAAATGTAGGCTAAAAGCCTAAGTTTGGGGGGAGAAGCGAAAAATAACATAGGCAAATGCCCAAGTTTGGGGGGTGGATGTGTTCAAATGAGGAGAAGAAAAGGAATGCACTTCAAATGCAAGGTAGCACCTTGATTCGATAATTTAAAATTGCTCCAAAAGATCAATCTAACGAGCAAATTGAAAGGCAAAAATTGGTGCTACCAAGTGAAGGTGGTATAAGGTGTGAATGATCATGAGTTAAAAAGGAGAAATCTTGGGTTGTGTGAGGGAGAAATAAGGTGAAGTTGAAAATTGAAAAATGTGAGCGGTGTTCGAAATGAGAACAAAGAGCACTAGGGAGGTGTAGTCACTTGAACCAAATGATATCCTCACCTTAGCCATAGCCAACATCGTAACCCGCAAGTCCTTGGTGATTCCGAGCTTGGCTACCCTACATTAGTGGCGATTTACATGAAGGGCAAGCCTATGGTTCGACGTGCATGCACTTCAAATTCCTTGTGAGTGTGAGCGTTTGTATTTGTCCCTTGTGATTGTCTTTGTACATTATGTGTTTTTGGAACTTTCGTTCTTGTGAGGGCATGCGAATTAGGATAGTTGGTGACATTGATAAACTCCGAAAATGAGTCAAATGAGCATGTTTTGGTTAGCTAGTGGTTGGAGTCACATCTTGAGGATTGGTTGTTGTCACTTGATTGTTCTTATTGTGCCTTTGCATCATGAGCTTGTGTTTTGAATTGAATGAAATGCTTAGAGTAAGTTAGCATATGATAGACTAATCATTAGTACCAACCGAATTCATGTTTGGTACTTGAAATGGGTTCCTTTGGCTTGTAATATTGTCATTTGCACTTGTGTTGTGTACCTCTTGAGTTAAATGCTTTAAGTTGCTTGAGGACAAGCAATAGTTAAAGATTGGGGGTTTGATAAGTCGGCATTTTACCTACTTATTTAACCTTTAAGCTTATGCTTTTGCTAGTTTAAACTGGAAAAATAGTGCAATTGACACGGATTACTTCTATTTTGCAGGTCTTTGTGTTTTAGAAGTGTTCGGGATATATTCGAATGAAAACAAGTCAAAAGGAGGCCATTTGGAGAAGCAAAAAGCTGGCAGCAGCACATGCCTTCTCGAATGCGGGGTCCCAGCCGCGAACACGAAGGCCAGATGAGTCGATGCTCCGTGAATGTGGTATACCACTCGCAACGCGAAGGTCAACCAGACAGAGACCCTTCGCAAACATGGTGGACACCACGCGAACACGAAGAAGGGAAGCAGTTGCGGGGGCAAATTTGGAAATTTTATCTTTTGGAAACCCCAATTCATATAAAACACCTCCAAGCCGTCTTAAAACATATCTATGGCTAATTTTAGAACTTGGGAGCAAGGTTCATCAACCAACACCATAGGAGTGAAGATTTGGATGCTTTGTATTGTAAAATCTTTAGATTCCATTCTTCAACTTTTGTTCTTAATTGTTATTTTATTGGTGTATTTTTTACTTGAGATTTTGGGTTTGTATTAGTGATAATACTTGTTGGGTTTTTAATTCTAAATCTAGATTTATTCTTGTTTGATTATTTGGGTCTATTGAATCTTCTATGCTTGAATTTATGGTCAATGGTTGCAAACATTGACTTAGCTCACTGATTTGGGTTTTTGCTCGAGAGAGAAATTCTCAAATTCGAGAAGGTTCAATAGTGGGAACTTGGGAATCCACTTAGATTGGAGGCTAGACATAGCTCCAATCGCGGAATCTCCCAATTAAGGGTCCGAGCTAGATATAGGACAACCTCCCCAAGTTATTTGGCTGGGTTATTTCTTACTCGTGTTAGTTCGAGAGAAAATACACGAGATATATGCTTGATTGGTCAAGAGACAGTTAGGCATACCTTTATCCTAGACTACCTAGGTGTCAACCGGGTGTAAGTCTTGTGAATTTGAATTTCCAAGCACATATCCCCCTTGTTGTCCTTGCTTGACGAAAGCAAGGAAAGCCATTGATCAATTTATCTTTTATTTGATTTTCTTTATCTTTTAGTTGTAGTTAAAACCCCCCTTTTTAGATATCTTTCCCCCTTCCAAAATTGAACTTCAATAAGTTGCTTTTATTCTTTACTAGCTCGATCACGACTACATTATTCCCTTGGGTTCGACCCCAACACCCATTTTGAATTATAAATTTTGTTTTTATAACGCGATCGTCGTGACCTTCTTAATTGGAGAGCACGATTTGAGCGTTTATCATCTATTCAGCTCGTCCTATTCAGTTATCCCTGCCAACTTCTGCAGGTAGTCATCCAAGGGCCAATCAGCAGTTTTCAGCTCTTAGAGGCCATGAGGGCTTCTTATACTTCTATCAACAGGCCCTTTATTTATCGTGGATGTTTTTATTGTGGTGATTCGAGTCATTTCAAGAGGGAATGCCCTCTCAGACAGGCAGGAAATCATATGTAGCAGTAGACTAAGTCTATTGTTCTAGCAGGTAAAGTTGGCCATGGCAGGGGGAGCCCACAGGGTGCGCGAGTGAAATTTTAGGGAGGTCATAAAAACAGAGGGAATGGTAAAGCAGGAAGGGGAGTGGCGCAGCCAGCCAAAGAGGTTTCCCAGATTGATGATAGAGTCCATTATTATGCCTTCTCGGGAAATATGAGGCTGAGGCATCGCATGCTGTGATAATAGGTACAATTCTAATTTGTGACCGGATGGTTTCTGTCTTATTTGATCCAAGTTCCACATATTCATATGTATTTGTTAAATTTGCCTTGGGTCTGGATTTGATTTGTGACATCCTTGATTCCTCTATTCATGTTTCTACCCCAATTGAGGAGTCTATGGTAGTAACCCATGTGCATCGTACTTGCTCTATGGTGTTTGTGAGGTGTCAGACTTGGGTAGATTTGGTTATTCTGGATATGTTGGTTTTGATGTTATTTTGGGTATGACTTGGTTGTTTCTGTCTCATGTTGTGTTAAACTATAATTCTAAGACAGTAACTCTAGAGATTCTGGGTAAGGATAGACTAGAGTGGGAAGGTGTGTCAGGCCTAAGCCAGCAAAGATTATATCCTTTGTTTGGGCTAGGAAGCTAGTGGGGAAAGGTTGTTCAGCCTTTTTGGCTCACTTTTGGGATGTGAGTGCGGAGTCTCCTTCCACTGAATTTATCCCAGTGGTTTCTGAATTCCAGGGGGTATTTTTGGTAGATTTGACTATCATGCCTCCGGACAGGGACATTAACTTCTGTATAGATTCTGAGCGGTGCACTCCCCCAATCTCTATCCCTCCTTATCATATGGCTCTGGCAGAGTTGAGAGAACTTAAAACTCAGCTTCAAGAACTTCTAGATAAGGGATTTATTTATCGTAATGCTTCACCTTGGGGTGCTGTAGTCTTGTTTGTGAAAAAGAAAGATGGTAGTATGAGGATGTGTATAGACTACATATAACTGAACAAGGTTACCATCCGAAATAAGTATCATTTACCCTGCATAGATGACCTTTTGATCAGCTGCATGGTGCTCTAGTGTTTTCTAAAATTGACTTGAGGTCAGGGTATCATCAGTTAAATATTAGGCCTGAGGATATACCTAAGACAATGTTCGAGACTCGATATGGGCATTATGAGTTCCTGGTAATGTTATTTGGGTTGAATAATACGCTGGCAGCATTTATGAGTTTGATGAATGGTGTATTCAAGTCATTCCTGGACTTCTTCATGATTGTGTTTTTAGATGATATTCTAATTTACTCAAAGAGTAAGGAGGAGCATGTAGAGCATCTTCGCATTGTTCTGGGGATATTGAGGCACCAAAAATTGTATGCCAAGTTTTCAAAGTGTGAATTTTGGTTGTCTTCGGTTGCTTTGTTAGGGCATGTGGTTTCAGAAAAAGGGGTGATGGTGGATCCCCAAAAGATTGAGGTTGTTAAGAGTTGGGTCCGGCCTAGCTCTGTGACTGAGGTTAGGAGTTTTGTGGGTCTTGCGGGCTATTATCGCAGATTTGTCAAGAACTTTGGTTCCATTTCTACTCACTTGACAAGGTTAACTCAGAAGAAGGTACCTTTTGTTTGGTCTGACAAGTGTGAGGAGATCTTCTAAAAGTTCAAGACACTTCTGACTACAGCTCCCATCCTATCATTACCGGTTGAAGGTAAGGATTTCATTGTGTTTTGTGATGCTTTACATTCGAGTTTGGGTGTTGTGTTGATGTAGGACTGGAATGTTATAGCATATGTTTCAAGGCAATTAAAGCCTCATGAGAAAAATTACCTAACCCACGATTTGGAGTTGGCAGTGGTGGTCTTTGCACTAAAGATCTGGAGACACTACCTCTATGGTGTCAAGTGTGAAGTGTTCACAGACGGTCGCATCCTGCAGCATGTGTTTACACAGAAGGATTTGAATCTGAGACAGAGGAGATGGATGGAGTTGTTAAAGTATTATGACGTGACCATCTAGTATTATCTAGGTAAGGCCAATATGGTGGCAGACGCATTGAGACAGAAAGCGGTTAGCATGGGCAGTTTGGCTTGTTTAGGGGTGTCCAAGTGACCTTTGGCTAGGGAGATTCGGGCTCTAGAATCAATTTTTATACAGTTGGTCATCTCAGAAAAGAGTGGAGTGCTGGCCATTATTAAGGTTAAGTCCATATTTCTAGAGGAAATCAAGGCCAAACAGTTTTAAGATGTACAATTAAATGAGATTCTTAACAAGGTGGTATCCATGGAGGCCCGGGATGCCACACTGGATGCTGGTGGGGTGTTATGCTTTAGAGGGCATATTTGTGTCCCTCGGGTTAATGACTTAATACAGAATGTGTTGATATAAGCCCATGGTTTGCGGTACTCGATTCATCCGGGCGTAACCAAAATATACCGAGACTTGAGGCAACTTTACTGGTGGCTTAGGATGAAAAAGAACAAAGTTGATTATGTGTACAAGTGTCAAAATTGTCAGCATGTGAAGTATGAACACCAAAGGCCTGCAGGATTGCATCAAAAAATACCCATTCCCGAGTAGAAGTGGGAAAGGATATCCATGGCCTTTGTGGTGAGTCTTCCTAAGACCTTGGGAATGTATGATTCCATTTGGGTCATCATGGACAGGCTGACCAAGTCAGCTCATATCATTCTGGTCAGGGTGGATTACAATTCCCAGCAGTTGGTGAAGACTTACGTCAAGGAGATAGTGAGATTACAAGGTGTGCCACTCTCTATCATTTGAGATAGAGGTATGCAGTTTACTTCCAAGTTCTGGGGCAAGTTACACGAAGCATTGGGCACCCAACTCACTTTTAGCACAGCTTTTCATACTTAGATGGATGGTCAATCGGAGAGGATGATTCAGGTGTTGGAGGACATGCTGAGAGCATGTGTGATAGATTTTGGAGGCCATTGGGATCAGTTTTTGTCGTTGTGTAAGTTCTCATACAACAACATCTATCACTCCAGTATTAACATGGCACCATTCAAGGCACTTTATGGAAGGGGGTGTAGATCACCCATAGGGTGGTTTAAGGCAGGCGATGAAAAACCTTTGGGCGTTGACTTAGTGAAGGAAGCTCAGGAAAAGGTGAGGGGTATTCAAACCAAGTTCTATTGACGGTGTCACCAATGAAAGAGGTAATGCAATTTGGCAAGAAGGGCAAGATTAGCCCTCAGTATATCAGTCCATTTGAGGTTCTCGAGATTATAAGGTTGGTGGCTTACAGGTTAGCACTGCCACCCAGTTTGTTCGGAGTCTATCCAGTTTTCTATGTATCCATTCTGAAGGGATACCATGGGGATGGGGAGTACATCATTGAGTGGGATTTGGTCTTGTTAGACAAGGACCTTCAGTACGAGGAGAAGTCAGTTGCAATTATTGATCAGGATATCCAAAAATTAAGGAAAAAGGAAATCAGATCGATAAAGGTTCAAAAGAACATCGTCCAGTTGAGGAAGCCACTTGGGAAATCGAGAAGGACATTCGTACAAGTACCCTCACTTGTTTAAGGATTCAGGTACTACCATTTTCTTCTTCTTGCTCATTTTTTCGTGTTTGATCATTTGGGATGAACAATGGGTAAATTGGTATCTGTTGTAACGACCTATTTTGTTGTTATGGGTGAACTATTCATGCGAATAAATGGGTTAGAAAACTTTCGAGTTGGGGAGTTGGAAAATTTGGGCTAGGCCAGTCTCAGACAAATTCTGAGTGAGGTGAAGTCTAGGGAAATCTGGGAAAGCATTGGGTAGAATGTTTATGTTTGAGCTAGATTTCCAATTAGCTAAGACGTTACGAAGTCCGTAGGACTTTTTGGAAATGTATTCAGGTGAGTAGAACTCTCGATATCAAACTTGACGTGAAAGGGTTGGTCTTGAACGTCAAGGTTTAAAGGTGTGTTGTAAAATTGGAAAATCTGGGGGATTTGTCGAGGTTATGTTATGTGTCAACCGTTATAGCGGTCGATACGTTGCTACAATGATAACCGCTATGGAAGTCAAGGTTGTCAACCCCGTGATAGCGCGCGGCTTTCGCTATGGCGGCTGCTATTGCGGAGTAGGACCGCTATAGCAAAGTAAGTCACAGTAAATGTAGAAACTTCTCCAAAAACGTTCAGAAATTCAAAAAAATATTTTGGGGAAGGGCAAAGGTGAAGAGAGGTGATTTCTACCAATTTTCCACAAAATTCATTGTAAAGGTAAGGATTTTGTTCCTCTAACTTACTACTATGATTGCTATGCATTAGAATAGATAGTTTCATGCTTGGGGAGGATTCGGCTTCACCTAAAGAGGAAACAAATTGTGTAACAAGGATTCTAAGGTGTAGAAATCTTAGGATTTGTATATAATTGCTTATTCATGATTAATTTACCATAATTCGCTAAATGTAACTGTAAAAATGGTAGTTTTAAGTGAATTAATAGTGGGAAAGCCCTGGGATGGGTGAAATGATCATGGGTTTGGCCTGGGGATTAGGATTTAGATATAATTTGGGGATAATTAAGCCATATTGATTGATTTTAGTGTTGTGTGGTTGTTTTTAGACCAAGGGAAAGCAAAAGCTTTACAATATGAGAAGGCTCCGGTCCAGTAGAGCTTTCAGGCTAATTCAAGGTAGGTGATTGTTGATTATTTTTCCCATTTACGATATGTGTGCATTGTTAACTATTGCTTTAGTATTGTCTGCACATTACGTAGTTTAGGGAACAGAATGATAAATGTCTATGATATCCGATGTTAATCATGTGGAATGAAATGTCTTAATTACTTATTGGTTGTACAAGTGTGGTTGTGTTCATTATTGTTGATTGATCGGTTGTATGTGACATTTGGTTGGCTCGGGTATCACGCCTAGTATGAGATATTCATTGGTTGGATCGGGTACCATACCTGGTACAGGATATTCAATGGTTGGCTCGGGTACCATGCCTGGTACAGGTTCTAATACGGTTGGCTCAAGTACCACGATTGGTACATTGTTTGACCGTGCTTGTTTGGATGGTTCCATGAGTGGACCGGGTTTGCTCCTTATGTTATAATTGTTGCATTTTGGTCCATGAGTAGCTGGGTGGTTGTGTTAAATTTTGGGTTGGTTCTTGTGTAGACCGGGGCTGCATATTAAACATTGTAGATGTCGACTTAGGGATCCTTGGCTGGTCCAGGTTACTTGAAAAAGGGTAGATATTGATAAGTTGGTAATGTACCAACTTATTAAGCCTTTATTCATGAATTATTGCTATGCTTTGATAAGATTTAGAGGTACTTATTGCCTTTATTGATGCAAATGAAGGTACTCATGGTCACAAGTAGAAAACAAGGATATGGACCCATAAGAGCTCAAAAGGAGTTGAAGTGTGAAGGTGATCAAAAGAGAAAAAAAATTTGTCGAGAGGTGCGACCATCGTACGATGAGCACAATGGCTGGTGCAGACCGTACCTCCCTTTGCATGACACCTGAACATCAACTGGAGTCACTGGTCTGAGAATGGGAGCCGTGCGATATTCACAATGCATGGTGCGACTGCATGTCGTGTCGTACGTCGCGTCGCACCACGCCTGAGGGGCAATTTTATCCACTTTCAAGTGACATATTGGGAAGCTTCTAAAACCAAAATTGGGCATTATACCTGATAGTTTTTGATATAAGTTTGAATAGTTTTCCATAGAGAGAGTTTCCCAAGGAAGATAGTGAGTGCACTTGATATTTCTCATCTTCTACCTTGAGATTCTACTATTATTGTACAAATTGAGCTTGGATTCAGATATTGGTTCTACTAATAAATGGAAGTTTGAACTACCTATTTGGTATAATCTCTTATTTCCTTAGCATGAATGGCTCCTTGTCTAGGGGTATATGTATGATGGGTATTTGAATTTGAGCATGGGTCTTGCTTAAATGTGCTTATAATTGCTAAATTGATATGCTTCTATCGAATTCTCTATGTTTTAATTATAAAATTGATGGTTGCAAACATTGGTTGAGTATACTTGGTTGTGTTCTTGCTTGAAAGAGGAGTTCATGATTTCAAATGAGAATTCAATAGTGGGTACTTGGGATTTTCACCTAGATTGAGGCTAGAAAGAGCTTAATTGTTGGAAAACACCCATTTAAGAGCCTAGGCTAGAAATATTATGATTTCCCCAAGCCTAAATAGGTTGGTTTGAGTTGAGCCCATGGTGCTTGAATAAAGACCATTGGATAATTTTTGGAAGATTAAAAGATTGACATTCATGACTAGGACCAATGCTACTCATATCATTTATTAAGAATTTTCATAATTAAGCAAGTACCTAACTCATGTTTGAATTCCATCGGAAATATACCCCTAGTCGTCCTCTCATTTGAATACAAATCCCATGTTTAATTTTCTTTCTTGGTCAAATTGAGATTCTGACAGATTCCCAATTCCCTGTTTTCCCCCTAATTAACTTTTATGTTATTTGAAAGATTACTCTCCTATTGATTGAAATACAACATTCTCTTGGAAGCTCATCATAACCATTCTCTGTGGGATCGACCCTGACTCTCGTTGAGAATATAAATTTTATTTTGCTATAACGATCGCAATTACCTCCTACGGGAGAGTGTGTTTAAGCGTTATCAAAAATGGCACCATTGCTAGGGAATGGTCTTTGAGTAGCCATTAGATTGACATTTGATATCACTGTGTGAGGTTTTGTTCATTTTTACTTTTTGTATTGTTTTTGGTTGTTTGAACAGGTTGCATACATAAATCCCTCAAGCACCACTGCCAAATACTTCTCACTCGATCCATGTGCACTTGAGAAGGTGACTATAGTAGGCCGTAAGTTTAATATGTAGGGGCCTGATGGGGCAATGGGTGCTACCTCTGCTAAAAAAATTGAAGAATAGAGGAAGAATGGTGTGCAAAGAGATAGAGAGCTATCAATCGCTAAAACACTTCTTGAATTCATGGCCATGAGTGTGGTAAGCCTAACGTTTGAGATGGTTAACACTATTGGTGTTGTTGGGACTATGAAATTAGTAGAAGATGTGAATTGTTCTAGTGAAAATAATGAAGAAGCATTGGTTGAACACCATGAGAGGGGTTCCATGAAAGCCTCCAAATAGCAAGCCCACGTTTGGGAAGACAAGACCATGGGAATCAAGGTCAGAATGTGGAGAATGATTATTCAAGAATGGAAAGCATGCTCGTGAGGGTGGTAGAGAAGACGAATTCCATTGCTGAGGGTGTCAAAGAGTTGAGATGTGAACTTGAAATCCTTGCCCAAATGGTGCACTCACATTCAGATGCTATTAAATGTCTCAAAGATAAAATGTTATGGCTCACCTCTTAATTCGAAGCTAAGCAAAGAAAAAGAGATGAAGGAATAGATGATACAAGAGACCAATTCGGCTCCGTCGAGAATGCAACTCCAAACACGAGTAGACCTAGAAACAAGAGGACTATGGGCAAGGAAGCCATAACATT
Source organism: Jaltomata sinuosa (assembly GCA_003996215.1). Lineage (NCBI taxonomy): Eukaryota > Viridiplantae > Streptophyta > Magnoliopsida > Solanales > Solanaceae > Jaltomata > Jaltomata sinuosa. The sequence goes on from QJPP01007231.1 coordinate 316,702, forward strand.
TATCAAGGTGGCTAAGGTTTGCAAACCTTTTCCTAAGTGTCCATCTCCTTTTTCTCAACAATTATTGCAAGAGAAAGAAAATGAGCAACTGGGAGAATTTGAATCCATGTTGATAAAAATCATTATCAACATTCCATCAAGTGATGCCTTCAACAAGATGCTTGAGTATTCTAAATTTGTGAAGGATATGTGCACTACGAACAACTTCGGACATTGTGGGGTCATTCATATGTCTCCCCAAAGTAGTGCAATATTATCGGGCAAATTCGTTATTGATTAGGTGACTCTGGTGTTTTCACTTTTTGTGATGTGAATGGGATGCATAGATCAACAATATTGGTGTGTGATGAAAATACAAGTGTAAACTTGATAACACTTTCCACCTTTAGACGGTTGGAACTTAGCCAATGCACCATCACACAAATAAAATTACTCATGGCGGACTGGTCAATGAAATGTCCCATGGGAATTGTCTATGGCATCTTGGTAAGAGTGGGTAGGCTTGTATACCCTATAGACTTTGTTATACTTGATTGCACTGGGGGATTTGAAATACCAATTGTTTTGGGGCAGCCTAGTCTCAAAACAGGGCGCACATTGAATGAAACGAATTGAATTTGGGGGAATTTAAATTCTCCGTGAACAAGGAAGAGACAACATTCAATGTGTATCGGTCCATGAAATAGCCAAATGACTTCAAGATGGCATTTTCAATTAGCAAAATTGAGGAGAGCATTGAATTACATGTGAAAGAAGGGTTCGTGGATGAAGCATTGGAAGTCGTTCTATCGAACTATGATTGTGAGGGAATGGAAGAATACGATGAAGTTTGTTGTGCTTTAGTGGGAATGGGGTTTTACTCCTATCCTCTGAAGAAGCTTGACCTTGACTTGAAGAAATGACAGACTCCTCCTTCTAAACCCTACATAGTTGAACCCCCAGTATTAGAATTGAAGCTTTTGCCATCGCATTTGAATTATGCCTATTTGGGTGCAAATGAGACATTGTCGGTGATCATCTCAAACAAATTAAGCAAAAAACAAGTGGAAGCATTGCTCAAGGTTTTGAAAAGGAATATTTGGGCCCTTGGTTGGACAATTGCCAACATAATTGGCATACCCCTAGGAATATGCATGCACAAGATCAGTCTTCAATAAGAATGCACACCGTTGATTGAACATCAAATAAGGCTAAATCTGCCTATGCAAGAGGTGGTTAAAAAAGAGATCATTAAATGGTTAGATACTGGGGTGGTATTCCCAAATCTGATAGTACCTGGGTCAGCCCAGTTCAATGTGTGACAAAAAAGGTGGGATTACTATCGTACCTAATGAAAAGAACGAGATTATAGCTTTATGAACCGTGACCGGATGGAGGGTATGCATGGACTACCGGAAGTTGAATTATTAGACCGAAAAGGATCATTTCCCTCTCCCTTTCATGGATCATATGCTCGATAGATTAGCTGGTTGTGGGTTCTACTGTTTTCTTGATGGATATTCCGGTTACAACCAGATCTCGATTGCTTCAAAAGATTAAGAGAAAACAACATTCACCTGCCCCTATGGGACTTTTGCATTTAAAAGAATGCCATTTGGATTGTGCAATGGCCCAGCTACATTCCAATGATGCATGATGTCCATATTTTTAGACATGGTTGAAGATACCATAGAGATATTTATGGATGACTTCTCTGTAGTTGGGGATGAGCTTAATGATTGCTTAGAGCATTTAGAAGAGTTACTCAAACGGTGTGTGGAAATAAACTTGGTGCTTAACTGGGAGAAGTGTCATTTTATGGTAAAGAGGGGATAGTGTTGGGACACAAAATATCTGAAAAAGGCCTTGAAGTTGACCAAGCAAAAATCGAGGTCATCTCCAAGCCACTTTCTTCGAAGACTGTAAAAGGGATACGGAGTTTCTTGGGTTATGTCGGGTTCTATAGGTGCTTCATCAAGGATTTTTCAAAGGTGGATTATCCCTTGTGTAAATTTCTTGAAAAAGAGGCCAAATTCAATTTTGATAGTAGTTGTATGACGGCCTCCTCATATTGAAAGAGAATTTGACATCAGCGCCTATCATTATTGCACCGGATTGGTCAAAATCATTCGAACTTATGTGCGATGCCAGTAGTGTGGCTTTGAGGGCAGTACTTGGTCAACAAAAAGAGAAACTCTTCCATCTAATCTATTATGCAAGCAAATCACTGAATTCAGCCCGAACGAATCACACTGTAACAGAACAAGAGTTGTTGGCTGTGGTTTTTGCCTTTGAAAAGTTCCAGGCATGCCTCTTAGGAACCAAAGTCATCGTACATACGGATCATGCAGCGATCAGGTACTTGATGACTAAGAAAGACGCTAAGCCCCAGGCTGATTCACTAGGTCTTGTTACTCCAAGAATTTGATTTTGAAGTAAAAGATCGAAGGGGATGTGAAAATTAAGTAGCTGATCATTTGTCGAGATTAGAAGAAGAGGGAAGGCTTATAGAGGAACTTGAGATAAAGGATTCATTCCCCGACGAACACATTTTGGCTACCTTGCATGATCTTACACCCTGGTTTGCTGACTTTGCTAACTTCTTAGCAAGTGACTTATTACTAGATGGTTTAGCTTCACATCAGAAAAATAATTCCTTCATGATGTTTGAAAGTTCTATTGGGATGAACCCTACCTCTTTTGGATTTGCACCGATGGCATGATTCGGAGATGCATACCCAAAATTGAGATGATGCCCATTCTTAAGGCTTGCGATTCTTCACCCGTCGGTGGTTACCATGGGGTTATGCAAACGGCTTTGAAGGTGTTACAAAGCAGGTTCTATCGGCTGACATTTTTTCAAGATGACCATGATTTAGTGATGAAATGTGACAACTGTCAACGCGAAGGGGGTGTGTCTCGATGCCATGAACTCCCATTGACGCCAATCCTTGATGTTGAATTATTTGATATATAGGTCATCGACTTCATGGGGCCATTTGTGAGTTTGTTTGGGAATACTTTCATTCTAGTGGTTGTGGATTATGTTTCCAAGTGGGTAGAAGTTGTGGCGTTGCCAAACAATGAGGGGAAGAGTGTCACAGCTTTTCTCAAAAAGCATATATTCGCTCGGTTTGGCACCCCTCGTGACATCATTAGTGATGGGGGATACCACTTCTACAACAAATTATTCAGTGCTCTACTTGAAAAATATGGAGTCAAGCATAAAGTCGCTGCCCCTTACCGCCCACAAACAAGCGGGCAAGTTGAGGTGTTTAATAGAGAAATCAAATCCATCCTTACGAAATCGGGAAATGTCAATAGAATGGATTAGGCCTGGAAGTTGGATGATGTACTATGGGTTTATAGTACATCATACAAAACTCCAATTGGAATGTCTCCCTACCAAATGGTCTTCGGAAAAGCTTGCCATCTCCTAGTAGAGCTAGAACATAAAAACATGTGGGCTTTGAAAAAACTGAACTTGGATTGGGAACAAGCCGCTCATGGGAGAGTTGAGAACCTCAATGAGATAGATGAGTTTTGGATGTGAGCCTATGAAAGTGCCTCACTCTACAAAGCCCGCATGAAACACTATCATGTTCAGCAAATTCTCAAGCGAGAATTCTCTCCCGGAGATTGGGTGCTCTTGTTCAAATCTAGACTCTGACTTTTTTGGGAAAATTAAAGTCCAAATGGTCTGGCCCCTTTAAAGTGTTTCAAGTCTTTGCAAATGGAGAAATAGAGCTAGAGGCTGAAAATGGATCAATATTTAAAGTCAATGGACAACGATTCAAGAAATTTTTGGGCATACCGGAAGAGGCCAAACTCTTAGAAGTAATTTTCCTTAACTAACCATGAGTGAGAGTTACCATCATCGAGTCGTGATGTTAAACCAAGCGCTTATTGGGAGGCAGCCTAAGCATTTACCTTTATTCTACGTATTTTTTTTGGTGTTATTTTATGTGTTGCTTTTGTTTGTTATTTGTAGGTAGTAAACAATCTAAGAGAGTTGGAATGTTTATTGGGCATCAAGACACTTCAGGCACAAAACAAGTGAAATTCACCTTGTGAAGTGCGCTTCACATGAGCCAACGCCCTTCATAATAGATTCATCTTCCAACAGCTGAGACCCCGTGTGCTGGGCCATGTGATTGCATATCATATTGTGCACATCGCACCACAGGCTGCATGGCAAAGGCAGAAAACTGGAAAATATTTATAAGTTTTGGGATCATGATATGCGATTGGCGTGCAGTCCACATCATTCATTGTGTGTGTCGCACAGTGTTTCACACTTCCAACCAGAACACTGGTAGCTCATCAAAAAATTTAGTGTCGCATGGCATTTCTCCCCAGCCTATATGTGCATTGCATGTCTCCCGCACTGCAATGGGCAAAACACTGGAAACAAGGTGCTCATTCGTTGGTAAGAATGATAGACGGTTTGCCTCAGCCCATGTGCACATCGCACAACACCCCAGGGAGTAATCTCTTCTCTTAGACTTGTGTGTCATTGAGGACAATGTACCATTTATGTTGGGGTGCTTAAATTGCTTAAATTCTTTTGTCGCCTTGTTAATAGTAGATTAGTAATAAACTCCAAGGGTTTTCTTCATACCACAGTTCTTTCCCAAGGAGCAAAATGTTTTCTTTTATTTTATTTTCTTTTGTTTATTTTTGTGTCAAACTAGGTTGGTGTTTCCTTATGATAGATTAATAGGCGACTTTCTTAAAGGAAAATGCCAAGTTTTAGTTTAAATTTGAGTCTGTGATTTACTTATCTTGAAATGGGCCCACCAAAAAAAATTCTTGGCAAGAGGTAATTGAAAATTGAAGGAAAGAGGGAAAATGATTTTGAGTTAAGCATTCTCTTGTCATGACTTTCACACTCCTTGTTTGGCTTGATCGATTCACAAACGAGTGTATAAAAGAACTCAGAATAGCTTGTCAAAAGTCATTTGTCCCAATTAATTTTGAGGCTCATTGTGATAATTCTTGTGTTGTGATGCCTTGTGTGGTAAGGCTATACTTAATTCTTGTGTGCATGTGTTGTCTAGAACTTGCCTCGAATGTGATTCAAGGCAAAATCCTAGATGTCACTGAGCTTTGAAATGACCTTAGGCCCTTTTTGAATAACCACTTCACCCAAATTGACTTCCCTTTACATTGATCCTAGTGAACTCCTTTGAGCTTGTGACCTTTCTTTGACACCTTAAACCTTAACCCTTTTGGAACCTTAATTCTTGTACCCGTCCTCCCTAATGGCTCAAAAGTTATACATAGGCAAAATCCTAAGTTTGGGGGTGCATGCACCAATGTGGAGAAGAAAATGATGTGTTCAATGCAAGGTAGCACCACATGCTTGAATTGAAAATTGCTTCAAATAGTCCAATAAAATGAATAAAATGGAAAGAAAAGAAGGAATTGTTGCTACCAAGTAAAGGTGATAAAGGAGGTTGTATGATCAAGTTGAAGGGAAACTTTGGGATTGTGTGAGGGAGAAACAAGGTGAAGTCATTCTTCAAAAATGTGAGCGTTGTTTTGAAAATGATCACAAGGAGTATTAGGTAGGTTTAGTCACTTGAGACAAATGCAATTCTCACCTTAGCCCTAGCCAACATCGTAACCCGTAAGTCCTTAGTGATTTCAAGCTCGGTAACTCTACATTAGTGGCGAATTACATGAAGGGCAAGCCTATGGTTCGATATGTGTACACTTGAACTTTTTTGAGAGAGTGAGAGTCTTTTGGTTCTCTTATAATCCCTTTGTCTTGTGAATTGTATGATTATGAGTGGGATTCTCTCTGGTGGTGAGTGGCATCGCACACTTGAAAGGAATAATGAAGTCTCTATTTCAATTGAGAGGAATTAATGAGACAAGTTGTGTAGTGAATCTCGAGGCAAACCTTGATAGTCCATGCCAATGACTTGAGAAGCTTGATCTTGTTTTGAATGGAAAATTCCCTTGATTTGAATGAGAAATGAAGTGCTTTTTCTAAAACATTTTGAAATGAGAAATTGCCTTGAGAATGTGGTATTCCAAATTGAGATGAGCATTGTAGTTGAGTCTTTTTGATTGAGTCTTCTTGTTTGTTGTTTTTCTTAGTTTTTAGAGTACAGTAATCTTATGTGCAGCCCATGTGTTTTAGAGCATAATTCAGTCCTTACTTTGGGAGTATCTTGTTTGAGGACAAGCAATAGTTCAAGTTCGGGAGTTTGATAAGTTGGTAATCTACCAACTTATTGAGCCTTTATTCATGAATTATTGTTATGCTTTGATAATATTTAGAGGTACTTATTGTCTTTATTGATGTAAATGCAGGTACTCATGATCACAAGTAGAAAACAAGTATATGGACCCATAAGTACTCAAAAGGAGTTGAAGTGTGAAGGTGATCAAAAGAGAAGAAGAATTTGCCGAGAGGTGCGACCGTCGCGCGATGCACACAACGGCTGGTGCGGAACACACCTCCCTTCGCATGACCCCCAAACATCAACTGGAGTCACTGGTCCGAGAATGGGAGTCGTGTGACATGCATAATGCATGGTGCGATCGCACGTCGAATCGCACCATGCCCGAGGGGAAATTTTGTCCACTCTCAAGTGATATTTTGGGAAGCTTCTAGAACACAAATTAGGCATTGTACCTGATAGTTTTTACATAATTTTGAATAGTTTTCCATAGAGAGAGTTTTTCAAGAAAGATAGTGAGTGTACTTGATATTTCTCATCTTTTACCTTGAGATTCCACCATTATTGTACAAATCGAGCTTGGATTCGGGTATTGGTTCTACTAATGAATGGAAATTTGAACTACTCATTTGGTATAATCTCTTATTTCCTTAGCATGAGTGGCTAATTTCCTTATCTAGGGGTAGGTGTATGATGGGTATTTAAATTTGGGTATGAGTCTTGCTTAAATATGCTTATAATAGCTAAATTGATATGGGTCTATTGAATTCTCCATGTTTAAACTATAAAATTGATGGTTGCAAATATTGATTGAGTATACTTGGTTGTGTTCTTGCTCGAAAGAGGAGTTCATGATTTTGGATGAGAATACATACATTGTTGTGGTTGTTGTGGAGTTTGGACATGTTTCATGTAGCTGATAAGTCAGGTTGACGACTGAGAGTCTAGGTTGTATTTGCTGGCTTGTTTACACATGTTTTGTCCTGCTTTACTAAGTTCTAGTTAAATATTTATATTTAATTTATTGGAGCTGATCGATAATCCTACCAGTACACCTTTACTTTGTGTACTGATACTGCACTTGCTCTTGTTTTATTGAGTACAGGGCATATTTCGGCTACTGCTGCGTGACTTCAGCTGTGACACGATCATTATCTGAATCTAAAGGTGAGCTACTTTTTTCGGCTGCCATGGATTCGTCATCCTTTTAGTCCATTGTTTGGACTAAGACTACTTTTATTTTGGGGTTGCATTTCCATACTTTAGACTTGTTAGATATTTTAGTATACGACTTTTAGATTCTAGGAGTATTTTTTGCAAGATTCTCTTTTAATTATTTTAGATATGAATTCTTAATTTTATTCAATGCAACTGATTTTAGCTGCTTAGTTGTGATAAGTGTTGGCTTAGTTACTTGGTTCGCTCACCGGGGGTTTTGGGTGGGTGCCACTCACGGCGGTTTAGGTCGGGACCAAAAAAAGAATAAAAAAGAGTAGGGTTCATCGAAAAAGTTATCGTATTCTGGCCATATGATTGTTATGTTAGTTTACCCAAAGTTTAGTTATTTTCATGTAAGAAAAAATAGTTAAGTTATTTTTGTGAAAAAAAGTGATAGTTAAGTTATTTTTGTTTAAGAAAAAATAGTTAAGTTATTTTTGTGAAAAAAAATGAAAGTTAAGTTACCATTTGTGAAATTAACCTGCTACAAAGATAAAACAGAATGGCGGAAGGGGTAAGACCCATTGATATCTTTTTGTTATGGAAGAATGGGAGTAGTAAATTTGGTTTGCTAACTCATGAAATCCTTAACCTTCAACCAGGTTGGCTGGATTTATGATTCCCTATCACAGATTATATCTTGAGTGTATTCAAGATGCATTGCCATGGATGAAAGTTCGTGTATTGTATGTCTCAGCTGCCTACTTTCAAAGGTTCAGCCCCTATAAGTCTTTTAGACCGTCTCCCTCCAATTCTTTGATGGGCGATAGGATCAATTGAAATTTTATCAAGCAAACATTGCTTGGTCTGATATGGCTACGGAGGTGATTGAAGTGGTTGGAGCAACTCTCTTATGTAAACTCTATTACAATAACTGCACTAACTGACTTTTAGATTTTAAAGGTCTCAATGTGCATTGGCAGACAAAAAGAAAAAGAAACCAGACGAAGTAAACTCAAAAATATGAATCCTTTTCTGCATCTTGAGTTATAAACTTATATTTTTTTAGATATAGAATTGAATTTCCAGTAGAGCAAATTGTGAAATTTTATTTAATTTTAATGATTTGTATAGGTTGTAGAAGCAGAATCTAAAATTTCAATGTATTGCCAAGGATGTGAAAAATAAATTGCCCAAATCATATTTCTAAAATTAAAGGTACTCTCTCCTTCGTCTTTAATAAATTTGAATTATTTTTGTATGAAAATTTTGATTTTTATCCTATGTACATTGTTCGGACTCTTCAGACCAATGTGTGTCATATCCTCCAAACGTAATATATTCTTGGAGAATTCAACACGAGTGCGATAATATTTTTTGAGAGTGCGAGCAACATACTTTTAAAGTGATTTTGGCACTCTTTGATTCTTTTTCTTTATAACAATTTTAGAGGTTGAAGAGTTCATGACGGATATGAATAAACACAAAGTGATAGTAAAGGGTCGAATCAATGGAGATAATCTCTTGAAGAAATTTAAGAAGAAAACTGAAAGAAAGTAAAAATGGTGACTAAAAAAGAAGACATCAGCAAGAAAAAAGGTGAAAAAAAAGAAGAAAATTTACAATTGGAATCAAGTCTAAGAGAAGTTGCAAATGCTTTGATTATTGAATTTTGTGGAGATAGTATATCACTTTTATCATATTTTTTTAAAAAAAACTTTTGTCCATATATTTGTCATTATGGAACATTTTTTTAGTAACTTGCAATGTTTCACTTCTATTTTATAGTTCAAACACATTGTTTAAATATATTTATGTCCCTTTAAATATATCGCATTGATATAGGTGTAGAGATCAAAATTTTAATGAATTTATAGTAGGATTCTATAAGACGAGTTCAATATCTATTTTCAAACTTTAAGGTTTGCCGTTGAAATTTTTTAAAGGTTATACTTTCACTAGTGAATGTTAATAATCTTATAAAATGAGACGAAACAAGAGTAATTAGGAGTATAGTTTAGTAACCATATACTTCTTCTGTAAGAGCTTATTAGGCTCAATGGGGCTCAACATTTTATTGTTTGCTTCCGAGCTAACACTCAATCAACAAAGTTATTTTCATCAAGAAAATATAAGTATGTGTTGTTTAGTTTGTGAAAATCTACTCCAATTAGCGATGACATGGATTGAAAGATTTAATCTTTTAGTGGTGGATAATTATTTTTGCTACAACAGTAGCTCGATAACATTTGTATGTTACTAGATGAACACATGACTAGCATTTGATATTGGTTGAAAAATCTAAAGGAATTTGGAGAGTATGTAAAGCACCTCTCAATCTTACAAATGAATTTTATTTTATATTAAATTTTTTTTGGATGTTATATTATAGTATTTAAAGCCCCTAGCCAAAATGTTGATAGAGTTTTTTTAAAAAAAAATTATATACTCAACATAAATACACGCGCAAAGCGCGTACACTAAACTAGTCTATATCTATATCTGTCTATATCTATACTATAGATCATTTAAACTTTTTGCCCTTCATTAAAAGTCTCTCCTTTAGACAAAATCGTCTTTTTACTATTTTTCTCAAATAATTGTCATTTAATTATTGTCATAATATTTAGGACTTTGAAACTAATTCAAGTTATAAATTTCAAAACCTTTACTTATTTATAACAGAAAGGGGCCAAATATACCCCTGAACTATCTGAAAAGGTTCAAATATACCCTTCATTAATCTATTGGGCTAAAAATACCCCTCCGTCTATCTTTTTGGCTCACTTTTACCCTTAAAACTAACAGCCTTTTTTTATTTTTTAATTATTATTTATTACGTGGCGCTTTCTTATTGGACAAAACTAAAACCCAGCCCATCAGAATTTTCTCTGCCGCCCCAACCCAATTTCACTACCCATGACCCAAACCAATTTAGAAAAACCCATTGACATAAAATATACATCGATCGTGGGATTCTCAGGTGTTGTTTGGCCTTCACGACTTACTTTAATAGGATTCTCAGCAACAGAAGGAATTGATTCCGTAGTATTATTAAAAGCAGGTGCACTTTCTGCATTATTTTATTTTCTGTTGTTATTTGTCTTTGGGGTTTGCCTCTCTAGAGCTTTGATTTTGTTGTATTGAAGATATGGCAATGGATGTGTATGAAATAAAAAGTAAGAGCTTCGTTATTATGTTCCTCCCTTGGTTAACCACTGTATAAAGAGAAAAAAATTTAAGCAAAATAGAACTTTAATTTCTAATTGCTGCGACTGAACTTTGACATGCATGGTGCACCCCTTAAAATAATCTAAAAGATGTTTGCACTGCTGAACAAGTTTTTTTCTTTTGATTTCTGGTTTTCATGGATTGCATGAATTGGATTTTCAGAGTCAGAAAGAATTTATTTTATAGTGTTCACAGTCAGAACGATGATCGTATGTTTTATGTCCTTTGTTGGATTTTCCTAAATGGGTTTGGGTCATTGTCACGACTCGATTTCTCGGTCATGATGGCACCTACAACCCCCGGTAGGTGAACCAATCCCTGTAGCCCAGAACAGTTAGTAATGGGCTACTATCCAGCAAATAAGAGAATACGACGAATAAAATAGATAACAGGGATATAAATATATACATATGCGGAAACTAAACCAAACCCCAAGACCTGGTATCATAGTATAGAGCCAAAACTACATACATGGAGTGCAACGATCCAAAACAATATATACAGATGTCTCTGAGTGGTAATAGAGTACATAAAGCAAAGATAAACTAAAGCTAAGCTCCGATCGCCAAGAGCTCACCCTCAGCCTGAAGTAGTCTCCACAGATCTCCAAGCACGAATCACAGCGATCTAACGGCGATGGCCCACGCTAGGATCTGCACCCAAAGATGCAGGGGGTAGGGGTGAGCACCAAATGCGAAGCATAAGGTACCCAGTAGGTATCATAGGCCGACTGGGCACATATAAGATAAAAGTGTAGTAACAGACAGAATAGAAGCAAACAGTCACAGAAATCAACGAAAGGTACACAGGAACTAGCCCAGAGGGAAATCAACAGAACCACATGTGAGGCTAGTAAGCAGAATATACACACCATAGGCACAGGTGAAAGTAAGAAATAACGCACCTGGGGTCCTTGCAATAGCAGTGTATATAAAATAAGTTTACGAAATGGACGGTATACCGGTAACCTCAAGTGTAAGAAGAAGGGAGAAAGAGTAATAATAGGCATGCTCAGAGACATGAATCAAACTCAACTAACCATACCAATCTCATACTTATCCATAATAGAGAACAATCCTGTAAGTAAAAAGTAAAAGTCTACCTACAGTCCCCGGCCGCCCATACAACCGAGGAACACAAACAAGTGAAAACAAACCCTCCGGCATCCCATACTACCGGAGCGTACAATCAGCAAACAGCAAACAAGGGTGGAGCCTCAAACAATGAATGATATGATGCATGATGATCTCAAGTGCCATGGTATCTCTGTATGTACCTCCTCCGGCGCCGATCCGGCCCAGCAGGTAGGTTCCATGGAGGACTCTGCCCGTATACCTCTACTCCCCGTATACCCCTCTTCCGGCACACGCAGCCCGTAGCCCCTGGCCCGGATAGCAAGGTCCATGGAGGTCCCAGACCCCATACTAAATCTCAGTATCAGAACATGTATCAAGATAGAGACCAGTCTCGATATCAAGATAGAGACCCAGTCTCGAATATGCATGCCCAGACCCTGTCCAGGACTAAAAATAGTAGGAAAATATCTCAAAAACCCCTCCAAGGGTGCCCGGGCGTAGCCGGGTCTAAACAGTAAAAAGCCATCTCAGGTGCTCGGTCCAACCGAGGCTAAAATCATCTCAAGTAACCAGAAAACTCAACTAGCACCCGGCCCTGCCGAGTCTAGCGATAATCATAAAACTGATGATTTTAAACATAATTTTACTTTCTTGCCCAAAAATCTCCACAAGTGAAATCAACCATTTCCAAATCATTTCCATCAAAAATGGGCCCCCCCGGGCCATGCAAGGTTTAGAAAACAGTGCCAGTAGGCCCGAAGCCAAACCACAGTAAAACATGGATAAAACCTCTTTATATGCATGGAAATGGTATGATCACACACAATAGCTGCCCCGCAGCTCACAATCAACCTATCGACCCTGCACAGGCCCACAGCTACTCAGCAAGCATAACCAGCCTAGAAGGATATCTCTATGCCCGGGACTCGCGGACATTCCCAAATTCCCACCTTCTATGTTCCAGAGTCAATAAGGCCTCGCAGGACCACAAGGGTAAATAAAATATATCCGCAAATACTACAAGCAACGGAGGAATAAAAATAAGCGGACATGAATAAAGCGGTCGAGGTCTGTGGTACCAACCTAATAACCAACCCAAGGATGCCCATTAATACAATTTTATTTTATATATACGGAGTCTAGGGAAGATAAACCATAACCTACCTGTCGTTCGACGACAAGCTGCTAGAACAACGATGTCCAAGCTCGAACCACTCCGAGAAAATCCAAAACTAAATCGGAATCGGATTCGGATTTGGGACGGAATAACTTGACGTAGATAATTGATTTTCTTCAACAAATTTAATATAACCACAACACTAAATTAGTTCCACCAATTCCCTTCATCCATTTGCTCGCATATGCAAATGTTAGGATAGAAAGGAAATGAAGGTTGTAGTAAAAAGTAACAGCAACAATTGTATAAATGTTTTCTATATATAAACACATTGCTGCCAACCTTTAGAAACATATATATGCAATTAAAGGTACTTGGTGCTGTGCTTAGTGGCAGCACTAAGTGCCTAACCCACTTGCTGTCCACTCCCACCACTTCCACGTGGAAGTGGTGGTGTCCCCAAATTAATTTCCATCCCGTTAAATAAATATTCGGGTATTGCATAAATTCGTGATAAAACAAATATAATATTTTAAATATACCATAATTGATAGAAAATCATTTCCAATAAAACCTACTATATTATAATAATAAATTTCAACATAACTAAATTTACTATCTCCGTTAAAATATTACGGAGTATAAAAACCTTATAAAATAAATACGTATACACTTATATCGTATCACTATATTTTCATAAACCTTTAAAATATTTTTGAAAGGCAATAATAATATAATGTTTACCAAATTCAACTTTTAAATAAATATTTCAAGTACACGCACGATACTTATAAAGTTCTTAAGTTTAGGCTCGTAATTCGCCTACGCACGATTTCGATATTCAAGAATTCTCTCGGGATCCTCCCTTATATTTTATCACTGTTTCGGAACTGAAATGGCATTTTAAAACATGACGTCGAGGCTTAAATCGCGTTTAACCCGACCCGGTTCGCGACCCGATTCGCAACCCATTTTCTGCCAGACAGTCCGCGGTAAAACAGTCATAACTCTTTACTCCGAGATCAGTTGGACGTGAGGTTTTGTGCTTTGGAAACTAGACTCGTAGACCTTCGATTTGGTATTTCGGGGGACTTCTAACTCTTTATATATTGAGAGAAAAGCCTCGAGACATTTGACCCAAAGTTCAGGAAATTTGTTAACAAACTTACGATGTCTTTTGTCAATTTGCTTGACTTCAAACTTAAACGTGGAAATGACCGGAAGGGTCATTACAGTCATGGGTAGTGAAATTGGGTCGGGGTGGCAGGGAAAATTCTGATGGGTTGGGTTTTAGTTTTGTCCAATAAGAAAGAGCCACGTAAAATATAATAATTAAAAAAAAAATAGGGTTGTTAGTTTTAAGGGTAAAAGTGAGCCAAAAAGATAGACTGAGAGGTATTTTTAGCCCAATAGATTAACGAAGGGTATATTTGAACCTTTTCAGATAGTTCAGGGGTATTTTTGGCCCTTTTCCGTATTTATAAAAGGTAAGAACTTCTAATATTTAATACTTTAAAATTGATTAGAATTCTACTTTTTAAATCTTTTCTTATTTGAACTATATTAAAAGTCCTAATATTTAAATATATTTTTTAAAATTATTATTTAATAAAATAAAAATATCACGATAAAAAAGACAAAATAAAAAACAAGTAATAGTAGCAAAATCACACACAAAAAAAAGAAAAAATAAATAAATAAATAGGTTGGTAGTAACATTTTTACCTACCGTATATTTTTCCCTTTTTTGGTTATGGTTATTTAATAAGAGAAAAATGAAAAACATATTAGTACTAATATTTGGAAATAATAGTTTATGAAAGAAAAAAGAAAAATCTTCCATATTTAAGTAATTCTTTTTTGGAGGAAAAGGTTTTGGACTTCTATAAATTAAAATCATTTTTATTTATAATAATACAATAACATTCTCAATGTAGTTCTCCGATGAAGTCTTGTTTATTTTTCCAATAATTTTTTAATTTATTTTTTATATCAGGCATATGTACGTTAATTGTAGTTTCTGTTTTGTTACTAGTTTTTTTTTTATTTTTTGCAAGTGGTAGATGAATATTTGGTCAGGCTTTGAGAATTTTTCGTGAAGGTTACATTTAATTGTATTGTTCTGATATCTTGATTATCGTATTATTTTATTACAATTTATGTTCTGTTACTATCTATTGCTTCTTCTTATTATCCGTATGTGTATAACTAAAGTTAACATCTTTAATATTTAATTTTGTTTTAAATTCTGTACTACAACAATAACATATTTGAGTACAATATTTATTTATATCATTAAAAAATATAATATTTATTTTAACGTCAATTGTTACTTTTTAATAATTATATTTTATGCTATATAATTTTATTGATTGATGTGAGACATACGTGCAACGCACGTAGATTAAACTAGTTATATTAAAAGTGTAAAGCAACATCTTATAATGTAATTTGAACTTTTTGTCCTTCATTAAAAGATTTCGCAATATACAAAACTGACATTTACTATTTATTATTTAATTTCATTAAATTAAAATACTCTTTGTAGAATTCGTTGACCTAATATTAAAACATTACCTTATATAATTATTAATTATTAATTTCCTAATAATAGGAAATCCGAAATAAAAAAGATTTGTTATTATTAAGTCTATTATTAAGTCTTTCCTTATTATAACTAGGTAGGAAGTTCTAATATTTTAGACTTCTAAAATCAATTAAAATATTATCTTATATAATTATTAATTACTAATCACTTAATAATAGAAAATTTGAAATCAATGAAATTTTTATTAGTAATTCTTTCCTTATTTCAACTAGGTAAGAAGTCTTAATATTTTACACTTTTAAATTAATTAGAATATTACCTTATATAATTATTAATTACCTAATCCTAACTCACCATTAATGTATTCAAAGTTTGAAGGAAAAAAAATTAGAAATAAAACAGTAATTCCTCTTACGATCTTCATGTTCTATGAACGCTGGAGTAGGCTTAACAAAGATCGTGTTCATCGTTGGAGCATGTATATATATATATATATATATATATATGTATAGAGAGAGAGAGAGGAAGGCCCGTGCTTAGCGAATGCAAATTTCATTTAATATATGAATTATGCAGAATTAATATGAAGATTTTGTTCATCCCTTTTTTGGCGAACATGTTAGTAAGATACTATAGGAGGCTCATAGGACATTAGGAAGAACCAAAAGTCAAAATCTTAGTTGTTACACAAAAAATATAAAGGACAATAAGAAATAAGTCTATGTCAGAAGTGTACACGGGATTGAAAGAACTTTTTTAGATTTTTCTCCAAACTTCACTAGAGCATTTTGGTCGAAGGATTATCTTTTATCAGTTGTACGTTGTGCATCCTGCAATAAGACTCCAGTTGTTGTCAGGATGATTACGTCTGTACTAAGTCCTCAAAGCCTATGTAATCACAAACAATTCAATTACACTTGTTAATTCTTCCTTTTATGGATGGACTTTTCACACAAAATATAATTATGCTAAGGAGTGGGCGAGATATAAAGAGAATGCTAGATTATGGGATTCTCACTTCTTTGTTTAAGCTCGTTTCATACCTGCCATTAGATATAAGTATTTGATCAAGAAGCTATAAGAAGTTACAAACCTTTCTCATTCTTTGAGCAGTAACTGACATGTAACTCTACCCTGTTGTCAAAATTGACTCCAGCAATACAAAAAATAATTAAATAACATAGTTACCATACCTGAACAACATAATTATCATATTAATCTTGTGCCAACGTGCTTACATATCCCAGAATTTCTTCCATTACTGTACTTTTGAGTTTCTGGATCGCTACAGTGTTTCAAAAGAACAACTTATCAGAATGAACCAAAATATAGGAAACAAAAGCATTCAGTAATGTTAAGCTTCACATCACCAAAAAGTAGAAACGAAAATGACAGCAGCATTAGATTTACACGAATTTTTCAGAAGAAAATGTAATCAATAACTTGTACTCCAACAAGGTTTCTGTCCACATTTCAACTCCTCCTCTGTCCATTTCGTATACTCACTCCACCCCCTTCGTAATATAAAAAAAACAACCCAACAAAAAAAAAAAAAAAAATAACCCCAACAAAATATTAAATAAATATTCTCAAAACCTCAAAATAATACTCCCTCTGTCCCACTTTATATGACTCACTTTCTTTTTTAGTCAGTTTAAAAAAGAATGACACATTTCAACATTATTTAACTTTAAAATGTCCATTTTACCCTTAATAAAATGATTTACAACCACACAAACATCTAAGACTCATTTTAGACCACAAGTTTCAAAAGTCGTCCTTTCTTTTTTAAAGTCCGTGTCAAGTCAAAGTAACTCATAAAATGGAACGGAGGGAGTAGTTAATATCAACCATAGGACCAAAAGGAAAAATCTATAAAAGAACCAAAAGAAGTCCCAGTAATCTGAGACCTTGTTCTTGGACCTGTAAACAAGTTTCTTCTTTTTAGAACTTTGGTTGTCAAATGTGATCACCACTTTCCCTGGTTCACTTGCTTTGTAGGTAGTGCTGATCACTGTTTCATTTGCCCCAACTTTTCTTGATTTCTCTATAAGAATGGTGTATCCACCTTCAACACTGGGCACAAATTCAGCTCTATATGACACATCCAAACCTATCACTCTTGCTTCCCAGACCAACGTGCACTTCTGCAAAATCCAATAATTTCCCACAATCAACACACAGTTGAAAAAAGGTAATTCGCTCAAGATATAATTAAGTAAATAAAAGTATGTATTTTCTGATTATGTTGCTCAGACTCCTCCAAAAGTAGTGCATTTTCATAGGATCTAGCACGGATGCAAGTTGCAACAATTATTTTAGAGTGTCATAGTAACATAGTTTTCTAATAGCTTAAGCTTCTAAATGAGATAATCACACATTTAAATGTGATAGCAGAGCAGGGAGTGTTCCTAGGTTCAATTCTCACCGTCACCAATACTATGCAAGGAGCATGTTGAAGATATAATTATAAGTAAACAAAGTGTGTTCTGGCTAATAATTTAAGCTTTTAGATGGGACGGACACGATCTTGAATGAATCTTGCAACAATACAATTATGTGACTAAGTGTGATTAAAGTACTGAGCATACCTCAGTAACTGGGAATTCAATTGTGTGTTTAGAAGCTGGCTTAATGATTTCCTCTGTGGCTGGTTCAGCAGTGGTGAATTCCTGTTCACCCTCCTTGCTAAGCCCACCATATTGTGCTGGTACTTGTTCTGGGGCTATGTATCTGAATTTTCGTAACATTCACAAATCAGAATTTGTTCAATCCAAACAATATACTAAAGTTGAAAATCATCAGACAGAGGTCAAAAAACATATGGTTAGTATTGGAAAACTTGTTAGACTCTTGAAATCGGAAAGGTGCCATATAATTTTAGACGAATAATTAGTATTTTCGTATCAACAATACTGAATTGTCGATTAAACCTATAAAGCTACATCAGTTGTTGGTGAAAACATCACTTCAGAAGCCTAACATATATATATATATATATATCCAACAAAATAGCAAAATGGCTTGATACATTCCATGTACATATAATAATTAGACTAATCACATATGTATGTTATTTAAGTAAAAGAATAGTGGTCTTAAATAGAAAGGGAAAAGACATCAAAATCACCCTAAACTATACCTGAAAAGTCGAAGACACACTTAAACTAATTCGGTGACCTATTACACCCCTATACATATTTGTAACGACCGGACTCGTCGTTACCTTAAGAATCGGGAAGTCGAATTACTTTGAAAATTAAATAAAAGTACGTTTGTTTAAGTGGGGTGAC
Source organism: Jaltomata sinuosa (assembly GCA_003996215.1). Taxonomy (NCBI): domain Eukaryota; kingdom Viridiplantae; phylum Streptophyta; class Magnoliopsida; order Solanales; family Solanaceae; genus Jaltomata; species Jaltomata sinuosa. The sequence goes on from QJPP01007231.1 coordinate 335,298, forward strand.
GTAGGGGGAAATTTCTGATTTTTATGTGAAATGACCCGGGCTGATGTCATTCCGCTATAGCGGTAATTATTCCGCTATAGCGGGACCGCCATAACGGAGGGCTAACCACCATAGCAGAGTGACGGTAAACAGAAGCTCAGAAAATGGATTTTTATTAAAACTCTTCCCCTCCTCAGTTAGAAAACATACGAGGGTTCCTCCAAAAACCTTCCCATGCTGCTCCAAGGCAAGGGAATCGTAAGGAGAAGGGGTCATGGCTGGAGGGATGCGGAACAGCAGATTTCAGGACCATCGTTCAGCCAGGAATGCCTTCACGGAGCCAGAAACGCGCGGTTGCAGCTGTTTGGTGTCCAGGTAGGCTAGGTTTTCATAAGTAGTTAGAACTGCTTACATTCTGCACTTATCGTATAGTAAAAATGGAGATTACATGTGTTAGGCCTCCGGGCACGGAGTCTGGTGGATTTGGTATTAGTTATGAGTGAGCTAAGGTTTGGTTGGATTGAACTGTGGATTGATTGTAGTTAATTGGGGCTTTTTATGTTGTCTTGGTATGCTAAAAATGATAGGACTCAAGGATTGGGATGTCGGAAAGGTTCGGGGAACCGGGAATTGCAAGGACAACTAGGTGAGTATGAAAATGGGAAACTCCTAGGTGAGGTTTCGGGAATGCAAAAGGCATGTTAAAAACTCATTGTTTGCCAAGGGCTAAGGGTGAAGACTCGTATTGTTATTATCTATGTATGTCCTGGATTAATGGGGAGGTTAAATTATGTTAAAAGGGGGAAACCGTTCATTATGTGTAAACAAGGGTGAGTGTGTTTAGTCTTCGGACGAAGGTCAAGGTTCAGCTATATACCCGGAATAGGGGGTAGGTGATGGATTACGATTCTTGTGAATGTTGTATGCTCTTGTACTCTTATCTAAGTGCTTGTATGAATTGCATTGCTTAGAGGGATTGTGTAGAATGTCTAAGGGTCCTGTTTTACAGTCTGTGAGTTAAACGGTTTGTTACTTGTTGGTTTACAAGTTGTGTGTTCATTATTTGACTATGGATTATTGACATTCGGTTGGCTCGGGTACCACGCCTGGTACAGGTAAACTAACGGTTGGCACAGCTACCACGCTTGGTACAGGTATAATAAATGGTTGGCTCGGGTATCACACCGGGTATGAATTACTAACGGTTGGCTCGGGTACCACGCCTGGTACGGATTTATTTTATTGTATCATTGCATGGTTATTGATTTCATTGCATTGACTGTTATTAGTTTCGTGAGTGGACCGGGCTACTTTATTGAATTGTGATATTGGTTGGTGGTCCTTGAGTGACCGGGAATCCTGTTATGTTTGATGAATTGGCCTTTAATTAGGCCGGGTTGTCTATTTAACACTTAGGTGTTATTTAGAGGAGATCCTAGGGTGGGTCTAGGCTATACGACAAGGGTTGCGTTGGTTATGTTGTTGATTTTGATCATTGTTATAAAAATAATTTACATGTGGTTGATAAACTAGGGAAATGGCTGGAAGTCTTACATGGTGTGACTAGCGGGTGATATCCTGGGAGAAGTTGTTTAGGGATCCGGGGTGGGTCTGATTATTTATGCGTAGTGGGTCTGGAATGACAGGGTCTGGGTTGTTCCTGGATGCATAGTCATGGGGGTTGACTAGGTCAACGGTGAGGCAGTTAGAGTTGGACTTAGCGGTTGGTCTAAGGGTTGTGTGACTTGGGAAGTCTAAGGGTAATGTGACTTGGTAAGTCTAAGGTTAGGGTGACTTGGGAAGTCTAGGCTTAGCGTGATTCAAAAGACCACGGTGAGGCAGTTAGAGTTGGACTTAGCGGTTGGTCTAAGGGTTGTGTGACTTGGGAAGTCTAAGGGTAATGTGACTTGGTAAGTCTAAGGTTAGGGTGACTTGGGAAGTCTAGGCTTAGCGTGATTCAAAAGACCAGAGAGAGAGGTAGTTGGCAGTAGAAGGAATGGAAAGGGTTGAGGTAAGGGGTGCGAGTGGACAATCGGTTGAGATCGGGTCCGGTAAGGGGAAAGAGGTGAAGGATGGGGTTACATTGTTTATTTTCATGCTTTCCCTATTTTCTTATATGATGGTGAAATAGATTCGGATCGACCGATGATTCCTACCAGTATGTGTGGTTGTACTGACTCTACTCTTGCTATACCTTTTTGGTATAGTCTTGTTGCAGGGCTGGTGGTATTTCATAGGTACATGACGATGGTGATCTCCAGCAGCTTCTGTCCTTCGATTTCATGACGGAAGTTGTGTCTCTTTTACATGCTCTGTATAAATCTTGTAGTAGCTCTTGTACCTGTTTAGACTAGGTCCTAGGGAGGGTTATTGCTATTTCAAGACTGTTTTCTGTTTCCAAATATTGTAATAAGAAGGTCTTCATAATAAAAGGAAAGTTTATTTTTGCTACTTTCTATTTTTTGTAAGTTACTTGTTGGACAGGGGGTGAGGGTTCGTCTATCTAGGTGGTTAGAGTAGGCGCCAGTACAGCACGGTAGGTTGGGTCATGATAGATAGTATCAGAGCCTAGGTTACCGGTCTCCCAATATAAGAGCAAGGTGTCTAATAGAGTCCTGCGGATTGGTGTGTTGACGTCCACATCTAATCTTTGGGAAGCTATGAAGCATTCTAGGAAACATCTCTTTCTTTCATTATTTCGGTTTACTTGCTTGTATGAATTGAGTCCAATTAGTATCTCTCGATTCCAATTGGTATCTCAACAAGGTGCAGGAGGTCTTTGTACTCCGGTGGCGATAAGACAAGCAAGAGGAATTGGAACTGGGAAGGTTCCAATTGGTATCTGGCCTGAGAGGCTGCAGTAAGACATGGATGATCAGCTAATGGCCATCCATGGGACGAATAAAAGGTAATATTATATGGCTTGAATTGGTAGTGATTCAACTTGGTTGTAACGTGAAATTGAAATGATTGTGTTGTACAATTCTGGTGTGACTTACTTGGGATGTGTGTTTGTGTGAATTGTTATCTGCTGTGCATGTAGATTCTGCAGGAACTCATTTAAGTAGAAAATTTTATGTGCCTTAGGCTGTGGTAATCTATTAAATATCCTAATTTAAAGAGTGGTATTGCATGTTAAGAAGGGCTTATCGTCGGTTAAGATGATAAGGGATTAGAAACTGTGACTGTAGGGAAGCTTCAGTTTCAGGACAGTCGGGACTTGGTTGGGAACCATGGGAACAAGGGAGTCATTAGTGTAATGGCGGGGAGGTGTTGCCGGGAAATAATTGTTGTTGTTATTTCATTGTAATTGATAGTGTGTTATGCCAGATTGTGATACGTTTGATGCCAGGAATGGTCTTAAGGATGGTTTAAGACCATGGCGAGATTTACAGGTTCGGACAAGGGTAACCAGGAAGGGGGATGAGTTCATGTAGCTGGAAATCCAATTTTTTAGACTGATTGTCGTCGAGTCCGCCATAGCGGACGGCACCGCTACGGCACTCCCGCTGTAGCGGATTTTTCTCCAATATAGCAGATCCACCGTAGTGGAGTGGCATCCGCCATAGCAGAGGTACGAGAGGCAGAAGCCTGCTCTATTTTTCCCCTGTTTTTCATTCCTTCCCGAGGGTAATATAAAAGCAGTAATAAGTTACGAATCTTGGTGTAAATCAAGGAAAGCATGCTATAATTAACATAGTGTGCATATAAGAGAAATTGTCTAAAAACAAGAATCCATGTGCGGTAATAAAAGGGGAAAAGGAAAGAGAAAATATTGTCTAACAAGCCCCAAGCGAGGACAACCCAAAGCAATAAGAGTGTCTAGTAAAAAGGGAAGGGGAAGGTCCTAAGCCTCATCATCGCTCAGGAAGGGGAACTCATGCCTGTCCTCAGGCTCGAGTGCGGGCAGCTCTTGACCCGGAGCAACACAAGAGAACATGACCTTAACAGTCTTCCACAGTCGGGCAAACATGCGGTCCCGGGAGCATCTCTTCTTCTTCTCTTCCTCTAACTCCCTACGGAGTGCTGTAAGTTTCTGAGCAGATGGGTGTGGGGCTGCAGCTTTGGTGTTAGGATCCTCCATGAACCTCTGGACAGCATCCAAATTCTCCTCCAGCTAGGCTCTAGAGATTGAGGGCTGGGGCTAGGAAGGGGCAGGGGTGTCATCGTCATCATCATCGTCGGCCTCCTCTACTGGCTGATTGTTTTCTGCCTCGTCCATCTTCCTTTTCTTCTTGGAGACCACCTTTACCCGGACCGGGTCAAAGGGGTCTTCCATGGCCACCTCCAAGTCAGTTTGGTCCTCAGGCACTCCAACTCGCCTGCATAACTCGGACACCAAGCCCGGAAGAAAAGGTCCCTTCCTGTGACCCCGGTAGAAGTCTTTCCATTCGGAGATGATTTTCTCCCCCACATTCATGATGATGTCTTGCATGTCATAAGAAACTACCAGGGCTCGGGCATAGGTCACATCGGTCGTGTTACCCGATGGACGGATCCTCCGGGATACCAAGTTGAGCCACATCCTAGCCTCCACAAAAAAGTAGGTGCTAGTGACACCCTCGGGGCTGACCCAGTAAACCTGATTCCTGAACGCTGCATCTACCAGAGTGTCCCTCAACCAAGTCATGTCCCAGAGCCGGGACTTAGCCTCGTATGCAGTGTTGGAGACGTGAGGCACTCCAAGAACATCATTAACATAATGAGCATCCACTGGAATGTCTATTCCTCGGATGCGGATGGTGGGGTTGGGCTCATCCCAACGGACGTTAGGAAGAATAGCATAGAACTTTCGTACCCATCCTGTCTGTGCGGGAGAGAGAGCTACTAGCAAGGAATCCCAGCTAAACTCTCGAACCTTGTGGTGGAAGGCGGCTACTTTTCCATCCACCCCGATCATCTTGCAACCCCTCTCATAATAGATGCCCAACCTCCGGTAATCCAGAAACCTCTCCTTACTAGCTTCATCAGAAAAGCGGTCATAATCATATACGGGCAGTTGTCCTCCTTCAGCCATTTGTATGAATAACTTTTAATGTAGCAAGAAAATTGGGGTTAGAACTCGATAAGGTATAAGGGATTTAGAAAAGTGGGGAAAAGTTTTCTAAGTGTTAGCTTGGGAAGCTACAGGTTCGCAACTTTTCGCTATAGGAGACGATCGTCCGCCATAGCGGAAAAATATCCGCTGTAACAAAAATTGCTATAGCGAAACCCAACTGCTATAGCGGTATTCATCGTCCCCAAAGCTTCAAGGGGTGCGGCAATGGCGCCCCTTGGTCTAAAACTCTATTTTTGGTGTTCCAAGTTCAGATCTACCTACCCAAGGTACCCCATTACTGTTTCCTACAAAAATTTAGGAATTATAACCCCTATAAATCGTCCAAATCACCATTTTTGTTCAAGAACAACCCTTCACATTCCACCCCCGTTTTGGCCCATTTTTGGCCAATAATAGTGTAATCCTTATGCCCAGAATTCCTGGGAGGCATTGTAAACGTAAGGGAAGCATCCATGCTTCGGGAATTCAAAACATTCCAACCAAAAGTTCAAGTTCAAAAATCCACTTCAATATACACCCAAGTTCCTATATTTCTACCATGATCATGTCTAAATTCGTGCAAGGAAGTAAGGGAACAAGTAGAAACGAGTCTTACTTGCGAATTCCAAAATCGGGAGTGGAGTGATCGGGAGAGAATGCAGTGTGTTCGAAGGGAATATGGGGAGAATGAGGGGTGAAATTTGTTTTTCCCTATTTCAAAACTATTGTCAACCGCTATAGCGGTTGACGGACTGCTGTAGCGAAAGCGCTATGGAAGAATAAAATTCGTAGCGTAGGGAAATCCTAATTAGGAAAGAAAAAGTTCTCCAGGATATTTCGAATAAAGTTTCTCCAATATTAAGCGAGACCCCAGGAATTTCTTGGGTGCTCGGGAAGGTCACATGTGAGTTTTCATGGGTAATTCGAATTCCCCAAGGGAGTGGGATCGTCTAATCTTCCTCAAGTCGACGTGACTAATTGAGGAAGGCTGGTAATTCACATAGGTTCGTAGATTACGTGGTCAATTGGGATGGTGAAAGTCCCGGGCTAGCCTCACTCATCTTGTCAGTATTCTGGGATCGTTCAGAGATGAATGATGGGTAAATTAGTATCTGTTGTAACGATCGGACCCGTCGTTACCTTAAGAATCGGGAAGTCGAATTACTTTGGGAATTAAATTAAAGTATGTTTGTTTAAGTGGGGTGGCGTAGGGGGAAATTTCTGATTTTTAAGTGAAATGACCCGGGCTGACGTCATTTCGCTATAGCGGTAATTATTTTACTATAGTGGGACCGCCATAGTGGAGGGCTAACCGCCATAGCTGAATGACAGGAAATAGAAGCTCAGAAAGGGATTTTTATTAAAAAAAATTCCCTCCTCAGTTAGAAAACATACGAGGATTTCTCCAAAAACCCTCCCATGCTGCTCCAAGGCTAGGGAATCATGAGGAGTAGGGGTCATGGCTGGAGGGATGCCGAATAGCAGATTCCAGGACCATCGTTCAGCCAGGAACGCCTTCATAGAGCCAGAAATGCGCGGTTGCAACTGCTTGGCGTCCAGGTAGGCTAGGTTTTCATGAGTAGTTAGACCTGTTTACATTCTGCACTTATCGTATACTGGAAATGGAGATTTCATGTGTTAGGCCTTCGGGCACGGAGTTTGGTGGATTTGGTATTAGTTATGAGTGAGCTAAGGTTTGGTTGGATTGAACTGTGGATTGATTGTAGTTAATTGGGGCTATTTATATTGTCTTGGTATGCTAAAAATGATAGGACTCAAGGATTGGGATGTCGGGAAGGTTCGGAGAACTGGGAATTGAAAGTAAAACTAGGTGAGTATGAAAATGGGAAACTCCTAGGTGAGGTTTCGGGAATGCGAAAGGCATGTTAAGAACTCATTATTTGCCAAGGGCTAAGAGTGAAGACTCGTATTGTTATTATCTATATATGTCCTGGATTAATGGGGTGGTTAAATTATGTTACAAAGGGGAAACTGTTCATTATGTGTAAACAAGGGTGAGTGTGTTTAGTCTTCGTACAAAGGTCAAGGTTCAGCTATATACCCGGAATAGGGGGTAGGTGATGGCTTACGATTCCTGTGAATGTTGTATGCTCTTGTACTCTTATCTAAGTGCTTGTATGAATTGCATTGCTTAGAGGGATTGTGTAGAATGTCTAAGGGTCCTGTTTTACAGTCTGTGAGTTGAACGGTTTGTTACTTGTTGGTTTCCAAGTTGTGTGTTCATTATTTGACTGTGGATTGTTGACATTCGGTTAGCTCGGGTACCACGCCTGGTAAACGGTTGGCACGGGTACCACGCCTGGTACAGGTATAACAAATAGTTGGCTCGGGTACCACACCTGGTACAAATTACTAATGGTTAGCTCGGGTACAATGCCTGGTATGGGTTTATTTTACTGTATCATTGCATGGTTATTGATTTTATTACATTGACTTTTATTAGTTCCGTGAATGGACCGGGCTGCTTTATTGAATTGTGATATTGGTTGGTGATCCTTGAGTGACCGGGAATCTTATTATGTCTGTTGAATTGGCCTTGGATTATGTCGGGTTATTTGTTTAACACTTAGGTGTTGTTTAGAGAGGATCCTAGGGTGGGTCTAGGCTATACGACACAGGTTGTGTTGGTTATGTTGTTGATTTTGATCATAGTTATAAAAATAATTTACATGTGGTTGATAAACTAGGGAAATGGCTGGAAGTCTTACATGGTGTGACTAGCGGGTGATATCCTGGGAGGAGTTGTTTAGGGATCCGAGGTGGGTCTGATTATTTGTGCGTAATGGGTCTGGAATGACAGGGTCTGGGTTGTTCCTTGATGCATAGTCATAGGGGTTGACTAGGTCAATGGTGAGGCAGTTAGAGTTGGACTTAGCGGTTGGTCTAAGGGTTGTGTGACTTGGGAAGTCTAAGGGTAATGTGACTTGGGAAGTCTAAGGTTAGGGTGACTTGGGAAGTCTAGGCTTAGTGTGATTCGGAAGACCAGAGAGAGAGGGAGTTGGAAGTAGAAGGAATGGAAAGGTTTGAGATAAGGGGTGCGAGTGGATGATCAGTTGAGATCAGGTCCGGTAAGGGGAAAAGGGTGAATGATGGGGTTACATTGTTTATTTTCATGCTTTCCCTATTTTCTTATGTGATGGTAGGAATGGATTCGGGTCGATCGATGATGCCTACCAGTACGTGTAGTTGTACTGACTCTACTCTTGCTATACCTTTTTGGTATAGTCTGGTTGCAGGGTTGGTGTTGTTTCATAGGTACATGACGATGGTGATCTCCAGCAGCTTCTGTCCTTCGATTTCATGACGAAAGTTGTGTCTCATTTACATGCTCTGTATAAATCTTGTAGTAACTCTTGTACCTGTTTAGACTAGGTCCTAGGGAGGGTTATTTCTATTTCAAGACTGTTTTCTGTTTCCAAATGTTGTAATAACAAGGTCTTCATAATAAAAGGAAAGGTTATTTTTGCTACTTTCTATTTTCCGCAAGTTACCTGTTGGACAGAGGGTGAGGGTTCGTCTATCTAGGTGGTTAGAGTAGGCTCCTGCACGGCCCAGTGGGTTGGGTCGTGACAATATTAAAAGTGAATTTATTTCTACCTTATAAATGTTATACCACTTTCATAAAGTGAAGTGTTTCACAAGCACGTGCCACGTCAGCGCCACGTGATCGTCACGTCAAAGTCATGTCAGCATCACAAAAAATAAAATAAATTTATAATTTTTATTAGTTTTTTCTTTTTCTTTTTAATTTAATCTTTTTTCTTTCTTTTTTTCTCTTTAATATCCAACACAAAACCTCCATTGCTACTAATGGAATCACCATTGTCAAACCCAAATCAATTTATCACTACCATCAACTTTATCATTCACCAACAAAGCCGCCATCACCATCCATCTCTTCTAATCCCTTTTTGTTATTCATCTTCTCTCCTTCTTCATTGATTTTACGATGAGATAACAATTTTTTTAGAGTGAAATAAATGAGCATCTTTTAAGCTAATCCTATGGCGCAATGGTTAGGGTGTTCATTTTCACAGAAGAAGAAGAGTTCAGATTGGTGGTAAGAGACGGAGAAAATGCAGATCTTCGTGAAAACTCTGACCGATAAAATCATAACCCTAGAGGTTGAGTCCAGTGATACTGTTGACAATGTCAAGGCTTAGATTCAAGACAAGGAAGAAATTGCATCGGACCAACAAAGGTTGATTTTCGCTGGTAAGTAGCTTGAAGATGGTCATACTCTTGTTGACTATAACATCCAAATGTAGTCGACTTTGCATTTGGTGCTGAAGCTTCGCGGAGGAATTGGTGGTGGTGACCGGTGACTAAATTGGTGGTTATGGGTTAGGTGATGAAGGTATGACGGGAGTGGTGAAATCGGGTAATAAAGTTATATTTTTTTATGGTGATAGTAAAATTATTAGAGTTGTGATGGTTCTTATACATTGATATTTCAATTGGTGTGGAGAAATCAATGGCGGTGTGATGATTCTTCTTCATTATTTTTCTGGCAAAGTTGCAGTGAAAAAAAGGTGGGGTGTGAAGAAGAAAAGGTGTGGGTGGGTGGGGTGTGAAGAAGAAAAGGTGTGGGTGGGTGGGGTGTGAAGAAGAAAGAGGTGAGGGGGGTGGGGGGAATTTTAACTTTTTTTGGCTTTAATTTTAGACTCAAACGCACCTAAATTTTATTTTGATTAAAAAAAAATTCCACAACAGTTTTAGGGGTAAATAAATTTACTTTTAAATAGTACAAGTGTGTATTAGGTCGTTATAATAGTTTAAGTGTGTCTTCGACTTTTCGGGTATAGTTTAAGGTGGATTTGATGTCTTTTCCCTAAATAGAAATGGTATTATTCATTACATATATACATGATGCTAGAAAAATTAGACCTAAGCAATTCAATGTATTTAAAAAACCCGCTGGAACTATTAATTTCCTTCCAAATAGGGAGATGAAACTTAGCAGCAGAACAAAATTAAACCGAGAGATGCCATCCAAATATCGAAAAGTGAACTAACAGAACATGAACTGAAGTCGGTCAAAAATTAGCCGATGCAACTCAGCAAGAAAGTAAAAGCAGGAGAACGAAGTAAAACGGAGATATGGAAGAGAGGCCTATCATCTATTTCATTACAGTGAAAAGCCATCAAGTTGTCATGACCCGATTTCTCGGTCATGATGGCACCTACAACCCCCCAGTAGGAGAACCACTTCCCGTAGCCCAGGACAGTTAGTAATGGGCTACTATCTAATAAATAAGCGGGAGGGTAGTTTAATAAGCAAAAGTAAGGGAACAAGATGAAGAGAATAGATAACAGGAATATATATACATATGAGGAAACTAAACCAAACCCCAAGACCCGGTATCATAGTATAGAGCCAAAACTACATATATGGGGTGCAAACGATCCAAACAATATATACAAATGTCTCTGAATGGTAATAGAGTACATAAAGAAAAAGATAAACTAAAGCTAAGCTCCGATCACCAAGAGCTCACCCTCAGTCTGAAGTAATCCCCAACAGATCTCCAAGCACGACTTACAGCGATCTAACGGCGATGGCCCACGCTAGGATCTGCACCCAAAGATGCAGGGGGTAGGGTGAGCACCAAATGTGAAGCATAAGGTACCCAGTAGGTATCATAGGCCGACTGGGAACATATAAGATAAAAGCGTAGTAACAGACAGAACAGAAGCAAGTAGTCACAGAAATCAACGAAAGGGTACACAGGAACTAGCCCAGAGGGAAGTCAACAGAACCACATGTGAGGCCAGCAAGCAAAATATATACACCATAGGCACAGGTGAAAGTAAGAAACAACGCACCTGGGGTCCTTGCAATAACAGTGTATACATAATAAGTTTACGAAATGGACGGTATACCGGTAACCTCAAGTGTAAGAAGAAGAGAGAAAGAGTAATGATAGGCATGCTTAGAGACATGAATCAAGCCCAACTAATCACATCAATCTCAAATCCAGCAACTAAAAGTCTAGCAGTAACCAATTTCATAATTAACCGTAACAGGGAACAATTCTACAAGTAAATAGCAAGAGTCTACCTACAGTCCCCCGGCCGCCCATACAACCGAGGAACACAAACAAGTGAAAACAAACCCTTCGACATCCCATACTACCGGAGCGTACAATCAACAAACAACAAACAAGGGTGGAGCCTCAAACAATGAATGATATGATGCATGAAGATCTCAGTGAAATGGTATCTCTGTATGTACCTCCCCCGGTGCCGATCCGGCCCAGCAGGTAGGTTCCATGGAAGGACACTGCCCGTATACCTCTACTCCACCGTATACCCTTCCTCCGGCACACGCAGCCCGCAGCCCCAGGCCCTGATGGCAAGGTCCATGGAGGTCCCTGACCCCATACTAAACCTCAGTATCAAAACATGTCATCCGGAAGCAAGTCTGGGTTCAAGATAGAGACCCAGTCTCTAATATGCATGCCCAGACCCTGTCAAGGACTAAAGTAGTAGGAAAATATCTCAAAAATCCCTCCAAGGGTGCCCGGGAATAACCGGGTCTAAACAGTAGAAAGTCATCTCAGGTGCTCGGTCCGACCGAGGCTAAAATCATCTCAAGTAGCAAGAAAACTCAGCTAGCACCCCGGCCCTGCCGAGTCTAGTGTTAATCGTAAAACTGGTGATTTAAAACATAATTTTACTTTCTTTTACCCAGGAATATTCACAAGTTAAATCAAACCATTTCCAAATCATTTCCATCAAAAACAGGCCCCCGGGGCCATGCAAGGTTTAGAAAATAGTACCAGTAGGCCCGAAGCCAAACCATAGTAAAACATGGATAAAACCTCTTTAAATGCATGGAAATGGTATGATCAAAGACAATAGCTGCCCAGCAGCTCACAATCAACCTATCGACCCTGCACAGGCCCATAGCTACTCAGCAAGCATAACCAGCCTAGCAGGATAATTCTATGCCCGGGACTCGCGGACATTCCCAAAATCCCACCTTCTATGTTCCAGAGTCAACAAGGCCTCACAGGACCACAAGGGTAAATAAAATATATCGGCAAGTACTACAAGCAATGGAGGAACAAAAGTAGGCGAACATGAATAAAACGGTCAAGGTCTGTGGTACCGACCTAATAAACCCAACCCAAGGATGCCCATTAATACAATTTTATCCTATATATGAGGAGTCTAGGGAAAATAAACCGTAACCTACCTGTCGTCCGATGACAAGCTTGAACCTCTCCGAAAAAGCTCCAACACGAAATCAAATTTGAACTCGGGCTTGAATAATTTGACGTAGATAATTAATTTCCCTTCGAGGATCAAATGATATAAAAATATTTCTACCGCAATAATTCTTACCAACGTGCATATAGGTGTATAGGTATATAAATTTCTACAAGACATATGTATGAGCCCCACCATCGTTATTTTAGGAAAAGGATCAAGGTTAGTCATATGGTTAGCTAGAGAATTGTGCTAAATATATGTGTAGTACAAAAACTGTTTTTGGACAAAATGGTGTAAAAATGAGTTTTATATATACACAACAATAAATGACTCATCTCACAATTGACTTTATCCAATTGAGAAAGTGCCACCAATTAAGTACGGTTATGGTGTCCACTCCCCCCACTTCCACGTGGAGGTAGAGGTGGAACCAAAATATTCATTCCCCAATACGTATATATTCGGGTATTTCATAGATTCATGGTAGAATATATATAACTTTTTAAATATACCATAATTCATAGAAAATTATTTCAAACAAAACCTACTATATTATAATAATAATTTTTAACATAACTAAATTTACCATCTCCGTTAAAATAATACAATGTATAAAAACCTTATAAAATAAATACATACACAATTATGTCATAACAAAAGTATTTTTCCTACACATTAAAAATACTTAAAAAAGGTAATAAAAATATAACTTTCTACCACATTTAACTTTTAAATTAAATATTTTCAAGTACGCACGATTTTGATACTCTAGAACTCTCTTGGAACCCTCCCTTATGTTTTCTCACTGTTTCAGAACTGAAATGGCATTTTAAAACGTGAAGTTGAGGCTTTAAATCGATTTTGACCCGACCCGGTTCGAGACCCGGTTTCTGCCAAACAGTCCGCGGTAAAATAGTCATAACTTTTTACTCCAAGATCAGTTGGACATGAGGTTTTGTGCGTTGGAAACTAGACTCGAAGACCTTCGATTTGGTATTTCGGGGGACTTCTAACTCTTTATATATTGAGAGAAAAGCTCTGAGACATTTTACCCAAAGTTCAGAAAATTTATTAAAGAAACTTACGATAACTTTTGCCAACTTGCTTGACTTCAAAACTTATCATACAACCAAATAAATGGCCCCGGGACCGAACTTCTGGTCCCGACAAGCCTTAAATGACTTGGGGCTGCTACAAACAAGCTCTAACGGTACAAGGAAAACATATACGTGGAAATGACCGGAAGAGTTATTACATCATCCACTACTAAAAAGGACTTTCGCCCTCGAAAGTCAAGGTCAAGGGGGTACCTGAAGGCTCAAACAGTTGCGGATACTGGGCCCGCATATCTCTCTCGGTCTCCCAGGTAGCCTCCTCGACTGGACGGTGCCTCCACTGAACCTTAACAACCAGGATCTCTCGAGACCTCAATCTCACGACATCTCTGGACAAAATAGTTGTCGGCTCCTCAACAAAGGCTATAACCCTCACCCAACTGAACTGAATCCCACTGTAACACATGAGACTCGTCTGAGACATACTGACAGAACATCGAAACATGAAATATAGGATGTATGCTGAAAACATCGAAGGCAAGCTAGCTGATAGGCAACGCTACCAACGCTCTGGAGAATCTCGAATGGCCCAATGTACCTGGGGATAAGCTTGCCCCGCCTACCAAATCTCATCACGCCCTTCATTGGCGATACACGGAGAAACACCAAGTCACAGACACTAAACTCCAAGGCACGAAGCCTACGATCAGCATAACTCTTTTGCCTGCTCTGAGCTGCCCGAAGTCTGTCCTGAATTGCTAGGACCCGATCTAAGGAATCTCGAAGCAAATCTGTACTCTGTGGCCTTGAATCAAAACCATCAAACCAACCAACTGGTGATCTGCAACGCCTGCCATACAAAGCCTCAAAAGGTGCCATGCCAATACTCGAATGGAAACTGTTATTATAAGCAAACTCTGCCAAGGGAACAAACTGATCCCATGAACCTGGAAAGTCAAGAACACAGGCCCGAAGCATGTCCTCCAGGACCTGAATGGTCCTCTCGGACTGGCCATCTGTCTGAGGGTGGAAATCGGTACTAAGATGAACCTCTGTACCCAAATCTCGCTAAATAGCCCTCCAAAACTGAGATGTGAACTGAGTGCCGCGGTCTGAAATGATAGAAGTTGGGACCCCGTGCAACCGAACAATCTCACAAAGGTAGATCTGAGCTAACCTCTCTGCACCATAAGAAGTCTGAACCGGCAAGAAATGTGCTGACTTAGTCATCCTATCAACAATCACCCATATGGAATCAAACCTATGAAAGGTACGAGGCAAACCAACAACGAAGTCCATAGTAATCCCTTCCCACTTCCACTCAAGAATGGGAAGTCACTGCATCAAACCACCAGGTCTCATGTGCTCGAACTTAACCTGCTGACAGTTTAAGCATCGAGATACAAAATCCTCTATATCCCGCTTCATACCACTCCACCAGTAAAGCTGTCTCAAGTCTCTATACATCTTTGTTGTGCCAGGGTGAATGGTGTATCTAGTACAATGTACCTCATGAAGTATCAACTGAATCAAATCACTAATCCTCGGAACACAAAGGCGACTACCAAACCTCAGAACCCCATCTGAATTTAGAGTAGCCCGACTGGTCTCACCCTGAACAACCTGATCACGAAGGTCACACAACTGCTGATCCTAAAACTGACGGCTCTGAATCTGATCAATCAAAGTAGAACGAACCTCAACACTGGCGAAAACTCTGCTAGTATCCGACAAGTCAAGCCTAACCAAACGGTTAGCCAAGGACTGGATGTTCAAGGCCAACGGTCGCTCTGAAACAGAAAGAGAAGCTAGGCTACCCATACTCACTGGCTTCCGACTCAAGGCATCTGCTACCACGTTTGCCTTGCCCGGATGATACAGAATAGTGAAGTCATAGTCCTTCAGTAACTCGACCCATCTCATCTGTCTCGAGTTCAACTCTCGCTGACTCGTGATATACTGAAGACTACGGTGATCAGTGAAGATCTCACAGTGAACTCCATTTAGGTAATGCCTCCAGATCTTGAGCGCAAAAACTACCGCTGCTAACTCTAAGTCATGAGTGGGGTAGTTGCGCTCGTGAACCTTCAGCTGCCTCGACGCATATGCTATTCATCGACCCTGCTGCATCAACACACAACCAAGACCAACCCCAGAAGCATCACTATACACAGAGAAGCTCTAACCCTCAATCGGCAAAGTCAAAACTGGAGCTGAAGTCAATAAGGCCTTAAGCCTCTGAAAGCTATCCTCGCCCTGATCCAACCACTGAAATGGGACATCCTTCCTAGTCAGCATAGTCAAGGGTGCTGATATGGAAGAGAATCCCTGAACGAAGCGTCTGTAGTAACCTGCTAACCCAATAAAACTGCGAACCTCAGTAACAGTAGTAGGTCTAGGCCACTCACAAACCGCTGAAATCTTTCACGGATCAACCCTAATCTCATCCTTAGACACCACGTGCCCTAGGAATGAAACTGACTCAAGCCAAAACTCGCACTTTGAGAACTTGGCATAAAGCCAATGATCTCTCAAAGTCTGGAGTATAACCCTCAAGTGCTGATCATGCTCATCTCTAGTACGCGAGTATACCAAGATGTCGTCTATAAAAACTATCACAAATGAGTCCAAATACGGGCCAAGAACCCTGTGCATCAAGTTCATAAAGGCTGCGGGGGCATTAGTCAACCCAAAAGACATCACCAGGAACTCATAATGGACATAACGTGTCCTGAATGTTGTCTTAGGGATGTCCTCCGCCCTAATCCTCAAGTGATGGTAGCCAGACCTCAAATCAATCTTCGAAAACACGACTGAACCCTGAAGCTGGTCAAACAAATCGTCAATCCTCGGCATCGGATACCTATTCTTCACTATCACCCTATGCAGCTATCGATAATCAATACACATGCGCATCGACCCATCCTTCTTCTTCACGAAGAGAACAGGAGCACCCCAAGGTGACACACTAGGTCTAATAAACCCCTTAGCTAACAAATCCTGGAGTGGCTCCTTAAGCTCCCTCAACTCAGCCGGAGGCATACGGTAAGGAGAAATAGAAATGGGCCTGGTGCCCAGCTCTAACTCAATAGCAAAATCGATATCTCTCTCAGGTGGAAGGCCTGGCAGGTCGGTAGGAAACACATCAAGGAAGTCTCTAACCACAGGAACAGACTCAGGAGACGTAGGGTTACACTAGCATCTCAGACATATGCTAGATCAGCTAAACACCCATGGGAAATCAACTTCTTAACTCGAAGACAAGAGATGATCCCAGATGGTGCATGGCTAACAGAACCCTGCCACACAACCTGGGATACACCGGGCACAGCTATGGTAATGGTCTTGGCATAACAATCCAAAACTGCACGGTGAGGGGATAACCAGTCCAAGCCCAGTATCACATCAAAATATAGCATATCAAGGATTATCAAATCACCCCAAGTCTCTGAATCACCAATAGATATCGTACAAGATCTCACAATCCGGTTCACTATTAAAGAATCTCCTACTGGGGTCGAAACAGAAATAGGAACAGATAATGGCTCACTAGCCACCCCTAAACAAGGCACAAAGTAGGCAGATACATATGATCAAGTGGATCCAGGATCAAATAAATCCATAGCAGACTGATGGCACACAAAAATTGTACCTGTAATCACAGCATCTGAGGCCTCTGCCTCTGGTCTCCTAGGGACTGCGTAAAACTGACGATGACCTCCACCTGCCCGACCGCCATCCCTACCACCTGCTTTGCCGCGTGGAGCACCACCTCTACCCTGATGACCACCCCCTCTAACCGGAGGCTGAACTGCTCGTAAAGGCTCGACCAACTGAACTGTACCCTGCTGAGGGCAATCTCTAGCAAAATGACCAATCACACCACAAGTAAAATAAGCCCCTGGCGGCCTCCTCGGTCGAGATGAACCAGCAGATCCCATATAACCACCACGGCCTGATGCCCTAAAAACTGTACCCCTCGAAGACTAGCTGCTATAGCCCTGATGGGTGATCTGACCCTGCTCGAACTGGGTACTACCAAAAGTCTGAAGGGAAGCCTGAACCGGTCGGCTGGACTGACCCTGGTGCTGCTGTGGCTGATAACCCCGGCTCCACTGGCTAGAACCTCTACCACCATATCTGGAACCATTGTAGCCACCCTGATGTCAAGGCCTCTTATCTCTGGACCCCTGACCAAGTCGTTGTAGGTCCTCCACAGTGCGGGCATAGTCTGCGATAGCCTAGAATGACCGACCACCGGCAATCAATATCTCAGCTGGCTGCCTGATCTCTGGCCTCAAACCCCATACAAATCTGTGAATCCTATCTGCCTCGGTAGGAATAATCATAGCTCAAAATGGTGCTAGCTGATGAAAATGGGTCTTATACTCCGAGACAGTCGTAGACTCCTGCATAAGGTGAGTAAACTGCTCCCTGCGATGCTCACGATCACTCTGAGGCAATAACTTGGCCATAAAAGCCTCATAAAACTCAGACCAGGTCAAAGGAGGTGACGATGGTGGTCTACAAGCAACCTGGGCCCTCCACTATAACTTTGCTGGGCCCTCCAACTGATAGGTAGTATAACCAACCCCGTGAGTCTCCAACAAACCCAAATGATGCAACATCTCCTCACAGGTAGTAATAAAGTCATGTGGATCCTGTCCAAAAGTACCAGCAAACCGCGGAGGTGCTAACCTCAAAAACCTACCCAACGCCTTCTGCTCTGACTCTGTCATAGCTGGGCGAGGAGCAAGAGGTTGTGCAACTGATGGAACCGGAATGACCTCCGCACGGGGAGACGCAGTAGCAGGCTGCGCCCCTGAACTCTGTGCACCCAGGGCTTCCCCTTGAGCGGATATCTGTGCTACCTTAGAAGGCCGCTCTCCAATTATACCCAAAAGTTGTAATAGTAATCCCTGAATATTTGGAGACTGAGTTGTGGCTGGAGATGGCACAGAAGTGGGCGCTGGAGCTGGTACTGGAGCTGGTGGTACCTGGGCTGCCGCCTGATCCACATGCTGCTCGGGCTCTATCTCAACTCTAGCAGCTCTAGCAGGTGCCGCTGCTCGAGGGCGTCCTTGACCCTTAGCTGGAGTGGGAGGCTCATCTCCGCCTGATGTCGATGATCTCGTACGAACCATCTGTGGAAGAATAAAATAGAACAAATGAGATTTCCAGAAACTTCAAGGGTTCTACGCACGACACAGAAGCAATGAAAGAGTCAGATTTCCTAAAATGTCACTGTAGCCTCCCGAAGATTGAGTACAGACGTCTCCGCCCTGATCCGGAGGACTCTACTAGACATTGGCTCATATACCGATGACACCGGTGAACCTAGAGCTCTGATACCAAGTTGTCATGACCCGATTTCTCGATCATGATGGCTCTTACAATCCCCCCCAGTAGGAGAACCAATCCCCGTAGCCCAGGACAGTTAGTAATGGGCTACTATCTAACAAATAAGCGGAAGAACAATTTAATAAGCAAAAGTAAGGGAACAAGATGAAGAGAATAGATAATAGGAATATATATATACATATGCGGAAACTAAACCAAACCCCAAGACCTGGTATCATAGTATAGAGCCAGAACTATATACATGGAGTGCAAACTATCCAAAACAATATATACAGATGTCTCTGAATGGTAATAGAGTACATAAAGCAAAAGATAAACTAAAGCGAAGCTCCGATCGCCAAGAGCTCACCCTCAGTCTGAAGTAGTCCCCAATAGATCTCCAAGCACGAATCACAGCGATCTAACGGCGATGGCCCATGCTAGGATCTGCACCAAAAGATGCAGGGGGTAGGGTGAGCACCAAATGCGAAGCATAAGGTACCCAGTAGGTATCATAGGCCGACTGGGCACATATAAGATAAAAGCGTAGTAACAGACAGAATAGAAGCAAGTAGTCACAAAAATCAACAAAAGGTACACGGGAACTAGCCCAGAGGGAAGTCAACAGAACCACATGTGAGGCCAGCAAGCAAAATATATACACCATAGGCACAGGTGAAAGTAAGAAACAACGCACCTGGGGTCCTTTCAATAACAGTGTATACATAATAAGTTTACGAAATGGACGGTATACCGGTAACCTCAAGTGTAAGAAGAAGAGAGAAAGAGTAATGATAGGCATGCTTAAAGACATGAATCAAGCCCAACTAATCATATCAATCTCAAATCCAGCAACTAACAGTCTAGCAGTAACCAATTTCATAATTAACCGTAACAGGGAACAATTCTACAAGTAAATAGCAAGAGTCTACCTACAGTCCCCCGACCACCCATACAACCGAGGAACATAAACAAGTGAAAACAAACCCTCCGGCATCCCATACTACCGGAGCGTACAATCAACAAACAACAAACAAGGGTGGAGCCTCAAACAATGAATGATATGATGCATGAAGATTTCAAGTGAAATGGTATCTCTGTATGTACCTCTTCCGGTGCCGATCCGGCCCAGCAGGTAGGTTCCATGGAAGGACACTGCCCGTATACCTCTACTCCACCATATACCCTTCCTCCGGTACACTCAGACTGCAGCCCCAGGCCCGGATGGCAAGGTCCATGGAGGTCCCTGACCCCATACTAAAACTCAGTATCAAAACATGTCGTCCGGGAGCAAGTCCGGGTTCAAGATAGAGACCCAGTCTCTAATATGCATGCCCAAACCGTGTCCAGGACTAAAGTAGTAGGAAAATATCTAAAAAAACCCTCCAAGGGTGCCTGGGCATAACCGGGTCTAAACAGTAGAAAGTCATCTCAGGTGCTCGGTCCGACCGAGGCTAAAATCATCTCAAGTAGCAAGAAAATGCAACTAGCACCCCGGCCCTGCCGAGTCTAGCGTTAATCGTAAAACTGGTGATTTAAAAAATAATTTTACTTTCTTTTACCCAGGAATATTCACAAGTTAAATCAAACCATTTCCAAATCATTTCCATCAAAAACAGGCCCCCGGGGCCATGCAAGGTTTAGAAAATAGTGCGAGTAGGCCCGAAGCCAAACCACAGTAAAAAATGGATAAAACCTCTTTAAATGCATGGAAATGGTATGGATAAAACCTCTTTAAATGCATGGAAATGGTATGATCAAACACAATAGTTGTCCAGCAGCTCACAATCAACCTATCGACCCTGCACAGGCCCATAGCTACTCAGCAAGCATAACCAGCCTAGCAGGATAATTCTATGGGCGGGACTCGCGGACATTCCCAAAATCCCACCTTCTATGTTCCAGAGTCAACAAGGCCTCACAGGACCACAAGGGTAAATAAAATATATCGGCAACTACTACAAGCAACGGAGGAATAAATGTAGGCGAACATGAATAAAACGGTCAAGGTCTGTGGTACCGACCTAATAAACCCAACCCAAGGATGCCCATTAATACAATTTTATCCTATATATTCGGAGTCTTGGGAAAGTAAACCGTAACCTACCTGTCGTCCGATGAAAAGCTTGAACCTCTCCGAAAAAGCTCCAACACAAACTCAAACTTGAACTCAGGCTTGAATAATTTGACGTAGATAATTAATTTCCCTTCGAGGATCAAATGATATCAAAATATTTCTACCGCAATAATTCTTACCAACGTGCATATAGGTGTATAGGTATATGAATATCTACAAGACATATGTATGAGCCCCACCATTGTTATTTTAGGAAAAGGATCAAGGTTAGTCATATGGTTAGCTAGAGAATTGTGCTAAATATATGTATAGTACAAAAACTGTCTTTGGACAAAATGGTGTAAAAATGAGTTTTATATATACACAACAATAAATGACTCATCTCACAATTGACTTTATCCAATTGAGAAAGTGCCACCAATTAAGTACGGTTATGGTGTCCACTCCCTCCACTTCCACGTGGAGGTAGAGGTGGCACCAAAATATTCATACCCCAATACGTATATATTCGGGTATTGCATAGATTCGTGGTAGAATATATATAAATTTTTAAATATAACATAATTCATAGAAAATTATTTCAAACAAAACCTACTATATTATAATAATAATTTTTAACATAACTAAATTTACTATCTCCGTTAAAATAATACAATGTATAAAAACCTTATAAAATAAATACATACACAATTATGTCATAACAAAAGTATTTTTCATACACAATAAAAATACTTTAAAAAGGTAATAAAAATATAACTTTCTACCACATTCAACTTTTAAATTAAATATTTTCAAGTACGCACGATTCTGATACTCAAGAACTCTCTTGGAACCCTCCCTTATGTTTTCTCACTGTTTCATAACTGAAATGGCATTTTAAAACGTGAAGTTGAGGCTTTAAATCGATTTTGACCCAACCCAGTTCGCGACCCGGTTCGCGACCTGGTTTCTTCCAAATAGTCCGCGGTAAAACAGTCATAACTTTTTACTCCGAGATCAGTTGGATGTGAGGTTTTGTGCATTGGAAACTAGACTCGAAGACCTTCGATTTGGTATTTCGGGGGACTTCTAACTCTTTATATATTGAGAGAAAATCTCTGAGACATTTGACCCAAAGTTCAGAAAATTTATTAAAGAAACTTACGATAACTTTTGCCGACTTGCTTGACTTCAAAACTTATCATACGACCAAACAAATGACCCTGGGACCGAACTACCGGTCCCGAAAAGCCTTAAATTACTTGGGGCTGCTACAAACAAGCTCTAACGGTACAAGGAAAACGTATACGTGGAAATGACCGAAGAGTCATTACACCGGAATACCGCATCGGATTATGAGTGTATATATTTGAAAATAGCGGAAAAAGGTCTGGGTATATCCCTTGGACCGGCATAAAAGTAGAACTTTTCCTTTCCTTTCCAAAATCAGTAGTAAACTCAGTATAACTCTTCAAATATCCAAGAACCATAGTATCCATAGTAAATCTCCAGTCTTTGAACCAAAAGCCTCGAAACCATTCTTTTCCATATCAATAGTATGCAATGCAATATGAGCATGAAATATAAAAAATCAGAGAAAGTAGCACACCACAAGGTACAATAGGGCAAAATATCCTCCAAACCAAGAGAACTGACCTGGAAACGCCGTCCAAATCTAAGCTATAGCCTCGACCCCACAGTTACACGCAACCAACAATTAAAGCAGAAATAGCAGAAAATAATAACGGAGACCACTATGAGCATCTACTCTACCTCTAAAATATCTTAAAAGCATACTAAGGATTCTAGGCTAGGCATAACCATACTACGGTCTTCTAGACTAAGGATAGCATGAATATATTCTAATCTACGATCTAAAGTGGTCCTAATAATATAAATCACAAGATTTAAGCCTAATACTACCTAAAGTACAACCAAACATTCCAGTAACATATGATATATAAAATCTGACTAAACTCAGTCTAAAAAGTAAACTGTAACCAACCTCGGGGCCGAACTGCAAACACGAACTGTCACTCATGTGCCATCCCCTTCTGAACAGCCTCAAAAAGCTGCCACGCTATCAAGAACATAATCTACGTCTCAAGACGAGAAGAATGACACCCATATTGCTACACGGAAAATCAGGCCAAAAATCGGGTCAAAAAATGACCCTCAAGACCCGCGCAGCGAAATAGAAAATAAAATTCACAATTATGTCCGTGGTGGATTTAGGAACCCATGCTCAAAATTTGAGCGCAAACGGAGTTCGTTTCCGGGCTCAAAACGGCCCCGAAGTACTACTAATTCATGAGACAAAAGTGGAGAATTGCGATTTTCAAGGGCGGAAACGTACCAATTTGGAAGCAAGAATCGACCACGGATTGGAACTACAGCTACCACGGAAAAACAAAATCACCAATGTAGCTTTAACCCAAGAAAAACCAAGCTTGTAAGAGCTTCAACAATGGAGGTTTGTAAGCTTGAAGAGAAGGACAAGGCATGAAGAAGAAGAGGCTTACCAACGATAAAAGAGCGAGATTAATGATAATTTGGAGAATTCCCACGAGCCCACAGTGTTCTTCAGTAATTAGAGTTGAGAAAAATGAGGTTGGAGTTGAAAGAAGTGAAAGAAATGAGCTAAAAATCGTGAAAAAATGGATTTTAAAAGGGCTGGCCGCAGGCTGGCGCCATTGGCGCTGAAGGCCCAGGCGCGCGTGCGCGATCGCGCTGGCTGGCGCTGAAGGCGTGGCCTGCAACAAACACCAACAGTTTTCGAAACATCTCCGGGGCATTCCGGGAACGATCAAAACATGATTCTCGCAAACCAATTGAGCTATTTGAGTGGAAATGACATTCCGGACTCAATGGAATGAATGAATTTACCAACAAAGGTCGTTTTAAGGAAAATTGAGCCCGATGCTCAAAAATAACTCGGAACTCAATACCCCAAAACAAGTCTGGAAGCTCCAGGACCTGAACCAAGGGTTCCCCTAGCCCAAAGTTGACATTCCAAAGCTAATACCACTGACATAATTTCCATCTGAGGCCGTCTTCTGCGAATGTTGACCAAAGTCAACTCTACCAGCCAAACTGGCTTGAAAACACAAAAAGCAACACAAAACCAAACCGAAAGCACTCATACCCAGACCAATATTCCTACTAGACCAAAATCCCCATTTCGAAGGCCACGAAACTGTCAGAATTCAATTCTGAGCACGTTTACCAAGAAAGTTGACCAAAGTAAAAGATTTTCTAAGTTCAAGTTCTAAAATAGGTAAATGGTCAAAACGACCTAACGAATAGCTCGGCCACCAAACCGTCAGTCCCGACAAGTCATAAATGACCTGTAGACACTAAGGGAATGATCAAAACACAGAAAAAGCATGAAAAATAGAAAAATGACCGGGAGAGTCATTACAACATCCACTACTAAAAGAACTTTCATCCGCGAAGGTGAAAGAAGGGAAAATACCAGAAGACTCAAACAAAGATGGATACTAAGACCCCACCACTTACTCGGAAACATGGGTAGGCTTGCTGACTGGGCGTCATCCCACAGAGCTAAGCCAAAGGAAAACTACCTACCCCCAATACCTCACCAACCAAACTAGACTCTAACATTTAACTCTGAATCATCCAAAGATCTCCCAACCAAATTGACCCTCAAGAATCTCAATCGGAAGCACCTACACAACACTGAAACCATAGAAATAAGGTGATAAACACACAGGATCAGAATCCTTATCATCACAACCAAGTTTACCCAAAAAAGTGAGCAACCTAAAACTCCAACTTATGAACCCGTTGATCTGCAAAACCTCTTATTCTGATCTGAACCCTTTTGCACCATAACTATGAAGTTGCACACAATCCACATACTTGAACCACTCTCAAAGTATCAAAGACACGCTAGAGATCCCTGGTTTCTTCTCGCACTCCACCACGAATGAAGTCACCTTTTTTACTCTGATTTAATCCAAACTAAGTTGTTGCTTACTATCTTTTGACCTCGAATATACTAACCCTACGCGCATCCCCAAAATTTTTAGTAGTTTTAACTCAACTGACGACCAACCAAAGGATGCCACTTTTACTAACCCCAACCTTGCCACCTGAACTCATCTGGACCAACCGACAGAACTAACCATCTGAACTTGACTAAAGCTTGCACACCAGGGTTGAAAAAGGCATGTATGAACATCCTGTGCCGATGGCGAACCTTCTGACCATAGAATGAACCCAACCTCGCTGAACCGCGCCAATTCTGAAACAATGAAAATCAAATGAACTTGGGCAACCTACCCAAATGACCCAAACTAAAACCAAGACCCTGTTAGGAGTGTGGTAAGCCTACCATGAGGTCTATAACCACCAACTAAGCTCCAAACACTCGAACACTACATGAGTTCTAAAATCACATTACCAGTCTCAACATAGAAATAAGTCAACCATGCTGTGAATATTAAGTCAAAACACCCCGTAAGCAAGGAAAGGGTGCTTGAAGTCCAAGACCTCCATCTAGATATAGAAATTTGCATAATCTATCAATTCACTTCTTTGGATCGAATCAACCGTTCTACTGCATCAACACACTATACCATCGACTCTGAAGCCTGCAACATACTGAACTGCTAGTCCATATTAGCTGAGTCCAACCATAACTAGAACCCCACATAACAGACAACTCTTGAAGAACCAACAAACCAAGCTTTCAAACCTTCAGGATACAAAGGCAACCACCATCCTCAAAGTATCATTAGAACCCATAATAGCCTCACTAGTCTCAACCCGCACAATCTGATCATACATGGTACACTACCGTTGAATCTTGAACTTATGTCGCTGAATCTATTCAACCTTAATAGAAGGAACCTTGTAGTATCTAGAACACCGCTGAAAGCTGGAATGTCTATCCTAACTCAAAGGTTAGACAAAGACTAGATGTCTAAGGCCAAATGTCACTCCATAATCTGAAATAAGAGAGCCAAGTTGTCCAAACTCATTGACTTTCAATTCAAGAAGCTACAACTGAAGAGAATTATCCATAAACCACCCAAAGTAGTCCGCTATCCCACTGATGTGCCGCCATTCTACGGCACATTTGACTCCTTTAACTAAGAATAATTGTGAGTTTTCAAGAAACCGTTGTCGTTTTTGATGTTTTATTGTTATATTTGCAGGGAATGGAGCTAGAGATAGAAACGGAAGAAAAAATGTTCAAAAACCTCAACTGGTTAAGCTGATGGCTGGCGTGACGAACCATCACACCTGTGACTAGCCGTCATCCAGGCCATCAGGACGAGACTGCAATTCATCGAGCACTGCCTAAGAGTGATAGCCCATCTAACGGCCCGTCACTGACCTGATGGACCGTCACCCATGCCACCAAGATAAAACAAAGAAAAACACTGTAAGTCGTCACTGGGCGGACGACTTACCAGAATTTTCTAGCAAGTCGTCACAGGCCCGACGACTTACAAAAATTTTCCAGCAAGTCGTCACAGGCCGGACGACTTACCAGAAAAATTGCCTGGGAGCTCACTGTTTAGTTGTGATGGTCCGTCAGGCGACCCGTCAATGCGACGCGGGATTCTGAAAATTCTATTTTTGGACTTTATTTCCTGGATTACTATAAATACCCTGTGTTAGGGTTATTTTATTATTCATTACCTAATATTTCTAGGACTATTTTTGAGCGACTTTTTGAGAGGAAAAATATGACATACACGTTTCGTTCTTCTTCTTCGATTACTCTTGGGATTTTTGGCTGCTTGTTCTTGGATAATTGAAGTAAATTTCATACTATTTGTAAGAATCCTTCTCTTATTATTAATATGATTTTCTTCTATTTCTTTAATAGCATGAGTAGCTAATTTCCCACAACTAGGGTTGTGGGAGCCATGGCAAAAGTAACAATATAGATTCCGGGTAGAGTAGGGTTCAATTTATATGTTGTCACGTTGTTAATCATTCGTTATTTACGTTTTCTAATGGTTGCAAACATTAGAACATACCTAGGTTTGATTTGCTTGAACAAAGAGATTAAAACCGGGAAATTTGATTAACTACGAGGATTCGAGACTACCAACTCTCGTCTTATGATTAATGCTGTAACTAGATTAATCTACTTGATGTTTAGGATTGAAATAGGAAAGTTCACCTTTTCAAGTTCGAGAGAATTGAAAAGGAAATTCATCTATTTGGTTTAGAAACGTTTAGACGATACCATTAATTCAATAACATCGTGGTATGCATATAGAAAGAACCCGATCGAACCCCAACTCGTGATTGTTTACGGAGCCATGGTGAACACATCCCTAGTTCGCCTCTCATATTGATTATTACTCGTTAAAACTCATAAATTATTATTTGCATTGTTCAAATAGTGATCACACAAACCCCCCCCCCCCCCATTTACCGGAAACTATTGATTATTAGTCATCTAATTCACTAACGACTTAATTTTCACCTTATTCCCTGTGGGATCGACCCCAACCTCTGTTGGGTTCTATATTTAACGACGACCGCTTACGCTTCTTAATTTTGAGTCGTAATTTGGGCCTATCAAATTTTGGCGCCGTTGCCGGGGAATACGGTAGTTTATTAAGTCTGGTGTGTTTATTTGACTCTTAGTCATATTTCCTGCCTTTACTTTTATTTGTTGTTTTTGTTTTTTACAGGATACATAGTTGTGCATGCCAAGTACCCGGCGCTCGGGTGAATTAATATTACATTACTATCCCGAGCTTGCTAGAACGTTAAGGCAAACCATGAATGCACAACAACAAGAGGCAGCAAGACTAGCTGCAGCTCAGCAGGCCCAACAACACGTAAATATTGACAATATTGTGGACGATGTTGGGCTGGATAATGAGGCTACAGCGGGTGATGGTAGAGCTGCAGAGCATGTTGAAAATTTAGCCCCCGCAAATCAAAGGCAGTAGCAGAGGGGTAGAGGTCAACAGCAACCAAGGAAATTTTCGTTGGATGATGAAGAGGATATCGACTTAGATGGAGTTGGTGCCACGGGCCCTATTGCGCTTCCTCCGCTAGCGCCCAGGGCCAAGTTCAACATTACTAGCACAATGATTCAGCTGTTGAATTTGAGAGGAGTGTTCCGTCGTGTTGCTGGTGATGATCCAAACCGACACCTGATGAATTTTGTGGGTATCTGCAAGTCATTCGAATTGCCTGGAGTAAGTCAGACAGCGATCAGGCTCAGGTTGTTTCCGTTGTCTCTGTCTGATGAGGAAGCATTATGGTTGACAGAGCTAACCCCTGACTCTATCACAACCTGGGGAGAGTTGAAAGGAGCTTTACTAGAAAGGTTCTTTCCTCCCTCTAGGATGATACAGTTGAGGGATAAAATTAGCAACTTCAGACAATAACCTCATGAAGATTTACATGAGACTTGGTTGCGGTTCAAGAAAAAGCTGACACAATGCCCAAACCGTCAGTTGACCGACAATTTTTGATGCAGACATTCTACAGGGCACTGAATTTGGCTACCAAGCCGACACTGGATAATGCAACAGGTGGAGCATTTATGGGTCTCACTTTTATTGAGGCCACAACTATTTTGGACCGGCTCACCAAAACCATCAAGGCCTAGCGTACACGGGATACAGAGGTAGCAGCTAGCACTTATGCAGTTGGTATGTCAGCAGAGTAGCGTAGGAAGGAGGAAGAGCGGGACCAAGATATGGCCCATCTGAAAATGCAAATGGACCTACTGACAAAGCATTTGTTGTCAGGAGGTATTGAGAAAGTGAAAGATGTGGGTTCCCAAGGTAGAGCAGCAGAGTTTGAATCTGATGAGGAGGCAAATTATTTCGGTGGTTTCCAGGCTTATGGCCAAGGAAACCAAGGTCGAAACAATTACTATGAAAAGCCGGTTAATAAGAGTCGAGAACAAGGTGATTGGAGGAGCAAAGACGATAGAAGTGGATTATACATACCACCTGGGAATCATGACAAAGCTAACAATGAGTCAGGGACGTCCAAACTAGAGAATATGATGGCTAAGATGCTGTTGGAGGTAGAATCGACTGACTCCGGGGTAAAGGAGATGAGGACTGAATTATCAGCAATTAGTCAGGTAGTGGATTCACATTTCACCTCAATCAAGCAATTAGAGCAGCAAGTGAGTAAAATCTCGGCGTCTCTAAATCAAAGGACGATAGGTACCTTGCCGAGTGACACCATTCAAAACCCGAGGAATGACGGGAGCTATATGGCGATCACTACAAGAAGCGGTAAAATATTATCGGAATCACATCCGATAATTCAGACTCAGAAAGGTGATGATGCGGATGAAAATATGGTAGAGGATGGTACTCAAAGGCTCACAGAGAAAAGCAAGGAAGTTGAAAAACTTTCAACTATGATGCCTCGGCCACCGCCTCCTTTCCCACAACAGTTGAAGAAGAAAGTGGAAGATAGCAAGTTCCTAAATTTCATGACCATGCTCAAGCAGATATCAGTGAACATCCCACTGGTGGACGCTCTTGAACAAATGCCCGGATATGCCAAGTTCATGAAGGACTTGATTACCAAGAAGAGGTCAGTGAGCTTTGAACCAGAAGATAACCTCCACAACTGCAGTGCTATTTCTTCAAGATCGTTAGTGGAAAAGAAGGAAGATCCAGGTGCTTTTACTATTCCTTGTACTATTGGGAAATTCAACTTTGAAAAAGCCTTATGTGATCTTGGTGCTATCATCAACTTGATGCCGCTAGCAGTCTATAAACAATTGGGTTTGGGAGCTCCCAAACCAACTACCATGAGGGTGTTAATGGCTGACCATTCAGTAAAGCGACCGGTGGGAATATTGTTTGATGTGCTGGTAAAGGTTGGTAAGTTTATATTCCCAACTGACTTTTTAATCTTAGATTGCGAAGTGGACTTTGAAGTTCCCATAATCTTGGGATGACCATTGTTAGCCACTGAAAGAGTGTTGGTCGACATGGAAAGAAACTAACTGACATTCAGATTAAACAATGAATTGGTAAAGTTTGATGTGTGTAAATTGATGAAGCCACCAAGAGACATGAAGGTGGTCTCGGTTTTCAATGTTATTGATAAAGCCCCTACGAATGTGCATATTGAGGAGAAAGGTTTTGTTGAGACCCTAGCTGTTATGAGAATGATGTTGGGATCGCAAGAAGAGAAACCGATAGAGGAAGGCGGTGAGAACAAATCAAGAAAAAGAAAACACCACAAGAGAACCAGCAAAGAAAAAGAGTTAGGAAGAGTAAAGAAGTTGTCTCGACTAGCTGAGGAGCCGATAAAAAAGAAAGTTGGAGTTCGATCAGATTATGTCGCTTGCACCTATTCCAGTGATTGCTCCTGCTTTGGAGACCCTGGCGGTCTCCAACATCATGCCAGACTCTGAGTCCTATGGGCTTCACAGGTATTCCTTTCTCTCACAGTTTTAGCTTTCACATGTATGCATTGGGGACAATGCATGAGTCTAAGTTGAGGGTGTTGGGATACCTGTGAGTCATCCACCACCGAGGGTTTTTGTTGCCGTGTTTCTTTTCCCTCTGGTGTGCTATCTAGTAGAACCGGCATGTTTAGGTTGTCATTTTAGATTTTGTTGGTGTTGTGTTCTAGTGTCTATAGCAAGCATGGCTTTTTGGCAAGTTGAACTAAAAGGATCCCCCTCTGAAAAAGTTGATTTTGTACTTACGTTTGAAATGATTGACTGTTCTGGATCCTTGAATGTCATTGTTCGGTTGTGATTGTAATAATTATGCTTAAGCCGAGCTGATGTTTTGATAGTTGGTAGTGGTATGGTTTCTTGGTGCCAAGTGTGTGTGAGCTTATTGTTATAAACTCTTACTCTGTGCATGCATCTAGAACTTGCCCGGTCTATTTTGTTAAGCTTGAAGTTGGTTGCTTAGGAAAGGATCACAGGCCCTCTTTGTGTGCAGTCCACTTAGCCTATAAGACCGTCCAAATGCAAATAATCCCTTTGATCCCTGTTTGAGCCATAATTGACCCTATTCTTTCAATAACCTGTCACTGTTTCTTTTTAACTTTGAATCCCTATTTTGGCCCTGGTCCTTCCTTGGACATCGTGCACCTCAACTCAGGCAATCAGCCTAAGTTGAGGGTGGCTACTATAGAGGTAAATGATAAGAAAAATAGGATGGATAAGATTGGTTGTGGATAGAATGAAAATTTCGGGTGTGTGCCTAAGAAAAGAAAGAAAAAGAAACGAAAAAAAGATGAAAAAGAATTGTCAAAATAAAGAGGCCACACCTGTAGCTAGAAAGAAGGGAATAAAAAGGTGAATAAGGTGAAGTAAAGTTAAGTGGAAATAGTAGGTCGGCGATTCCAAGGAGGGTTTAGTCACTATTCCCCAAACGTATCCTACCTGCACCCGAAGCCTCATTACAAGCCAAAACAAGTCCTGTAGTGATCCTGAGCGGCTTTCTGAAAAACTGAAATAGAATAGCAAGGGCAAGCTTATGGCATCGCATGTGCATTGTTTGAAATCGTTTGTGAGTGTGAGAGCCTTACCTAATCCCAAATCTTGTGTGTGGGACTTCTTTGTGGTGAGGGCACCGAGATTTCTGTATCATCTATTGACTGTTGGGATAGCTATTGTGTGTGTATGCAGAATATTCTATCATATCGGAATGACATGTTTGGATCCTTACAAGTTAGCTTTTCATACATTTGTGTGTTACCAGGGGGCTTGATTTAAATTGAATAAGCTGTTGAATGGCCATGATTTGCTAGTGACACATGTTTGTTTTCTTAGTTGAGTCATCTTTTTGTTTTTGTTGTCATGTTGCTTGAGGACAAGCGAACGTTTTAAGTTGAGGGTGTTGATGTGCCGCCATTCTACGGCACATTTGACTCCTTTAACTAAGAATAATCGTGAGTTTTCAAGCAACCGTTGTCGTTTTTGATGTTTTATTGTTATATTTGCAGGGAATGGAGCTAGAGATAGAAACAAAAGAAAAAATGTTCAAAAACCTCAACTGGTTAAGCCAGGCCGTCAGGACGAGACTGCAATTCAGCGAGCACTACCTAAGAGTGACGGCCCGTCACTGACCTGACGGACCGTCACCCAAGCCACCAAGATAAAACAAAGAAAAACACTGTAAGTCGTCACTGGGCGGACGACTTACCAGAATATTCCAGCAAGTCGTCACATGCCCGACGACTTACCAGAATTTTCCAGCAAGTCATCACAGGACTGGCGACTTACCAAAAAAATTGCCTGGGAGCTCACTGTTTAGCTGTGACGGCCCGTCACATGCGTGACGGTCCGTCAGGCGCCCAGTCAACGCGATGCGGGATTCCGAAAATTCTATTTTTGGACTTTATTTCCTGGACTACTATAAATACCCTGTGTTAGGGTTATTTTATTATTCATTACCCAATATTTCTAGGACTATTTTTGAGCGACTTTTTGAGAGGAAAAATACGACATACACGTTTCGTTGTTCTTCTTCGATTACTCTTGGGATTTTTGGCTGCTTGTTCTTGGATAATTGAAGTAAATTTCATACTATTTGTAAGAATCCTTCTCTTATTATTAATATGATTTTCTTCTATTTCTTTAATAGCATGAGTAGCTAATTTCCCACAACTAGGGTTGTGGGAGCCATGGCAAAAGTGACAATATAGATTCCGAGTAGAGTAGGGTTCAATTTATATGTTGTCACGTTGTTAATCATTCGTTATTTACATTTTCTAATGGTTGCAAACATTAGAACATACCTAGGTTTGATTTGCTGGAACAAAGAGATTAAAACTGAGAAATTTGATTAACTACGAGGATTCGAGACTACCAACTCTCGTCTTATGATTAATGTTGTAACTAGATTAATCTACTTGATGTTTAGGATTGAAATAGGAAAGTTCACCTTTTCAAGTTCGAGAGAATTGAAAAGGAAATTCGTCTATTTGGTTGAGAAACATTTAGACAATACCATTAATTCAATCACATCGTGGCATGCATATAGAAAGAACCCGATCGAACCCTAACTCGTGATTGTTTACGGAGCCATGGTGAACACATCCCTAGTTCGCCTCTCATATTGATTATTACCCGTTAAAACTCGTAAATTATTATTTGCATTGTTAAAATAGTTATCACACAAACTCCCCCCCCCATTTATCGAAAACTATTGATTATTAGTCATCTAATTCACTAATGACTTAATTTTCACCTTATTCCCTGTGGGATCGACCCCAACCTCTGTTGGGTTCTATATTTGACGACGACCGCTTACTGATAACGCTCAAACTACACCTCCAATTAGGAAGCGTAAGCGGTCGTAGTCAAGTAAAGAACCCAACTAGGTTGGGGTCGAATCCCACAGGGAATATGGTGAGAATTAAGTCGTTAGTGAATTATGTAACTAATAGTCAATAGTTTTCGGTAAAAGGGGGGGTTTTTGCGTAATCAAATTGTAAACAAAAACAAACAATTAACGTATGAGAAATAATCAATAGGAGAATGAACTAGGGAAGTGTTTACCATGGCATTGGTAACAATGTCGATTCTAGGCTTAACCGGGTTCTTTTTATGTGTGTGTCACGATGTGATTGAATTTATGGTATCGTCTAAACGTCTCTCGACCAAATAAACAAATTTCCTTTTCTATTCTCTCGACCTCGAAAAGATGTGCTTTTTAGATTTCAATCCTAAACATCAAGTAGATTAATCTAGTTACAGCATTAATCACTAGACGAGAGTTAGTAGTCTCGAATCCTTGTTGTTAATCAAGTTTCCCGATTTTAATCTCTTTACTCAAGCAAATTAAACCTAGGCATGTTCTAATGTTTGCAACCACTAGAAAACGTTAAATAACGAATGATTAACAACGTGACAACATACATATTGAACCCGTCGCTACCCAGAATCTATCTCGATACCTTAGCCATGGCTCCCACAACCCTAGTTGTGGGAGGTTTAGTTACTCATGCTAGTAGAAGAATAAAAGAAAGTCATATGCATAATAAAGAAAAGAGATCCTTACAATGTATTGAGAACAATCTTTAATTATTCCAAGAACAAGAAACCAAAGATCCCAAGAACGAATCAAGAACAAGATTGAGGAGAAGGAAACCGTGTGTAGCGCGTTTCCCCTCTCAAAACTCGCTCGAAAACTCTCCTAAAATTATTGGAAAAACTAGGTTCAAAGCATCATAATGAAATAAACATAACATAGGGTATTTATAGGAGTCCAGGAAATAAACCCAAAAACGTTCGGAATTCGCGTCGCGCGTTCTGCCTCAACTTGACGGTTTGGGTGACGGACCATCACGCATGTGACGGGCCGTCACCACTAAACAGTGAGCTCCCAGGCATTTTTTCAGGTAAGTCGTCACCTGCTCGACGACTTACATGAATATTCTTGTAAGTCGTCGGGCCTGTGACGACTTGCTGGAAATTTCTAGTAAGTCGTCCGCCCAGTGACGACTTACATTGTTTTTCTTTGTTTTATCTTGGTGGAATGGGTGACGGTCCGTCAGGTCAGTGACGGGCCGTCAGACGGGCCATCACTCTTATGCAGAACGTCATTTTGCTCGTATTTCCTTCCGTTTCTATGTTTATCTCTCTTTCCTGCAAATATAACATAAAAATATCAAAAATAACAACAGTTGCTTGAAAACTCACGATTATTCTTAGTTAAAGGAGTCAAACGTGCCGTAGAATGGCGGCACATCAACACCCTCAACTTAAAACGTTCGCTTGTCCTCAAGCAACATGACAATAAAACAAAAAGACGACTCAACTAAGAAAACAAACTTGTGTCCCTAGCAAATCATGGTCATTCAATGCTTATTCAATTTTAAATCAAGCTCCCTAGTAGCACACAAATGTATGAAACATTAACTTGCAAGGATCCAAACATGTCATTCCGATATGATAGAATATTATGCATACACACGCGCAGCTATCCTAACAGTCAATAGACAATACAGAAATCTTGGTGCCCTCACCACAAAGAAATCCCACACACAAGATTTGGGACTAGGTAA
Source organism: Jaltomata sinuosa (assembly GCA_003996215.1). Taxonomy (NCBI): domain Eukaryota; kingdom Viridiplantae; phylum Streptophyta; class Magnoliopsida; order Solanales; family Solanaceae; genus Jaltomata; species Jaltomata sinuosa. The sequence goes on from QJPP01007231.1 coordinate 370,018, forward strand.
GCACTCACACTCACAAACGATTTCAAACAATGCACATGCGATACCATAGGCTTGCCCTTACTATTCTATTTCAGTTCTTCAGAAAGCCGCTCAGGATCACTACAGGACTTGTCTAGGCTTGTAATGAGGCTTCAGGTGCAGGTAGGATACATTTAAGGGTTAGTGACTAAGCCCTCTTTGGAACCACCGACGTCTTATTACCATATAACTTTACTTTGTCCATCCTTATTCCCCTTTTTTTTTTATTTCCTTGTTTCTAGCTACAGGTGCGGCCTCTTTATTTTGACAATTCTTTTTATTACTTTTTCGATCTTTTTCATCTCTTTTTTTTCTTTTCTTAGGCACACACCCAAATTTCCACTCTATTCACAACCAATCTTCTCCATCCTCTTTTTCTTATCATTCACCTCTATAGTAGCCACCCTCAACTTAGGCTGATTGCCTGGGTTGAGGTGCACAATGTCCATGGAAGGACCAGGGCCAAAACAGGGTTTACCTCTATAGTAGCCACCCTCAACTTAGGCTGATTGCCTGCGTTGAGGTGCACAATGTCCAAGGAAGGACCAGGGCCAAAATAGGGATTCAACGTTAAACAGGAATGGTGACAGGTTATTGAAAGAAAAAGGTCAATTATGGCTCCAAACAGGGATAAAGGGATTATTTGCATTTGGACGGTCTTATAGGTTAAGTGGACTGCACACAAAAAGGGCCTGTGATCCTTTCCCAAGCAACCAAACTTCAAACTTAACAAAATAGACCGGGCAAGTTCTAGATGCATGCACAGAGTAAGAATTTATAACAATAAGCTCATACACTCTTGGCACCAAGAAACTATATCGCTACCAACTATCAAACAACCGCTCGGCTTAAGCATACTCATTCTAATCATAATCAAACAATGACATTCAAGGATCCAGACAGTCAATCGTTTCAACATAAGTACAAAACCAGAAAATTATTAAAGGGGCCTCGTTTTTAGTCAAACGCCATGCTCATCACTATAGACACTAAAAAATTTAAAATAACAACCTAAACATGACGGTTCTACTAGATAGCACACCGAAGGGAAAAGAAACACGGCAACAAAAACCCTCGGTGGTGACTCACAGGTTTCCCCACGAATTAATTAGACTATAATACAACAACAATTTACGGGTTGCCTCCCATACAACGCCTGATTTAACATCGCGGCACGACGCGGGTCTCTTGATTACTCAGACTTCATCAAGATACCCCAGACTTAATAAACAACCGTATGCACAACTATATACCCTATAATAAACAAAAACAACAAATAAAAGTAAAAGCGGGAAAGTATGACTAAGAGTCAAATAAACACACCGGGCTTAATAAACAACCGTATTCCCTGGCAACGGCGCCACTTTTTGATAACGCCCAAACTACACCTCGAATTAACGAAGCGTAAGCGGTCGTAGTCAAATATAGAACCCAACTAGGTTGGGGTTGAATCCCACAGAGAATATGGTGAGAATTAAGTCTTTAGTGAATTAAGTGACTAGTCGTCAATAGTTTCCGGTAAAAGGGGGGGTTTTTGCGTAATCAAATTGTAAACAAAAACAAACAATTAACGTATGAGAAATAATCAATAGGAGAATGAACTAGGGAAGTGTTTACCATGGCGTTGGTAACAATGTCGATCCTAAGCTTAATCGGGTTCTTTTTATATGCGTGTCACGATGTGATTGAAGTAATGGTATCGTCTAAATGTCTCTCGACCAAATAAACAAATTTCCCTTTCTATTCTCTCGACCTCGAAAAGATGTGCTTTTTAGATTTCAATCATAAACATCAAGTAGATTAATCTAGTTACAGCATTAATCATTAGACGAGAGTTAGTAGTCTCGAATCCTTGTTGTTAATCAAGTTTCCCGGTTTTAATCTCTTTACTAAAGGAAATTAAACCTAGGCATGTTCTAATGTTTGCAACCACTAGAAAACATTAAATAATGAATGATTAACAATGTGACAATACATATATTGAACCCAACGCTACCCGGAATCTATATCGCTACGTTTACCATGGCTCCCACAACCCTAGTTGTGGGAGGTTTAATTAATCATGCTTGTAGAAGAATAGAAGAAAGTTATATTCATAATAAAGAAAAGAAATCCTTACAATGTATTGAGAACAATCTTTAATTATTCCAAGAACAAGAAACCAAAGATCCCAAGAACGAATCAAGAACAAGATTTTGGAGAAGGAAACCGGGTGTAGCGCGTTTTCTCTCGCAAAACCCGCTCAAAACTCTCCTACAATTTTTGGGTAATGTATGTAAAAACTATTGGAAAAGTGATAATGTAAAATAAACCTAACATAGGGTATTTATAGGAGTCTAGGAAACCAATCCAAAAACGTCCGGATTCCGCGTAGCGGACTGCCTAATTGTGACGGCCAGGGTGACGGACCGTCACAGGGTTGACGGACCGTCGCCTGGACCGTCACCCTTAGGCAGTGGTGCTGCCTTGGCTGCTGCCTTGGTGTGACGGTTTGGGTGACGGACCGTCACACCCTTGACGGACCGTCACCTGAACCGTCACTCTTATCCAGAATGCTCTTTTTCGCGTATTTCCTTCCGTTTCCATGTTTGTCTCCATTTCCTACAAATATAACATAAAACCATCAAAAACAACGACGGTTGCTTGAAAACGTACGATTGTTCTTAGTTAAAAGGAGTCGAAAGTGCCGTAAATTAGCGGCACATCAACACCCTCAACTTAAAACGTTCGCTTGTCCTCAAGCAACATGACATAAACAAAAAACAATACGACGACTCAACTAAGAAACAAACTCGTGTCTATAGCAACTCATGGTCATTCAAACTCATCTTCAATTTTAAATCAAGCTCCCTTGTAGCACACGAATGTATGAAAAACTAACTTGCAAGGATCCAAACATGTCATTCCGATATGATAGAACATTCTACATACACACGCGCAGCTATCCTAACAATCAATAGACAATACAGACATCTTGGTGCCCTCACCACAAAGAAATCCCACACACAAGATTTGGGACTAGGTAAGCGCTCACACTCACAAACGATTTCAAACAATGCACATGCGATACCATAGGCTTGCCCTTACTATTCTATTTCAGTTCTTCAGAAAGCCGCTCAGGATCACTACAGGACTTGTTTAGGCTTGTAATGAGGCTTCAGGTGCAGGTAGGATACATTTAGGGGTTAGTGACTAAGCCCTCTTTGGAACCACCGACGTCTTATTACCATATAACTTTACTTTGTCCATCCTTATTCACCTTTTTTTTTTATTTCCTTGTTTCTAGCTACAGGTGCGGCCTCTTTATTTTGACAATTCTTTTTATTACTTTTTCGATCTTTTTCATCTCTTTTTTTTCTTTTCTTAGGCACACACCCAAATTTCCACTCTATTCACAACCAATCTTCTCCATCCTCTTTTTCTTATCATTCACCTCTATAGTAGCCACCCTCAACTTAGGCTGATTGCCTGCGTTGAGGTGCACAATGTCCAAGGGAGGACCAGGGCCAAAACAGGGTTTACCTCTATAGTAGCCACCCTCAACTTAGGCTGATTGCCTGCGTTGAGGTGCACGATGTCCAAGGAAGGACCAGGGCAAAAATAGGGATTCAAAGTTAAACAGGAATGGTGACAGGTTATCGAACGAACAAGGTCAATCATGGCTCAAACAGGGATCAAAGGGATTATTTGCGTTTGGACGGTCTTATAGGTTAAGTGGACTGCACACAAAAAGGGCCTGTGATCCTTTCCCAAGCAACCAAACTTCAAACTTAACAAAATAGACCGGGCAAGTTCTAGATGCATGCACAGAGTAAGAATTTATAACAATAAGCTCATACACTCTTGGCACCAAGAAACTATATCGCTACCAACTATCAAACAACCGCTCGGCTTAAGCATACTCATTCTAATCATAATCAAACAATGACATTCAAGGATCCAGACAGTCAATCGTTTCAACATAAGTACAAAACCAGAAAATTATTAAAGGGGCCTCGTTTTTAGTCAAACGCCATGCTCATCACTATAGACACTAAAAAATTTAAAATAACAACCTAAACATGACGGTTCTACTAGATAGCACACCGGAGGGAAAAGAAACACGGCAACAAAAACCCTCGGTGGTGACTCACAGGTTTCCCCACGAATTAATTAGACTATAATACAACAACAATTTATGGGTTGCCTCCCATACAACGCCTGATTTAACATCGCGGCACGACGCGGGTCTCTTGATTACTCAGACTTCATCAAGATACCCCAGACTTAATAAACAACCGTATGCACAACTATATACCCTATAATAAACAAAAACAACAAATAAAAGTAAAAGCGGGAAAGTATGACTAAGAGTCAAATAAACACACCGGGCTTAATAAACAACCGTATTCCCCGGCAGCGGCGCCACTTTTTGATAACGCCCAAACTACACCTCTAATTAAAGAAGCGTAAGCGGTCGTAGTCAAATATAGAACCCAACAAAGGTTGGGGTCGAATCCCACAGAGAATATGGTGAAGATTAAGCCTTTAGTGAAGTATGAGACTAGTCGTCAATAGTTTTCGGAAAAAGGGGGGTTTTTGTGAAATCAAATTGTAAACAAAACAAGCAATAATGTGTGAGAAATAATCACTAGGAGAATGAACTAGGGAAGTGTTTACCATGGCGTTAGTAACAATGTCGATTCTAGGCTTAATCAGGTTTTTTTTATATGCGTGTCACGATGTGATTGAAGTAATGGTATCGTCTAAACGTCTCTCGACCAAATAAACAAATTTCCTTTTCTATTCTCTCGACCTCGAAAAGATGTGCTTTTTAGATTTCAATCCTAAACATCAAGTAGATTAATCTAGTTACAGCATTAATCATTAGACGAGAGTTAGTAGTCTCGAATCCTTGTTGTTAATCAAGTTTCTCGGTTTAATCTCTTTACTCAAGCAAATTAAACCTAGGCATGTTCTAATGTTTGCAACCACTAGAAAACGTTAAATAATGAATGATTAACAACGTGACAATACATATATTGAACCCAACGCTACCCGGAATCTATATCGCTACGTTTGCCATGGCTCCCACAACCCTAGTTGTGGGAGGTTTAGTTAATCATGCTTATAGAAGAATAGAAGAAAGTTATATTCATAATAAAGAAAAGAGATCCTTACAATGTAGTGAGAACAATCTTTAATTATTCCAAGAACAAGAAACCAAAGATCCCAAGAACGAATCAAGAACAAGATTTTGGAGAAGGAAACCGGGTGTAGCGCGTTTCCTCTCGCAAAACTCGCTCAAAACTCTCCTACAATTTTTGGGTAATGTATGTAAAAACTATTGAAAAAGTGATAATGTAAAATAAACCTAACATAGGGTATTTATAGGAGTCTAGGAAACCAATCCCAAAAACGTCCGAATTCCGCATAGCGGACTGCCTAATTATGACGGACAGGGTGACGGACCGTCACATGGTTGACGGACCGTCGCCTGGACCGTCACCCTTAGGCAGTGGTGCTGCCTTGGCAGCTGCCTTGGTGTGACGGTTTGGGTGACGGACCGTCACACCCTTGACGGACCGTCACCTGAACCGTCACTCTTATCCAGAATGCTCTTTTTCGCGTATTTCCTTCCGTTTCCATGTTTGTCTCCATTTCCTACAAATATAACATAAAACCATCAAAAACAACGACGGTTGCTTGAAAACGTACGATTGTTCTTAGTTAAAAGGAGTCGAAAGTGCCGTAAATTGGCGGCACATCAACGATCAGGTGAAAACATCATCCAATCAGAACATTGACAAGACTAGGGATGATACTAAATTTGATTTGAGGGTCCATAAGCCCCAAGCACTTGAGACACCAACTCCTACCACATCTGAGGCAGCTAACACCCCTTCAGGTAGGGAGTTACCCCTTGCTGTATTTGACCCTAAGACTGTGCAGACCACTAGAGCTACATCTGAAAGCTTGGAAACATCCTCAAGGCCTCCCATACCACTAGAATATCATATGAATCCTTAGAATTTTGCAAAAATGGTGCAAAAGCAAAAGCAGATTGACAAGCAGATTTTTGCTTGGACTGACTTGTTCAAGCGCACCATTGATGAGGAAATTTGGGAGGCTCTAAAGCAGTATGAGGGGATACGTGCCTAGGTTGATGCAATGTAAACTCGGATAGATTCTAGGCTATATGAAATGAGCATGTCGTACCTAGCAAGGTTCGATGCTGAGCTGAAGAAAATAAAGGATGACATTACCTCTCTCAAGCAGGAGAAAGCCCCCTATGACGAGACTTCAGACTTCATGGAATTGGAGAAAGTTAGCATGATAGTGGACTTGCTGGGAAGACCTCTGACAATCAATGAACCTAAGACGGGTGAAGGGAAAGTGAAGAGATCAAAGAAGAGAAAGCATAAGAAGAGAAAACGGGAGGAAGAAGAGTTGGAAGAAGATCGAAAACAATCTATATTGGATGAGCAGTTAAGACAAGAGAGAGTACATGCCCAACATGCTGGGGCATCCTCAAGTGTAGTACCAGAGTCTAGAGAGTCTACAGGTGTTGATGAGTTGAGTATGCCAGCCAACACTGGCGGCACTGTCCCTATTTCAGAGACCCCTGCGGTTTCCGCCATTGTTCCAGAATCTGAAGCCTAGGCTTCGTAGGTATCTTTATCCCTTAACTTTGCATAACTGATTTTATTAGCATTGATGACAATAATAGACTCTTTTGTTGTGGATAGGGTCATCTATGAGTCACCACCAAAGGTTTTTGTTGCCGTGTTTCTTTTCCTTTGGTGTGCTATCTAGTAGAACAAGCATGTTTAGGTTATTTTTCAAATTTCTGTTTGTGTGGTGTTTTAGCAAGCATGGTTGTTCAATTGTTGAAATAAAAAAGTGCTCCCTCCAAAAAAGTTTGTTTTTGTACTTGTGTGTTGAAAAAATTTAACTGTTTAGGATACTTAAATGTCTTTGTATGCGTGTGATCAGAATGATCTTGTTTAGGCTACACTGTTGTTTCAATAGTTGGTAATGGTATGGTTTCCTGATGCAAAGTGCGTGTGAGCTTTTTGTTATAAATTCTTACTCTGTGCATGCATCTAAAACTTTCCCGGTCTATTTTGTTAAGATTAGAAGTTAGTTTCTTAGGAAAGGATCACAGGCCCTTTTTGTGTGTAGTCCACTTAGCCCATAAGAACTTCAAAATATAAATGATCCCTGTTTGAGCCATAATTTACCCTAATCTTTCTATACCTTGTCACCGTCCCTTTTTAATCTCGGAATCCTTATTTTATCCCTAGTCCTTCCTTGGACATCGTGCATCTCAACTCAGGCAATCAGCCTAAGTTGAGGATGGCTACTGTAGCGGTAAATGATAAGAGGAAAAATGGAAAGGAAAAGATTGGTTGTGGATGGAATGGAAAAATTACGGGTGCGTGCCTGAGAAAAGAAAGAAAAAGAAAAAAAAGAAATGAAAAAGAATTGTCAAAATAAAGAGGCCGCATGTGTTTCTAGAAAGAAGGAAATAAAAGGCGAATAAGGTTGGAGGAAGATAAGTTTAGTGGAAATAGTAGGTCAGCGTTTCCAAGGAGGGCTTAGTCACTAATCCCTAAATGTATCCTACCTATACCTGAAGCCTCGTTACAAGCCTTAACAAGTCCTGTAGTGATCCTGTGCAATTTTTTGAACAATTGAACTAGAATAGTAAGGTCAAGCCTATGGCATCGCATCTGCACTGTTTGAAATCATTTGTGAGTGTGAGTGTCTTGGTTAGTCCCAAAATTCTTTGTGTGGAACTACCTTGTAGTGAGGGCATCGGGATTTTGATACCATGCACTGATTGTTGGGATAACAGTTTGTGCATATGTAGAATAGTCTTTCACATCGGAATGACATTCTTGGATCCTGATGATTTAGTTTATCAAAACACTTATGTAGTACTGTGGAAACTTGGTTTGGATTTCTTGTAACATTGAATGGCCATGTATTGCTAGAAACATGTTGTGTATTTTCTTAGTTAAGTCATCTTTTTATTTTTTGTGTCATGTTGCTTGAGGACAAGCGAACATTCTAAGTTGAGGGTGTTGATGTGCCAATATTTTACGGCAAATTGGACTCCTTTAACTAAGAAAAATCATGAGTTTTCAAACAACCATTATTGTTTTTGATGGTTTTTTGTTTTGTACATACAGGAAAAGTGAACGAAATGGAAAGAACAGAGATTTGCACAAATATGGGCCCACCATTAAGTATGGTGACTCATCTGATGAGTCACCATGAGTGTGATGAATCACCAAGTGAACCACCACATAGGAGAAGTATGAAGCAACCACGAGATTGAGGTGATGACTCACTTGACGAGTCATCACCAACCTGGAGAATCACCAGGCCAATCACCAAAGAAGAGGCAGAGAAGGGAGTGCACTGGTCCCTCGCGACAATTCACCTAACGAGTCGTCACCATGGTGACAAATCCCCACTAGATCCATCAAGAAGAGGCAGAAAAGGGAGCCCACTGGTCCCTTGTGATGACTCACCTGGCGAGTCGTCACAAGGTTGACGAATCCCCAACTCAACCGTCAACTATTAAGCGAACAATTCAAATTCTATTTTTGGACCTTAATTTCCTAGACTACTATAAATACCCAGTGTTAGGGTTATTTTTATCATTCAATATCCTAGAGTTTGTAACGTTGTTTGAGCATTTTTTGAGCATAGAAAAGAGGGGAAAACAATATCCTTGTCTTCTTCCTTGGGAATTTCACCATTGTTGCTTGGATTCTACGGAAGTTCAAAGTAAAGTTGTGATTTTATATTGTATTAACATCCTATTATCTTTATGAATACTATTGTTTCCTTCATTCATTTTTCAAGCATGAGTGGCTAAACTCCCACAACTAGGGTTGTGGGTGCCATGGAAAAAGTGATGATATAGATTCTGGGTAACGTGGGGTTTAATTTGTATGTCGTTCACGTTGTTAATCTTGTGTTTTTAACATTTTATAGTGGTTGCAAACATTATAAAATGCCTAGGTTTAATTTTATTGAACTAAGAGATTAAAACCCGGTAAATTAGATTAACAACAATGAGTCAGGACTCTTAACTCTCGTCTAATGATTAATGCTTTAGCAAGATTAATCTACTTGAGGTTTTGGTTGAAATGAGTAATTTTATCTTTTCAAAATCGAGAGAATTAGAAATGAAATGCATCTATTTTATCGAGAAACGCTTAGACGCAAATATAAATTCAATCTCTTCGTGACAGATATCTGGAAAGAACCCGACTAAGCTCCTAATCAAATGTGTTACGATACCATGATGAACACTTCCCTAGTTCACTTCTCGTATTCGTTCTTAAACTCGTGAAACTCATTGATTGTCATTTAACTTGTTTGAAATTGATAAATACAAAACCCCCCCAAAATACCAAAAATTATCGATTACTAGTCAACTAAGTTACTAACAACTTAATTTGCACCTTATTCCCTGTGGGATCGACCCCAACTTAGGTTGGGTTCTATATTTGACAACAACCGCTTAAGCTTCTTAATTGAGGTTTAATTTGGGCGTATCACCTACGGGCTCACTTTTGACCTTGCTAGATTACTAGCATTATGGGTATTGTTTGCTTCATATTGACGGGTAGAGTTTTGTGTTGATAGTTTCCTTGTTATTTTGGACTTCTTGGAGCATTTTAGGCTTGGACGACATCTTTCAAGCATCTTGTTATTGAACGTCAGGTAGGCTACGGCTTTCCCAACTTAGACCTTGCATATATAGGCTATAATTGTACTATGTAGTATTTTTTGTTCGGGTTTACTAGGTTGGCACCCCTGAACTTGTCCGCTTTGTTTCCGTCTGTCTAATTTCATACATTCATTTTAGTGTTCGATGTGGTTTTATAGTATTACCATTGCTGCCTTGTATGGCCTTTAGCATACCTTTGGACCATAAATGGTGGGTTATTTGGGAAATGTCCACGAGTCTTGTATATCAGATTGTGATATTAGGCTAGTTATCTATGTTGTACAGCAGATTGAGCCTGTGCAGGGCCGATAGGTTGATTGGGAGCTATTGATTGTGTTTGGGCATATCATTATCATACAAAGAATTTTTATGCATTTATTTACTACTATTATGGCTGCGAGCCTAACTATCACTATTTTTCTAAACTTTGCATGGGCCGAGGGCCCATTTTCAATATAATGTTCTAAATGGATTGAAACTGATTTTATGGATTTTCTTAAGATAAACGAGATTACATGATGATTTTATCACTGGGTTTTCACACTGATACTACACTCGGTAAGCTATAGCGCTAGACTATATTTTACTACTGATTTTTAGATGATGCTAGACTCAGTCTAGCCGAGCGCTAGACATATTTTTACTATGGATATAGACTCTGATATAATCCGAGCACCCTTACTAGGATTCTGAGATTTACTAATTTAGACCTAGATATACCATAGGGTCTTATATTAAGATTTTGAGATTTTATCATATCACACTATATCATTTATATTGTGTATGGATCCACCCTTGTTTGCTGTTTGCTCAGTGTATGCTCAGGTAGTATGGGATGCCGGAGGGTTTGTTTTCACATGTTTGTGTTTCTTGGGTGTATGGGAACCTATTGGGACTGTAGGTAGATTATCTTACTCGCTCTTATTGAAGTACTTGTTAGTGGCCCTTCTAATCAATGGTGGATTCGTTTACTCTCTCCTGGTAGTACTTTCTGATTATTCTTACCTTATGAATTGTATTGTTAGCATGATTACATTATTTGTTTTTTCTTTTTTCCATTTTATTTGTGGTTATCGGTATACCACCATATTTCTTAAACCCTTTTTATATATTATTTATGCAAGAACTGTGTTTTCTACTCCTTCACCTGTGTTCTGTGATATATATCTTCTATGGCTAGCATATTATACTTGTATCCTCCTTGTCTTCTCTTTGTTGCTAGTGTTTGTGTGCTTTCCTCTGTTTGCTTCTATGAATATTTTTCTTCATTTTCTGCTATTTACTGCTTTTATATCTTATATGCGCTTAGTCAGCCTATGAGGCCTACTGGGTACTCATTGCTTTGCAATTGGTGCTCATTCTACACTCTTGCATATTCCTGGTCTAGATCCAATGTGAGCTATCGACATTGATTACATGGATACTCGTGCAACTTTTGGATATCATAGACTAGGGTTAGCTCTTGACGAATGAGGCTTGACCATATCTCCTCTTTTGGCACTTTTTATTCTTTTATTATCCTAAGATAGTTGTATATTTTATTTTGTACCTTCAAGTACTCTATATATTTTAGTAATGGCTCCTGTACTTTTGATACCAGGTCATGGGATGGTGTAGTTTCTTTAGATGTATATTAAGGTTGCTTTTCTTCTGCGTTGCTTTCTCTATCTGCTTCCACTTATGGTTCTTCTTGTGCATTCTTGCTTAGGTAGTAGCCCATTACTAACTGTTCTGGGCTACAGGGATTGGTTTGCCTATAAGAGGGGTTTAGGTGCCATCATGACCTGAGAAATTGGATCGTGACAGCTCGGTATCAGATCTATAAGATCACTGGTGTCGTTGGTATAAGAGCAAGTGTCTAGTAGAGTCTCGAGGATCGATAAAAATGTCCATATCCTATTTGTGGTAGGCAAAAAGGATTGCTAAGAAAAGTTCCCTATTCTTGGCTCCTTGTCATGCGTTCTCAACTCTATTGACTTCTAAAACTTGATTGTTATATTCCTTCTCAGATGACTAGGATGAGTACGACAGCGGGTGGCGATGAGACTTTTGCACCTATTGCTACAATGCTTCTTCCATCGCCATGATTTCAGATTGAGATCTTACCATATAAGCTAGGGGGTTTAGGGCCAGTCCAACCTCCGATGGGATTTATGTCTACCCCAGTTCTTCAGGACACTGCGGCTAGGACTCCGAGCCTTCCAGAGGGTGTATCAATACCATAGGTAGGGGCAGTACCCAGTTCATCAAGTGGTGCTTTGGCTATGAATAAGATTATTGATCTCCAATAGGGTTCTATTAAGGTTTTGGAGTATGAAGCGATGTTTCACGAGGTGATTAAGCGCACTGCTAGGGCTTTTACAACCGAGTTTGATAGAGTTTAGGGTTTTGTTAGAGGATGGATTTCACCACTCCATTTGGCAACAGAGCACTTGGTGATAGTTGAGACTATCTTTCTTTAGATGATTGATCATGCTTGGGCTATAGAGGGGTTATGTCGTGAGGCATATGGAGGTATTAGTAAGAGGCCTCATTGACAGGGCAGTTCTCATGGTTCCCAGTCTCGAGGTAGGGGGTTATCTGGTAGAGATCGATTACATTTCTTTTTGTCTAGTAGGCCAGTTTTTGTGTCTTCATAGGGTTTAGAGGGTAGTTATACAGAGCATGTTGAGCAGAGTATACATGGTGCAGGTTAGGTTTCTCAGGATTTAAATTCAGGGTATATTGGCTGTGGTGGCCAGTCAGGCTCATCTTCCCATCAGACTTCATCTAGTAGAAATTATTTCCAGTGCAGTGAGTTTGGGAACTTTGCTAGGGATTACCCCATGAACACGCCTTCCAGCCAGCAGAGTCAGTAAGTCTTATCTCCCAGGGCTCTAGTGCCAATGGCTAGAGATGGTGTCTAGGGTAGTAAGGGTGGTCCCTAGGTGTCTAGAAATGGCTTTCAGCTAGGCAGTTCAGGTATCCATCCTGAGTCGACAGACACTGTGCATCAGAGCGGGACATCTCTGGGTTTCTATAATTGTGGAGTGATTGGACACTTTTCTAGAGAGTGTCCCCGATGAGGAATGATCGAGACTTCAGCATTGACTACTCAGTCCAAGGATAGGAACAGATAGTTTGAGGCCCCTTTTGGTAGGCCAAAGGTGTAGGTTCCAGATATCATTGCTATATGTACTACCTTTGTTATCATTACCTAAGTTTTGGTATTGCTTGCCTTGTGGATCTAACCTTTTCATGTACATATATATATATATATATCTGTTTACCTGCTTCTTATTTAGTTGTACTATTTGAGTTTAAAGTGCCTAAGTGTGTGATTACTCAGTGAAAGGATTTATTTTAGTAGTGGATGAGGTGTGTCAATTATAGGAGGTGACTACCTGGGGTTATGACTCATAGGTAGGCCATGTTAGCTTAATTTTTGGTCTTCATTGTGATTCAAGAGGTGGTCTGAGTATCTCAACTTCTAGAAGTCTCGGGTGGTTACTGCCAAGGTCATTATCTAGTATTTAGTTAGAACTTTTTAGTTAATGTAGTGTGGTACCGGTAGCTATGTGCCAAGGGTAGTCATTTTGTCTTATAGAAGGTGGTGTTTGGCAAGGAAGAGGGTATCAGATGGTTTACTTTTCTAGAAAGGTTAGAGTCGACCCTCTTTACTTGATCAGTTTAGGTGGTTAGCAGGTATCCGGGTTGTTTTCTCTAGTTTTCCTAGTTTCTAGTATAGTTGAGTTTTTACTGTACCCGTCTAAAGGAACTGGTCCAAGGTCTTCTGAGAAAGAGGTTGTTAGGTCCAGGGTATCTCTAGAAAGGGTTCCATTTGGATTGCGAAAGGAGGGGGATTACTCCTTGTATATATGCATGGATTACTTGTAGCTGGCTGATGTGGCGACTGAAAGTATGCTTTGGTTCTTTGTATTGATGACCCGTTTGACCAACTATATAGTGCATTGTCATTTTCTCAAGAAGGATTTGAGGTCATCTTCCCTATAGTACAGATCTAGGTGGTGGGCAATCCAATGACTAGCTTTGAGGTTTGATGCATCCGTTATGATTTTCTTTGTTATGTCCTTTGGTTGTCCCATGCCTTAGCAATATTTTTAGATTGGGTGAGCCGTATATCCATAGCCTAGTTGGATTCAACTTCTATAGTGTTTATCGGTGACATAAGAGTCTACTCAAGGATTTGACAAAAGCATGATCAATATTTGGAGTTGGATTTTAGAGTAGTGGGTTAGTAGGTTACTTCAGATTTTTAGTGGAAGGTTATCTTCTGCCGTGGCATCTTTGGGCCGGAAGGTAGTAAGTATGGACAAGTTAGCTTCCCTCTTAGTTTTAGAGCAGCCATTGGACTTGGACATCTAGTCCTTGGATAACTGTATGGTTAAGATTGATTTTTTTGATCTCATCAGAATTCTTACTAATGTTGAGATTCGTTGTACCTTGGTTGATCAGATCCAGTGGAATTGGTTCGAGGATCAGCAGTTGTGTGACATTTGTGGTTACGTTGTATGGGGTGAGTCCAACCAGGCTACTTTAGATTCTGGTAGTATTTTGAGATTTGATGGTCGCCTTTATGTTCCGAGAGTTGGGTATTTGATTTAGTTAATTCTTCGAGATGTTGTCTATTTGCATGGGATTCCAGCATCGATTAGACTCTGCCACTGGTAGGCTAGAAGTTTTGATATGTTGAACACTTTCAAAGAGGGTGGTTTGTATACTGGTATGGTTGAGTGGATGCTTTGAGCCAAAGGGTGGTGAGTTAAGAGATTATGAGATTTTCAATGGCTTATTAGCAATCTTGGACTCCAGGGATCTTTTTGTTTGCCTATAGGTTGGTTTGACACGGTATTCATGGCATGATAGACTTCTTTCTGGGTGGCGAGGATGGTAGGGTGACCATAAATCTGGATGGTGTTTTAAGGATTTGGAGCAGCAATGGTATTATTAGAATACAGGATTTAGTTTGATGGCTATGGACTTCATTGTAGTCTTTCCACACTTCTTCCAGAGATTGGGTTTTGTTTGGGTCTTCTTAGGCAAGTTGCCCTAGTTCATTCACTTTCAACAATTTCAGACTTGGCATAGTTCAGCGAGGTTGGTTTTGTTCCACAATTGAGGGATTCTCCTTTTAGACTGGGTGTTTATCTATGTCATTCCCGACTTTGGTATGCTAGTTACAGTTGAGCTCCAATGGTTGGTTTAGTTAGGTTTATGTAGCGAGGATGATCTTAGCAACGATATCCATTCACTTGTTAATAGTCAGTCAGAGCAGACTACTCTAATTCTCGAGGGAAGGATATGGGTTGGTATTCTGGGTGTAAGAGGCCCATGGGCTATAGCTTGGCTTGGATACAATTTGAGTTTGAAGGTGACCTTATTCGAGGCTAAGTGTAGCAAGAAGTATAGACATCTTGTTGATTAGTTAATGATCGAGGGTGGCTTGAGTGTTCGACCTATGTACAGCTTTATGGTTCAGGAGCAGATGATTCAGGATAGACAGAAGGGATCATATGATCAAAAGGATTCATGAGTTAGAAGGTTGGGTGGTGGATTTTTGAGTGTGCCTGGTTGGGTTGTCAAGGTTCCTAGTTCTTTGTGATGATCACATTGGTTCTGTTAGTATCCGTGTTGTGTCGGTACATTCCGGTTGGGTTTGTTGAGGTTCGGTTCAGTTGATATACCTTTGTATCTTTTGGAGTTAGAGGTTGTCGTCTACTTTGGCTGGTAAGAAGGCTAGGTTTTTTTGTAGTTTTCCTTTAGTATAGCTTTGTGGGGTGCCGTCTACTTTAGGAGGCTACCTGGGAAATTGAGAGAAGGATGCAAGCTTAGTATCCGTTAATATTGAGCCCTCAAGTGTTCCCTTTTTCTTGACTTCATGGACGAAAGTCCTTTTTAGTAGTGGATGATGTAATGACCCTTCCGTCATTTTTGCATTTTCTCTTTCTTTGTACTATTAGAGCTTTTTTGTAGTGACCACAAGACATTTATGACTTGCTGGGACTAGTGGTTTGATGCCAGGCTGTTCATTAAGTCATTATGACCATTTTAATGTATTAGAACTTTAACTTAGGAAATCATTGATTTCAGTTGATATTCTTAGCAATCGTGCTTAGAAACAAATTTTGACAGTTTCACTAGCTCTGGAACATGGATTTTGGTCTAGTTGTAACCTTGGTCGCAGTCTAGAAGCTTTCGGTATGGTTTTATCTTGCTTAATGTGTTTTATGGCTACTTGAACTTGGAAGTTTGATTTTGGTCAACATTCAGAGAAGACGACCTCGGATGGGAATTCTGCCAGCGCTGTTAGCTTTAGAATATTGATTTGGGCTAGAAGGACCTTTGGTTTGAGTCCCAAGGCTTCTGGAATCATTTTGGAGTGTTGGTTTCATTTTGGGAAAGTTGGTCATTTGGGCATGGGGCCCACTTTTAATTAAATCAACCTCCATTGGGAGTTTTGTCCATTTCGTTGAGTGTGGAATGTTGTTTCTAGTAGAATAGAACCTTTGGTTTGTGTCTATGAAGTTTGGGATATTGCCTGAGTGTGTGATCGGCTTAGTTTTGAGTTGTGCTTGCAGCTGGTTGTTGCTGCTTCTGGTATGGCATAGCGGCTGGTGCCTTGGCCTCACCTGCACTGCTGCACCTGCGCCCTTAGTGTTGCACCTGCGGTGCCGGGTGGCTTAAGCAAGGGGCAAGTCTCCGCTCCCTTCCCCGCCACAGTGATGCTGCCCCTGCAGTCTTGGGGCCGCTGCAGTAATGCACTTGCATTATTAAGACCGCAGGTACGCCAGTCGCTGACAGCTTATAAGGGTCTTCTCCTTCTCTCTCTTATTTATTCTAAACTCATTTCCTATATCTTTCTCTAGAGATTAAAGCTTGAATTCTCTGTGGATTCTTCATCCAAGTGTTGGGGTTGCATATTTCATGCCCGTGATCGTCTCCTCATCGTCAATTGTAAGTTCTAATCCCTTAATTTCTGTAAACTCTTCCCCTTAGATCCTTCTTTGTTCTTGAAGTCTTAGGGCTGTTTTGGGCCCTTCCTTGGTTTGATTCTTGCTCAATTTTTGAGCATGTGCTCCCAGTAACATTAGGAACCTTCTGGTAACTTTTGTTTCTGGCTTCAGGTTGTGCGGCCCACGAGCCTGCTTTTGACTCGGATTTTGATCCGGCTAGAGTACTAGCAATATTAGTACTGTTAGCTTTGTATTAATGAGTAGATTTTTGTTTTGATAGTTGCCTTGTTATTTGGGACTTGTCAAAGCAGTTTGGGGTTGTACGGAGTCTTTTCAGCAGCTTATCATCGGACGTCAGGTAGGTTACGGCTTTGCCACCTTAGACTTTGCGTATATAGGCTATAATTGTACTATGTAGCATCTTTGGGTTGGATTTACTAGGTTGGCACCCTAGACCTTGTCCGCTTACTTTCTGTCCATCTTACTTCATACATTCATTTTTAGTATTCAATGTGGTTTTGTAGTATTTCCCTTGCGGCCATGTGTGGCCTTTAGCATGCCTTTGGACCATAGATGGTGGGATATTTGGAAATTTCCGCCAGTCTTGGACATTGGATTGTGATATTAGGCTGGTTATCTATATTGTAGAGTAGATTGAGCATGTGCAGGGCCGATAGGTTGATTGGGAGCTATTGATTGTGTTTGGGCATATCATTATCATACAAAGAGTTTTTTTTCCATTTATTTACTACTATTATGGCTGCGAGCCTAAGTATCACCATTTTTCTAAACTTTGCATAGTCTGAGGGCCGATTTTCAGTATAATGGTTCTAAATGGATTGAAATTGATTTTATAGATTTTCTTGAGATAAGATATATTAAATGATGATTTTATCACTAGATTTTTATGTTGATACTAGAATTGGCTGAGCCGTAGCTCTAGACTATATTTTGCTACTGATTTTTAGATGATACTACACTCGGTCGAGCCAAGCGCTAGACTTATTTTTACTATGAATTTACTCGAATATACTCCGGGCACCCTTACTGGGATTCTGAGATTTACTAATTTAGACGCGGATATACTCTGAGCGCTTATATTGAGATTTTGTATGTGGTCGCGTAGACCTCTATGGACCTTGCCAATATAGACTAGGGGCTACGAGCTGCGACTGCCGGATGAGGGGTATACGATATTGTTAAGGTATACGAGGGACTCCTTTCATGGATCCTACCTACTGGACCTATAGGCACCGGAGGAGGTACATACGGTACTACTGACACACCTGGTTTCATTATATCACACCATATCATTCATATTGTCTACGGATCCCCCCTTGTTTGTTGTTTGCTCGGTGTACTCTCCAGTAGTATGGGATGCCACAGGGTTTATTTTTACTTGTTTGTGTTCCTTGGATGTAAGGGCACCTATTGGGACTGTAGGTAGATTAGCTTACTCGCTCTTATTGTAGTACTTGTTAGTGGCACTTCTAATCATTGGGGGATTCGTTTGCTCTCTCCTGGTAGTACTTTCTGATTATTCTTATCTTCTAAATTGTATTGCTAGCATTATTACATTAGTTGCTTTTCCTTCTTTCCAATTTATTTGAGGTTATCGGTATACCACCATAATTCTTAAACCCTTTTTATATATTATTTATGCAAGGATCCTAGTGCGTTTTCTACTCCTTCAACTGTGTTTTGTGATATATATCTTATGTGGGTAGCATAGTATACTTGTATCCTCCTTGTCTTCTATTTGTTGCTTGTTTTCGTGTGCTTTCCTCTGTCTGCTTCTGTGACTATTTTTCTCTATTTTGTTTTATTTACTACTTTCATATATTATATGCGCTCAGTCGGCCTATGATGCCTATTAGGTACTCGTTGCTTTGCAATTGGTGCTCATACTACACTTCTGCATCTTCCTGGTGCACATACTAGTGTCAGCTACCATTGTTGTTTGCGTGGATACTCGTGTAGCTTTTGGACATCCGAGACTAGGGTCAGCTCCTGATGACAGGGGCTTGACCATATCTCCTCGTTTGGCATTGTTTGCTCTTTTGTTATCTAGAGACATTTGTATATTCTATTTTGTACCTTCTAGTACTCTGTATATTTTAGTAATGGCTCATGTACTTTCGATACCAGGTTGTGGGATGGTGTAGTTTCTTTATATGTATATTTAGATTTCTTTTCTTCCGCATTTCTTTCTCTATCTACTTTCACTTATGGTTTTTCTTGTGCGTGCTTGCTTAGGTATTAGCCCACTACTAACCATTTCATGCTACGGGGATTGGTTCGCCTACAGTGAGGTTGTAGGTGCCATCATGACCCATGAAATCGAGTCGTGACATGAACGTAACAACAAACATATCCAGATGCTGCTTAAAAACTCTATTCATGAAGTCCATGAATATTGCAAGAGCTTTAGTCAAATCGAAGGACATGACAACAAACTCAAACTGACCATTATGAGTCCTGAAAGATGTTTTAGTTATGTCATTTTCTCTAACTTTCAACTAATGATAGCTGATAACGTCGAAAATAACTCTCTAATTAAGGAGGTGGCTACGATTGTCTCAAAACAATTGCCCAACAAGAGTCGGGGTCGAATCCATGAGGATTGGAGTAGAGATTTGTAACACCCCAGACATTTAGCATTGTCCTTCGTCCTATGTTTATGGCTTATGAGCCTAAATTTTTTAGTTTATCAACATCCTCGTGATTCAGGAACATTTTATTTATTTTGCAATTTGATTAAAAAAATATATATTTTATTATTTTCCTAAAATTATTTAAAAATTTATGAAAAAAATCTTTAGTTACAATATATTTGTGTATACATTTATTTTATAAGATTTTTATAATTTATTTATATTTTAACGAAAATAGTAAATCTAGTTATGTTAAAAAAATTATTACTATAAATGGTAAGCTTTATTCAAAATAAAGTTTCATTATTTCTATTATAGGTAGAAGTAAATAGTTATTGTACATATATAGGATAACTACTAAATTTAATACAAGTGGGTAATATATACTATACATTCTTATCCTTCTTAAAATAGATTCCCACCGCCACTATATTTCTCCACTTTTCTACAAATATATATCACTTTGTAGTTGGATCAAACTCCATTTTTATGCTTACCATGGCAAAAAATTTAAGTTTGTTTATTGGTTTTTTTAAGAGTTAAGTAGTTTTCTTTTTGTACTTCTTAGCATACCAATGAACTAATCTCTGTAATCACTCTAATACCTTTCCTGTATTTTCTTCTTTTGCTTCGTCTAAGTCAAGGCATACTTCTCATGCTATTTTCATTCCCTGTAGTTGAGCTTAAAACTTCAATATATTAAGAGGAATTATTTGATGGGGGTCTGATAGTGAAAAAGATATATCAAATCATGCAAACTCTATCTAGTACTTCAATATTTTGAGTAGTGGAAAGTTCTCATTTCCTTCATCCTATTGAAATATCATTAACTTGTGGTAGTTCGCAATATAAGATTCTACTGCTGGGGCATTCCATTAGTGAAATCAATTAATTTTGTTGTACGGGAGTCTTTCTTTGGCAAACCAAGTATATTAGTTAAATTCCTCAAGTTCGGCATCATATTTAAGCTAGAAAAGGAGACTAGTGTTGTTAGGGGTGCTTAGAACTCGCAAGATTTTCAGTAGCAACAGAACACTCATGGTATGTCAAGGCTATTTATTTATTTTTTTTGCATGATTTCATAAGACATGAAATCTTCATGTTTAGCATGCATTAAAGAATCGATTATTAATATGTCTCTAAATTAATGTTAGTATTACTTTTTTGTCAGAAGCTCGTATTCAGGTGATGTCGGTTCTATTTCTAGTTAGGGAGTATGAGATGGTTGTATATATTATTGTGATGATCGACTTATTGTGACCGTTGGGTTGATTGGGGTATTGTTTTTGTGGTGGGGTAACTAGGAGAAAATAAGCTACTAAACAAAATGAGTTAAAAGTGAATTAAGGATGAGTTTCTTTGGCATTAAATGGATTCCTATCATTGTGCAGTTTGTGATTTAATTGTGTCCACTACCTTAAATGCATGAAAATGAATTCAGAATACCATTAAGATTTCCAAGACCTAGTGCATTTTTTCATTGAAATGTAGTAGACATGGAATTTTTTCTTAACAAGAGTCTTTCTCCAATGAGAATAAAGAAAGTTTTTAGGCAAGACAAGAAAGGAACTCGCCTTTGACACAAAGGGATAAGAGCTAATTGCGCGTATAAGGGGAGGTCGAATTCCAAACCTTTTCTCTCGAGTATATCCATTACTAAAAAATATACGTCACTTTGGGACACATGCGCATAGCCGCCGTGCGTGGCTAAAAGTCAACAAAAAAAGATAGCTCAAACTCTTTTTTTTTAGTACAACTGAGAAATTTCTTTTAAAAGACGCCACTCTACGAGGAAATATGCAGATAAAAGGCCAATAGACTGATGTCAGCTTCTACGGAATAAGCTCTTATACGAGTTCGAGCCCTTTTCGGACAGTCGTCCGTAGCATCATAATAGACTTCTATGAGTGAAAGACAGGTTTAAACTAAAAATACGGGGAATTAGACAACTTGCATTTTTCCTAGTAAATTTTTCTCTATAACATGTTTATATATTAAGGATATAATAAAGATCTAAGTAGTGGTGTCACCTAGGAATCACCATAATGAAACTTACTCTTTCATGTAACAAACTAGTAATCTGACATATGTAACTTCCATCATACTTGTCGATCCGTATAGCCATTTACGTGCTATTAGATCACATAGCGACCTATTCGGCCTGCATAGCGATTCACCTATTTGTGTTATGAATTCGGTTAGTTGAGATTGTTGTTGTGGTATTATATTTGTGTTGTTTGCCTGCACACATTTGCATGGTGTATATGTATTTCATTTCATGCCTTTGGGGCTAGGATCAGGGTGTACGCCTACACCATATACATTGGATCGGAGTGTATGCCTACACTATGTGCCTTAGGGGCTATGCATTGGATCGGGGAGTACGCCTACACCATATGTATTGGATCAGAGTGGAATGTCTTTCTAACATATGCATTGCATTGTGTACATTTCATATGATTGTGTACTGTGGGTTGAGTAAATATGGTCAGCTAAGTATGGAGGCTTTGAAGCTTGATGCGTTATTAGTATTGTGGGACGTTTGATGAGTTAAGAGCAGGTAGATTGGTTACTAGTTTTCATGAGTAGGTTGTTCATATCGTAGTGCTATGGTTGGGGAGGGCGGTTTGAGGTAGGATAAGGTAAGATTGTTTGGGGCTATCATTTTTTCTATTTGGATTACATTACATTACCTATCATTCATTATCAAATGATTGTTGTCGGTTGATGTGACATAGAAATACGTCACTTTTGACGCCTAATACTTTGGACTATCACAAGTTCTTTAGCATTTTATTGGTAGATTTGTTGTTGTTTGTTAAGTGTGCAGGAGAAATGGATCCTAGAGCAAAGTGCTGAAAATTGATCTAAAAATGGGAAGCTACAGAGATGACGGATCACTTGACGGTCCGTGGTTCTGAACCACGGACCCGTCCTGTGACTCGTACACCAAAGATCAGAAAGTGTTCCAACTGTGGAGGAAAATGCACGACTTAGTCTACGGGATGTGGTTTAAAACCACGACCTATCATGTTTGACTCATAGTCACTGATCAGAGAAGGCACAAGAATGGACTAAGAAACCACGAGTCAAGGGACGAGCCGTCATTAAAAAGTATGACTCGTGGTTCCATCAGTAGTTTCCCAAGACAAAAGTTGTTGACCAGCCAGGAACAAGGTTGACCGTAAAAGACGATGAACCGTCATCCCAAATGACGGGTCGTCATTCCAACCCGTGGTCCCTGTCGAGTTCAGTTTCCTAGTTTTGTTAGGACAGGATTTCCATTGTCTATAAATACTTTTCCTAAGTTTATTTTACGTTATTTTTATGCTCGTTACTTTGTAGGAAACACATTCGACATATTGTGATTTTAATTTTCTTTGTTTTGAGAGTTGAACACATTCAGAGTTCATTGTTCTTAATTTCCATCTTCATCTATTCAAGAACCCGTATTTCTTTATCTCTTATCGTAAGTATATGATCATGAACTCACTAATAACTCTTGATTGTTTACTTATGAACATGAGTAGCAAAATCCACAACTACGGTTGTGGGAACCATGAAGGATTACCAAAATAGGCAAAGTACTTGGGTAGTATAGGGTAGTGTTTATGCATGTATTGTTCTTCCCTTCGCTTTGATTGCTTTTTAACGAAGCGCAACGTTAGAACTCACCTTATTCTTACTTGCCGGACCAAGGAGGTAACGAATAGGGAAAGGGTTATTTAACAACAGAGATTTGAGGCTACCAACCCTCATCTAATAGCGTGACCTTGTTCGAGAATAACTAATTTGGGATCCAGGGTAAGGGTTAGTAAATCATACTCATGGCCAAACCAAGGCGTGTGGTGAAATTCATCTATCTGTCAGACCAACGATTTAGGTGAATCTAACTTACCGATTCTGCATGCTAAGCACCAAACTAGTTTACTAAGTACAATGCCTTACTAAGTTATGATCTCATGGGGAATACTACCCTAGACATCTCTCCAATTGATTACAACTCTTAAAATTTTCACGTGTTACTTATTGACATTCTAGTTACAATTAATGCTTGTTACTTTAAAAGCCCCGTTTCGAGGGAAATAAATGACTAAAAGTTCAAGTAAACATTAATCGACCATCATCCTACCATATTCCCTGTGGGATTGACTCCAACCTTTGTTGGATTCTATATTTGATCAGCGACCGCTAACGCTTCTAAAAGGAGGTGTATTTTGGGCGTATCAAATTTTGGCGCTGTTGTCGGGGAATACGGTTTAGGATTAAGAGAGATTGTGTTTATTTCACTATTAGTCCTTATTTCCTGATTTTACTTTTTCTGTTGTTTTTAATCTATTCTACAGGTGGCACACATGTGTATGCCCAGTACAAGGAGTCAAGGCAATCCCTTGATCGTATACGATCCTGAGCTCTCTCGAATATTAAGAAACATGGCCAAAGAGGGAGAACATGAGACACCGAAACAAACCACAGCCCGGTTGTTGGCCAAAGAAGAGCAACGGAAAAGGGAAGGAGAAGATGCTCTTTCCACTGAAGATGCTACAATTGCAACATACCTGACAGCTCGAAATGCGATAGCTGAGCAAGCAAGGCAGGAACGACAACAAGTTGTTCGTCAAGCTGCACTAAATACCCAAGCTGCAGCAGATGGAGCACCCTACCGAAATTTTCCTAGAAGACCAGCCGTTCCATGACAGAATAGGGGTCGATAGATACAGCATCCCTGGGAAAGCCCCTCGCTACTATGATTATGATGAGGAGAAGGAATTGCGCATTACTGGACCCATAGTGTTTCCACCACTAACTGTGGGGGCGAAATTTGACATCACTCGCACCATCATCCAGTTGATGAACAATAAGGGATTGTATGCTGGAAATTCTACAGAAGATGCAAATCTTTATGTACAGAATTTTACTCAAATTTGCAAGGCGTACAGTATGACAGGAGTAGGGTAAGATGCTATGAGATCAAGGTTGTTTCCATTCTCAATGATCGATGAGGAAACTCTGTGGCTCTCAGAACTGCCCGATAATTCGATATACACATGGCACGAGTTGAAGACCTACTTTTTGGAGCGATTCTTTACTCCATCAAGGATGTTGCAATTGAAGTAGGAGATCTATAACTTCAAGCATCTACCTGCAGAGGCGTTATATGAGGCTTGGCTAAGGTTCAAGAAAAAGTTAAAGCAAGTTGCGACACACGGAATACCTTCAAGGCATCTGATGGAAATTTTCTACAAAGAACTGAACGCCAACACCAAAGTAGTAGTTGACACTGTAACTGGTGGGGCATTCATGGAAAACTCGTATGATGAAGCTTCAGAGATGCTTGATCGGGTTACCAAGACCAATAGAGCATGGCATAATAGAGAGTAAGAGACCCTATCAGGTACATATGTAGTTGGTAGGGTAGTGGATTTCAATGAATTCCAAGACATCAAACAGGAAATGGCTGAGATGAACACGACAGTTGGGTTACTTGCAAAGAAATTCCTAGCTGAGGGAGTAGAGAAGGTTAAAGCCATCAGTTCATAAGGTAAAGCACCTAGGCCAGCCGATTACTCATCTAAAGAGGAGGTTAGTTATTTGAATGATCAAGGGGCGGGTTTTCGGGCCTCTGTCCAAGGAAATCAAGGTTAGAACAGAGACAGGGATGACTACTACAATCGGTCCAGTTACAGAGATAGAAGCCGAGGTAGAGACAAAGATGGTGACTGGAAGAAAAAGGATGGGTACAAGAACGATAGAAGTGGTCTTTATGTCCCTCCTGGAAATCGCAAAGATCGACCTGAACAACCTACCATGAGGGAGCTTCTCAAAAAATTTCAAAAGGTGAATTCTAAGGATGCAAGCATGAAAGAGATAAAAGCTGACCTTTAAAATATAAGTCAGAGAGTGGATTCCCATTCTGTTTCAATAAAGCAGCTTAAGACGTAGATGCACCAGATTTCCACTAGCATGAATCCGCATCAAGAGGGTACTCTCCCAAGTGACACCATTCAAAACCCGAAGAATGATCGACATGTTATGGCTGTGACTACTCGAAGTGGAAAGCAAACCATTGATCCTCCCATGCCTATAGTTGTTAATGAGCCAGCCAAAGTTGAAAAGGATGATGTTGATATTTCGGTCGAGTCTGAAGAAAAGGATAGGGGTGAAGAGCAAATTGAGAGACAGACTTCTTAGTTTAAAGCGAAGAGCAAGGAGGTTGCACCAATCCTGAAACCCATGTCATTGCCTCCTCCATCGTATCCCCAGAGATTGAAGAAAAAGGTTGAGGACGGCAAATTTCACAAGTTCATCTCCATGCTGAAGCAACTGTCAGTAAATATACTTTTGGTCGAAGCATTGGAGCAGATGCCTGTATATGTTAAATTCATGAAGGATCTAGTGACTAGGAAGAGGACGGTAATCTTTGAGCCAGCTGATAATTTGCACTATTGTAGTGCAATAGCTTCTCGCTTCTTGATGCAAAAGAAGGAAGACCCGAAAGCGTTTACCATTCCTTGTACGATTGGAGCTTCTATTTTGCTAAGGCGCTGTGTGATCTGGGTGCTAGTATTAATCTGATGTCACTAGCAGTGTTTAAACAGTTGTGCTTGGGAGCCCCTAAACCGACTTCAATGTGGCTTCTTATGGCAAATCGCACCGTGAAAAGGCCTGTAGGAATTCTCTATGATGTGGTTATGAAAGTTGATAATTTCATCTTCCCTGCAGGCTTTGTCATTCTTGATTACGAGGTGGACTTTGAGGTTCCCATCATCTTGGGGTGACCATTCCTTGCTACCGTTCACTTGCTTGTTGACTTAGAAACTGGGTAGATGAAGTTCAGATTGAATGATGAGGTAGTTAATTTTAACGTATGTCAGTCTATGAAGCATCATGATGATATGTGAGTAGTTTCAGTTATTGTTGTGGTTGACGAGGATCAGTTGATTGTGCCGGTTGAGGAGAGGCTTGGTGTTGAGGCACTTGCTGCAGTGATTATTGATAAGTTGGTATTCTACCTACTTATTTAACTCTTAAACTTATGATTTTGCTAATAATAAGTGGAAAAATAGTGCAATTGATGTGGATTACTTCTATGTCACAGGATTATCTAATTTAGAAGTGATCGGTGCAACATCGGATGAAAACAAGTCAAATTAGAAAAGAAATCTGAAATTATTGACAACTCAGCCCAATCGCACTACATGAGCACCAATGGCGCTGAAGGTAGAGGACTGGATTAAGAGCGATGGTGCTGAGACAGTGCGATAGCACTGCAAAAAGAAGTTATCAACGCCAGTCAAAGACAAGGGCGCTATCGTGCCAAAGCAACGCGATGGCACTGACCAGTGTGGGCTCCTTTAGCGCGATAGCACTGCAATAGTGCGTTAGTGCTTCACTGTACCTGAATGTGAAAAATGGACAGAAATAACATTTCACCCTTATGGAAACCCGAATTGATACAATATTCTCCTCAGCCATTTTGGGGCATATCTTTGGCTATTTTCAGAACTTTTGAGCAAGTTTGGGAGCAAGGTTCATCAACAAACACCATAAGACTGAAGATTTGGATGCTTTGTATTGTAAAATCTTTAGATTCCATTCTTCAACTCTTGTTTTTAATTGCTATTTATTTGGTGTGTTTGTTAACTTGAGATCTTGGGTTTATAGTAGAGATAATACTTTGTGGGTTATTGAATTCGTATATAGATTTTGTTCTTGTTTCATTATTTGGGTCTATTGAATCCTCCATTGCTTGAATTTATAGTCAATGGTTGCAAACATTGACTTTGTTTTCTGATTTGGGTTATTGCTCGAGGGAGAATTTATCTAAATTCAGGAAGATTCAATAGTGGGAACTTTGGAATCTATCTAGATTGGAGGCTAGACATAGCTCCAATCGCGGAATCTCCCATTTAAGGGTCCGAGCTAGAAATAGGATGAAATCCCCAAGTTAATTGGTTGCTTGATTATCGCACCGAATGATGTTCTAACCAAAATCATTCGAAAATGTGGTTGTTGATCGAGAGATAGCATTCCACACTGGCACCAAGTCATTTATGGCTTGCTGGGAGTGGTAATTTGGTGCCCGGTCCATCTCTTTTGAATTTATGGTCATTTCCTTATTTTAAAGCCTTAACTTTGGAAATCATTGACTTCGGTCAACATTCTTGATAATCGTGCTTGCAATCGAATTTCGAAGGTTCCGTTAACTCCGGAGCGTGGACTTTGGTCGAGTGGGACCTTTGGTCGAGATCCGGGAGCTTTTCAGCTTGGAATTCTCTCTCATTTTGTATTTTTGGTCCACATTCGGAGTGGACGGCCTCAGATGAAAATTCCGACAGCAGTGTTAGCTCTGGAATGTTGAGTTTATGCTAAAGGGACCATTGGTTTTGGTGTCGAGGATCCCGTACTTGATTTTGGCCCTTAGGTTCCATTTTGGAATAGTTCGCCTAAAGGTTGATTTTAGGCGCGGGTCTCACTTTTCATTAAATTGATCTCCGATAGGATTTTTGTCCATTCTGTTGAGTCCGGAATGTCATTTCTAGTTGAATAGCTCGATTTATTTGTGTGCACGGAACTCCAGATGCTCTTTCGAGGGTCCATCCGAGTTAAAATTCTTTTTTCCTAAGTCCTAGTTGCTATTGGTTGTTGCAGCACCAGCATGGCCATCGCCTACACATGGGCTGGCCGTGTGCCAGTCAGCCACCTATCCCTTGGCCTTCACCTATGCATCGCCTGGGCTACGTGCGTATAGGATATGTGCATAGTGCCATGGCCATATGTGCGCTGACTAGCGCATGGCCTGGCCAGTGCCTGGCCTACGCGTACGCATGCTCCCGGTTGCATGCGCATAGGCTGCGTAGCAGTGCCATGGCAATGTAGGCATAGCATCGACTGGCAGCTTTTAAATCCCTTCTCCCCAACTTCATTTTCTAACTTCTCCCAAATCGTTTTTCAGCCATTTGCATGAGCTTCTAGCTCAAAAATCCTTGAGGACTGATTCCAGGCATTTGGGAGTGGAAAATTCTTGGTCCGTGGTTGATTCCTTGCCTTCTCTTGGTGAGATCCTCGTTAAATCCCGTCAATTGCCTTCTCCAAATTTTCCCTCTTTCCTTAAATCTTTTCTTCATTAAAACTTACACCAAAACTTCCATAATTCATTTTTGTTCTTCACAACAACTTGGGGGTTAATATTGTTGATTCTTGATCGATTGTGGACTTCTAAATCGAGTAAGTTTCTCGTTAATTTCCATTTTTCTTCCATGAATTCCCTTCTTTAATTTCTCAATTCTTGGGCTATTTTGAGCCCTTTCAATGGTGCAAATCCGCTCAAAGTTTGAGCATATTCTCCCAGGAATGCGGGGAACACATGGATGTTTTTCATTTCTGGCTTCGGGTCGTAGGGCCCATGGGCCCGCTTGTGACCAATTTTGACCCAGTTATGCTTCGAGCATTATGGGTATCGTTGGCTTCATATTGATACGTAGAATATTATTTTGATAGTGTTTTCGCAAATTGGAGCTTCTTGGAGCACTTTGAGCTTAGAAGACACCATTACTGCAGTTAATCATCGGACGACAGGTAGGTTATGGCCTTCCCTTCCTAGATTGTGCATATGTAGGCTATAACTGCATTAATTAGTATCCTTGCGTTGGTTTTCTAGGTTGGTACCGCAGACTTTGTCCGCCTCCTTTGTCCATTTATTTCATGCGTTGTTTGTAGTATTTGTTGTAGTGCTATAATATTACCCTTTTGACCCCGTGTGGCCTTTGTATATGCCTCCGAACCATATCTCACGCCCCAAGGATACCCCCTAGGCGTAACACGGAACCTAGGACCACAAGTGCCCCAAGTTAACCTTGTCTAATGCATGACTTAAACAAACATAGATAAACTTGACGGAAGCATCAAACTGAAGAGATAAATAGACTGAGTCATCAATAGCTCAAAACATAACATAACAGAATCTGAAACCCAAATACGGAATCTCTACTATGTCATAAAGCCTCTAAACTAGAAAAAAAATGAGTTGCTAGTACAGCACCCCAGCTAACTCCCAGTACTAAGAAGAAAGCACAAACATAGACAACTGATACTAGTCTTCGAAGTATGAGGATTCACCACTCAAAGCTGGGACACCTGCTAATCTCTAGCCACGGATTTGTGGGCCCAAACCTGAATTTGCATCATCAAGAGGATGTAGCACAAGATGTGCGTCAGTACTATAGGATGTACTGAGTATGTGAGATATGCAAAATCTGAAGTAAACATGCTAGGTGTGCTATAAAACTGAATTCATGCTCTAACCATAAAACTGTAATGTAAATGACTCAATGAAATTTCATAAGCTGAAGACATAATCATAAGTAGTAAGTCTGAAATTTGACCAAGATTCAAATATATTTTTAAAAACATGAAACTGTTTCTGTGTGAGGTTCTCTAACCGACATAAACCATGTGAGCTACATGAAATCTGATGTATCTGCTCCATTAAGAGGATCCAATATACCTTACCAGGGTATAAAGGCATAACTAGTGTGATTACGGTGTCTGATGCCCACTGAGGGGACTTAAAGAACCTACGATGGCACATAGTTTTGGGATATACAAAGGGGTACGCTAAACCCAATCCAACTCGGTGCTTAATACTACTCCCAAAACATACTTATAGCTCAATTTATACTTGTGACATATATAATTCTAAATCTATTTGAAAAGCATAATAGTATATCTAATACCATGCAATTCACATAGATTAGGTAGACATATCTAGATGTCAAACTTCTTAATAAAACATAGGAGCATATCTAATATGAGGCAATTAATGCTTCAAAATCCTTAAAAATTAGTATATCCATAATTCAAAACATACTTTTGTTTCTAAATTCATAACTTAAAGAATTAGGCATGCACTTTCATAAATACATACATGTTATCTAAACATGCAAATTTTCACTTGAAATTAAGCAATTCAATAGAATTATGCTAGAAATCATCTTTAATGCATGGGATTTTGAAATTAATTAAGGAACCTTAAATAAATCATAGATAAGTAATGAGAAACAATGAATTGAAACTTTAAAACTGAACCCATATGTTTTTCCCAATTTGGGTAAGAACTCAAATTCCATAAATTTATAAATCAAAGTAAAAATCATAGGTTTTGGGCATAAGGGTGAAGGGAATCCCTTATTGAATACCCACATACCTTATTGAATCTTTCTTGATATAAGATGAAAATAAATGGAGGCTTGAACTTGGAGCATGAGAATTGGAGCTTGAAGGAGTTTTTTCTTCTTTTGGTATAGAATTGCTTAGAATGAGAAGAATTTAGGGTATTAGGGAATAAAATCCTACTAAAAATGGTCAAAATGACCTCACTTAGGAGTTAAAAGTGTTGGTAATTATAGAAATAACCCTGGAATTTAATTGGAGAAAAGCTGATTAAAATTCGGCTTCAAGTTCCACGGGTCCTTTCTAGGGATAGTAGAAGTAACCACAGCTTGTGGATTGAAGTCGTGGTTTCTGAGCCAAAATTCAAGCTGCAGACCTAATCTCTACGGACGGGTTCCACGAACCATGGAAGCTTCTACAATCTTTAGAACCTGTTCATGGTTCTCAGAGAAAAATGTTACCCTCAGTCTGCGTTCCACGAATGAATTCTATGATCCGTTAAGTCAACCACGACTCGTAGACTCTGGTCATGGTTCTCATTCTAGAGTGCAGAACTGGCTCCATAAGTAACTTCCACAACTCGTGGTTCTTATCCATGGCTCGTGGACTTGACTTGTGATTCCTGGAAGTTTTATAATTTTCAGAGTCTCTAACTTAAAAGGCTGAATTGAATTCTAATGTGTTACAATATCTCCCCCTTGGGATCATTCGTCCTCGAATGAATACTTAGCAAGGAAACCTGGAGATAAAATAGCCCAACCAAACACCAAAACATAAAACTCAAAGACAAACATGAAAATTGAGCTTTTCAACTTAAAACATGATTGAATTAACTTTGAAAAACATGAATGCATGCTTGGATCATGAGGGAAAACTGATGGAATAGAATCAGAGGGATATACGTTGGAGGAAACTATTACCTCAAGCTGAAACTGAATTGGAAGGGAAGAGATGAGGGTACTTGGCTTTCATGTCTGCTTCCGTTTCCCAAGTAGCTCCCTCAACTAGTTGATTTCTCCAAAGGACCTTCACTGACGCGACTTTTTTGTTTCTCAACCTCAGAACCTGACGATCAAGAATCTCCACGGGAACTTCCTCTTACGTAAAGCTATCCTTCAAACTCACATCTTCCAAAGGAACAATCAAGGTTGGATCACCAACACACTTCTTCAATAAAGAAACATGGAAAACTGGATGAACCACTTCTAAATCTAATGGCAAATCCAACTCATAAGCAACACTACCAACTATCCTCAGAATCTGATAAGGACCTACATAGTGGGGACTAAGCTTCCCTTTCTTACCAAATCTCATCACACCCTTCATGGGTGACACCTTCAGAAATACCCAATCATAAACCTCAAACTCCAACTCTTTTTTCCTCACATCTGCATATGATTTTTGTCGACTCTAAGCGGTCTTCAACCTCTCCCTAATGGTCTGAACTTTCTCCATAGTCTCATGAACTGAATCTGGACTAATCAAAGCTACCTCACCTACCTCAAACTAACCAATAGGAGATCTACATCTTCTCCCATAAAGTGGCTCATATGTAGCCATCCGGATGCTAGAATGAAAGTTGTTGTTGTAGGTAAACTCGATAAGAGGTAAGTGATCATCCCAATTACCTTTGAAATCAATCACACAAGCTCTCAACATATCCTCCAAGGTCTGAATGGTACGCTCTGTCTGGCCATCCATTTGTGGGTGAAAAGATGTGCTAAGTTTAACCTGAGTACCAAGACCTTTCTGAAATGACCTCTTAAACTGGGATGTAAACTGAGTACCCCTATCTGAAATGATAGATAATGGAACACCATGCAACTGGACAATCTCCCCAGTGTAGAGTCTGGCATAATCCTCTACTAAATCTGTAGTCTTAACAACCAAGAAGTGAGATGACTTAGTCATCCGGTCGATAATCACCCAAATAGAATCATGTTGCCTTCGAGTACAAGGAAAACTAGTAATGAAATCCATATTGATCGCTTCCCATTTCCAAGTAGGAAGATCAATATCCTAAGTCATACCACAGGTCGTTGATGCTCTACCTTCACTTGTTGACAGTTGGGACATTTAGCCATAAAACTTGCCATGTCCCTCTTCATGCCATTCCACCAATAGACTTCATGTAGGTCACGGTACATCATGGTGGCACCGGGGTAAATAGAGTACCTGTAGCTATGAGCCTATGTCAAAATCCATTATCTCAACTCATCTATGTCAGGCAAACACAATCGACCCTTATATCGAAGCACACCATCTCCTCCTTGGGAAAAAATCTCTACCCATTGCTAATGGAGTGCACCCTTCAGCTGGTGCAAAATAGTATAACTGTCTTGCTTTTCTTTCACTTCAGCTACCAAGGAAGATTTGAAACCATTCTGGGCAATAACACCACCTTCTATCGAATTTATAAGGCAAACTCCTAATCGAGCAAGTCGATGAACATCCTTGGCTAATTCTTTCTTCCCTTCCTCAACCGAAGACACACTACCCACAAACAACCTACTAAGTGCATCCGCCATGACATTAGCCTTACCCAGATGGTAAAGCACACTCATATCATAATCCTTAAGAAGCTCAAGCCATCTTCTTTGACGAAGATTCAATTCCTTTTGAGTGAACACATAATGAAGGCTCTTATGATCGGTAAATACATCCATGTGAACCCCATACAAATAGTGTCTCAAAATCTTCAAAGCAAAAATCTCGATTGCTAACTCAAGATCATGAGTAGGGTAGTTCTTCTCATGAATCTTAAGCTATCTAGAAGCATAAGTAATCACCTTGCCACGTTGCATTAAAACACAACCCAAACCAATCCTAAAAGCATCACAATACACCACCAAAGTCATCTAAGCCCTGGAGTAGATCCAACACTGGAGTTATGGTCAACCTAGTCTTCAATTCCTGAAAGTTCTTCTCACATAGATCATACCACTGAAATTTAACCTTCTTCTGAGTCAACCGAGTCAATGGGGCAGCAATGGAAGAAAATCCTTCCACAAATCTCATATAGTAACCAGCCAAACCCAAAAAGCTTCTAATATAGAATGGGCAAGTAGGTCTAGGATAGTTCGTTACTGCCTCAATCTTTTGAGAATCAAACCCGAATACCATCTCTAGTCATAATATAACCCAGAAAAGCAACAACCTGCATCCAAAACTCACATTTTCTAAACTTTCCAAATACTTGTCGATCCTTGATAGTTTGTAACACAACTCTGAAATGGTTTGCATGCTCCTCCTCACTTTGAGAATAGATAAGAATATCATTAATGGAAACAATCACAAACATATCCAAATATTGTTTGAACACACGGTTCGTCAAATTCTTAAAGGCTGCAGGATCATTGGTTAATCAAAAAGACATAACCACAAATTCAAAATGACCATACCGAGTTCTGAAGGCTGTATTTGGAATGTCACACTCATTAATACGAATTTGATGCAAACCAGATCTAAGGTCAATCTTGGAGAAAAAGCTGGCACCCTGTAGCTGATCGAATAAATCATTAATTCTAGGAATGTGATACTTCTTCTTTATTGTGATCTTGTTTAACTGACGTTAATCGATACACATTCTAAGGGAACCATATTTCTTTCGCATGAATAGAACTGGAGCACCCCATAGAGAGATGCTAGGTCTAATAAAGCCCTTATCAAGGAGGTCTTTTTGCAAACCTTTCAGTTCCTTAAGTTCTACTCGAGCCATTCTATGGCGAGGAATAGAGATAAGATGCATATTTGAAAGAAGATCTATTCCAAAGTCGATCTCTCGCTAGGGAGGTACTCCGGGAAAATCCTTGAGAAACACTTATGGAAACTCACTCACATTAGGAACTGACTGGAGAGGTGGGGTTTCAGACTGTGTTTCCATAACCCAAACTATATGATAAACATAACCTCTAGAAATCATTTTCCTAGCCTTAAAATAAGATATGAAACGGCACTTTGAGGATGGAGGACTACCTTTCCACTCTAGGATAGGTTCATTCGGAAACTTGAAACTAACAATTTGAGTATTACAATCGACCGAGGCATAACATGCATAAAACCACTCCATACCAAGAATAACATCAAAATCAGTCGTCTCTAACTCCACTAGATCCGCTGAAGTGACTCTATGAAGGACTGAGATAGGCTAGTTTTGGTAGATTCTTTTTGCTAGGACTGACTCACTAACAGGAGTAGAAACACAAAAGGGTTTTAAGAGCTGATCAGGACTAATTTCGATCTTGCAAGCAACATAAGGAGTTACAAAAGATAAGAAGGCACCAGGGCCCAATAAAGCATACACATCGAGAGAAAAGAATTTCAACATAGCCGTGACAATATTTGATGAACTCTCCTTGTCCTGCAAGATGACATGGCATAAAGGCAGTTCTGGCGCTTACCACCAGAACTAGAAGCAGTGCCCTGCTGGGCCGGTCGACCTCTTGGAGCTGCTGGAGTAGACTGAGTCCTACTACCTCCCTGACCCTTCTTAGCTAAAGGGAAATCCTTAATCCTGTGTCCAACTTGTCCATATCCAAAGCACCCCTCCTTACCAGCTAGACACTCACCGGGCTGACTTCTACCACACTTGTTGCAAGAAGGCTAAGGAGTTCCCTTTGCAACACTACCCTGCAAATAGGAACCAGATCATCTACAGTCTGATCATGATGAGTCCTTGGGACTTGGGTAGGAACACTATCTGATGAATTAATGGACCTAATGAATTCTTTTGAAAAGAAGAGTGATGTCGTCCTCCAGACTTCTGATGGCCAAAACCCAAACTCTCTGATCTAAACCTCTTGTTCTCCCTTGCCATCTCCCTCAACTTATCTCCCTCAATCTGATGGGTATGAGTCATATGTCGAGAAATATCCATGTCACCCAAAAGCTTCGCGGACCTACACTCCTTCTTTACCAAATTTGACACTCCGTAAACATACTTACTCATCTCATCCCACGGGTCAGCCACCATAGAAGGAGCATACCTAAAAATTTGGGTGAACTTCAATCCGTACTCCTGAACAGATATAGAACCTTGCCTCAAATTCATGAACACTTTGACTGTAGCTTGCCTCTACTCCCTCGGGAAGAGCCAGTCAAGAAAATCCCTCTCAAAGCATTTCCAAGTCATAGGCACCACATCACTAGCCCTAGTATTTTTCCATTGAGTGAACAAAAATGAGTCACGTCCTTGAGTTGATAGGAAGCTAGCTCAATACCATAAACACCACCCACTTGCATCACACCAAGGATCTTCTTCACCTCATCCAAGAAATTTTATGGATCCTTACCAACTTTTAAACCCCAGAACTCAGGTAGATTCATGTGAATGAAATCTCGAACTTGGGCTACTATTCCACCTTGAGGGTGGACGAGGATAGGATCCT
Source organism: Jaltomata sinuosa (assembly GCA_003996215.1). Taxonomy (NCBI): domain Eukaryota; kingdom Viridiplantae; phylum Streptophyta; class Magnoliopsida; order Solanales; family Solanaceae; genus Jaltomata; species Jaltomata sinuosa. Next base: position 405,935 of record QJPP01007231.1, read on the forward strand.
GCTAATTGGCTTGAGAAGCCATAGTCTGAGCTAGCATATGAATGGCATTTCTGAACTCCGCATTTTTTACCTCAAAGTCTAGAATCAGAGGGTCAACATTTTGAGCGTCTCGTCAAGGCATGGCACGATGAGGAGGCATAATCTTTAACGCAAAAAAAATGGATTAGAGGATAATAGAGTTAAATTCTATCGCACTATATTGATCATGAAAGAAATGAAGTTTTTCCTAAGACACCTCATAGCTTCTCTCTCATAAGTGTGGTGCGCTTCACACATTAAAGAGACTGTACTTGATGCGGCTTTTAGACACCCTAGGAATCTTGAACCTGATGCTCTGATACTAAGTTTGCCATGCCCCGAGGCTACCCCCTAGGCATAACACGGGACCCGGGACCACAAGTACCCCAAGTTACCTTTGGCTAAAGCATGACTTAAACAAACATAGATAAACTTTACGGAAATATCAAACTGAAGAGATAAATAAACAGCACAAAACATAACATAACAGAATCTGAAACCAAAATACAGAATCTCTACTATGTCTGAAAGTCTTTAAACTGAAAAAATGAGTTGTTGGGATAGGACCCCAACTAACTCCCAGTACTAAGTAGAAACCATAAATATAGACAAATGATACTAGTCCTTGAAGTATGAGGACTCACAACTCTAAGGTGGGAAACCTGCTAATCTCTAGCCACGAATCTGCGGGCCCAAACCTAAATCTACATCATCGAGAGGATGCAGCGCAAGATGTGCGTCAGTACTATAGGATGTACTGAGTATGTGAGATATGCAAAATTCTGAAGTAAACATGCTAGGTGTGCTATAAAACTGAATTCATGCTCTAACCATAAAACTGTAATGTAAATGACTTAATGAAATTTCATAAGCTGAAGACATAATCATAAGTAGTAAGTCTGAAATCTGAGCAAGATTCAAATATATTTTTAAAAACATCAAACTGTTTCTGGGTGAGGTTCTCTAACTGACATATACCATGTGAGCTATATGAAATCTGATGTATCCGCTCCATCAACAGGATCCAATATACCTTGCCAGGGTATAAAGGCATAACTAGTGTGATCACGGTGTCTGATGCCCACTGAGGGGACTTAAAGAACCTATGATGGCACATAGTTTTGGGATATACAAAGGGGTACGCTAAACCCAATCCAACTCGGGGCTTAATACTACTCCCAAAACATACTTATAGCTCAATTTATCCTTGAGACATATATAACTCTAAATCTATTTGAAAAGCATAAGAGTATATCTAATACCATGCAATTTACATAGATTAGGTAGACATATCTAGATGCCAAACTTCTTAATAAAACATAGGAACATATCTAATATCATGCAATTAATGCTTCAAAATCCTTAAAAATTAGTATAGCCATAATTCAAAACATACTTTTGTTTCTAAATTCATAACTTAAAGAATTAGGCATGCACTTTCATAAATACATACATGTTATCTAAACATGCAAATTTTCACTTGAAATTAAGCAATTCAATAGAATTATGCTAGAAATCATCTTTAATGCATGGGATTTTAAAATTAATTAAGGAACCTTAAATAAATCATAGATAAGTAATGAGAAACTATGAATTGAAACTTTAAAACTGAACCCATATGTTTTTCCCAATTTGGGTAAGAACTCAAATTCCATAAATTTATAAATCAAAGTAAAAATCATAGGTTTTGGGCATAAGGGTGAAGGGAATCCCTTATTGAATACCCACATACCTTATTGAATATTTCTTGATATAAGATGAAAATAAATGGAGGCTTGAACTTGGAGCATGAGAATTGGAGCTTGAAGGAGTTTTTTCTTCTTTTGGAATAAAATTGCTTAGAATGAGAAGAGTTTAGGGTATTAGGGAATAAAACCCTACAAAAATGGTCAAAATGACCTCACTTAGAAGTTAAAAGTGTGGGTAATTATATAAATAACCCTGCAATTTAATTGGAGAAAAGTTGATTAAAACTCGGCTTCAAGTTCCACGGGTCCTTTCTGGGGATAGTAGAAGTCACCACAGCTTTTGGATTGAAGTCGTGGTTTTTGAGCCAAAATTCAAGCTGCAGATCTAATCTCTACGGATGGGTTCCACGATCCATGGAAGCTTCTACAATCTGTAGAAACTGTTCGTGGTTCTCAGAGAAAAATGTTATCCTCAGTCTGAGTTCCACAAATGGATTCTATGATCCGTGAAGTCAACCATGACTCGTAGACTCTGGTCGTGGTTCTCATTCTAGAGTGCAGAACTGGCTCCATAAGTAACTTCCACGACTCGTGGTTCTTATCCATGGCTCGTGGATTTGACTTGTGATTCCTGGAAGTTTTATAATTTTCAGAGTCTCTACCTTAAAAAGCTGAATTGAATTCTGAGGTGTTACAATATCTCCTCCTTGGGATCATTCGTCCTCGAATGAAGACTTAGCAAGGAAACCTGGAGATAAAATAGCCCAACAAAACAACAAAACATAAAACTCAAAGACAAACATGAAAATTGAGCTTTTCAACTTAAAACATGATTGAATTAACTTTGAAAAACATGAATGCATGCTTGGATAATGAGGGAAAACTGATGGAATAGAATCAGAGGGATATACTAAGGAGGAAACTATTACCTCAAGATGAAACTGAATAGGAAGGGAAGAGATGAGGGTACTTGGCTTTCATGTCTGCTTCCGTTTCCCGAGTAGCTCCCTCAACTAGCTAATTTCTCCAAAGGACCTTCACTGACGCGACTTCTTTGTTTCTCAACCTCAGAACCTGACGATCAAGAATCTCTACGGGAACTTCCTCTTACGTAAGGCTATCCTTCAAACTCACATCTTCTAAAGGAACAATCAAGGTTGGATCACCAACACACTTCTTCAACAAAGAAACATGGAAAACTGGATGAACCACTTCTAAATCTAATGGCAAATCCAACTCATAAGCAACACTACCAACTATCCTCAGAATCTGATAAGGACCTACATAGTGGGGACTAAGATTCCCTTTCTTACCAAATCTCGTCACACCCTTCATGGGTGACACCTTCAGAAATACCCAATCATAAACCTCAAACTCCAACTCTATTTTCCTCACATCTGCATATGATTTTTGTCGACTCTAAGCGGTTTTCAACCTCTCCCTAATGTTCTAAACTTTCTCCATAGTCTCATGAACTGAATCTGGACTAATCGAAGCTGCCTCACCTATCTCAAACCAACCAATAGGAGATCTACACCTTTTCCCATAAAGTGGCTCATATGTAGCCATCCGGATGCTAGAATGAAAGTTGTTGTTGTAGGTAAACTCAATAAGAGGTAAGTGATCATCCCAATTTACGTTGAAATCAATCACACTAGCTCTCAACATATCCTCCAAGGTCAGAATGGTACACTCTGTTTGGCCATCCGTCTGTGTGTGAAAATATATGCTAAGTTTGACCGGAGTACCAAGACCTTTCTGAAACGACCTCCAAAATTGGGATGTAAACTGAGTACCCCTATCTAAAATGATAGACAATGGAACACCATGCAACCGAACTATCTCCCCATTCTAGAGTCTGCCATAATCCTCTACTAAATTTGTAGTCTTAACAGCCATGAAGTGAGATGACTTAGTCATCCGATCGACAATCACCCAAACAGAATCATGTTGTCTTCGAGTACAAGGCAAACTAGTAATGAAATCCATATTGATCGCTTCCCATTTCCAAGTAGGAAGATCAATATCCTAAGTCATACCACCAGGTCGCTGATGCTCTACCTTCACTTGTTGACAATTGGGACACTTAGCCACAAAACTTACTATGTCCCTATTCATACCATTCGACCAATACACTTCATGTAGGTCACGGTACATCATGGTGGCACCGGGGTGAATAGAATACCTATAGCTATAAGCCTCTGTTAAAATCCACTGTCTCAACTCATCTATGTCAGGAAAACACAATCGACCCTGATATCGAAGCACACTATCTCCCCTTTGGGAAAAAATCTCAAACCTTTGCTGATGGAGTGCACCCTTCAGCTGGTGCAAAATAGTATAACTGTCTTGATTTTCTTTCACTTCAGCTACCAAGGAAGATTCGAAACCATTATGAGCAATAACACCACCTTCTATCGAATCTATAAGGAAAACTCATGATCGAGCAAGTCGATGAACATCCTTGGCTAATTCTTTCTTCCCGTCCTCAATCGAAGACACACTACCCACAGACAACCTACTAAGTGTATCCGCCATGACATTAACCTTACCCGGATAGTAAAGCACACTCATATCATAATCCTTAAGAAGCTCAAGCCATCTTCTTTGACGAAGATTCAATTCCTTTTGAGTGAACACATACTGAAGGCTCTTATGATCGGTGAATACATCCATGTGAACCCCATACAAATAGTGTCTCAAAATCTTTGAAGCAAAAATCACGACTGCTAACTCAAGATCACGAGTAGGGTAGTTCTTCTCATGAATCTTAAGCTGTCTAGAAGCATAAGCAATCACCTTGCCACGTTGCATCAAAACACAACCCAAACCAATCCTAAAAGCATCACAATACACCACCAAAGTCATCTAAGCCGTGGAGTAGAGCCAACACTGGAGTTGTGGTCAACCTAGTCTTCAATTCCTGAAAGTTCTTCTCACATAGATAATACCACTGAAATTTAACCTTCTTCTGAGTCAAACGATTCAATGGGGCAGCAATGGAAGAAAACCCTTCCACAAATCTCCTATAGTAACCAGCCAAACCCAAAAAGCTTCTAATATATACTGGGCAAGTGGGTTTAGGATAGTTCGTTACTGCCTCAATCTTTTGAGAATCAAACCCGAATACCATCTCTAGTCATAATATGACCCTATAAGCAACAACTTGCATCAAAAACTCACATTTGCTAAACTTTGCAAATAATTATCGATCCTTGATAGTTTGTAACACAACTCTCAAATGGTCCGCATGCTCCTCCTCACTTCGAGAATAGATAAGAATATCATTAATGGAAAGAATCACAAACATATCCAAATATTGTTTGAACACATGGTTCATCAAATTCTTAAACGCTACAGGATCATTGGTTACTCCAAAAGACATAACCACAAATTCATAATGACCATACCGAGTTCTGATGGTTGTATTTGGAATGTCACACTCTTTAATATGAATCTGATGATAACAGGATCTAAGGTCAATCTTGTAGTAGAAACTGGCACCCTGTAGCTGATCGAATAAATCATTAATTCTAGGAATGTGATACTTCTTCTTTATTGTGATCTTTTTTAACTGACGGTAGTAGATACACATTCTAAGGGAACCATATTTCTTTCACATGAATAGAACTGGAGCACCCTATAGAGAGATGCTGGGTCGAATAAAGCCCTTATCAAGGAGGTCTTCCAGCAAACCTTTCAATTCCTTTCATTGATCCTGCCTCTATTCGACCTTTTAGGTACAAGAGGGGGTAACATACGACACTACTATCACACTTGGTTCTATCATATCACATCATCATGCATATTGTATTCGGATTTTACCCTTGTTTTCTATTTGCTCAGTTTACAGTCTGATAGTATAGGATGCCAGAGGGTTTGTTTTCACTTGATTGTGTTCCTCGGTTGTATGGACGGCTGTTAGGGCTGTAGGTAGATTATATTACTCCTTTCGTATTATAGAGCTTAATATGGCCTCCCTCACAATCGCGATTAAGGCCTGCAGATATAACAGCAACCAGCATAAACTTAAGGCAAAAAACTCTTTGGTTAGGCCCACGAGGCTCATCCAAGACCTCGCGCGTGCAAACATACTATGCTAACGCACTGATATTTCAGAATCAGTGGAATTGACAAAATCCCAAAGGAGGTCAATTTAATAAAAAGTGGGCCCCACGCCCAAATGATCAACTTTTCCAAAATTGAACCTAAAGGCAAAAATTGAGTCTGGAAAACTCGGGACCCAAAACAAAGGTCTCTATAGCAAAAATCCGTCATTCCGGAGCTAACAACGCTAATAGAATTTCCATCCGAGGCTATCTCCTCTTAATGTTGACCAAAGTCAAACTTTTAAGTTCAACTGTCTAGATAACATAGAAAATAAGACAAAACCCAAGTGAAAGATCCCAGACCGCGATCAAGGGTCCAACTAGACCATAAACCATGCACTAGAGCTAAAGGGACTATTAGAATTTGATTTCGAGCATGATTACCAAGAACGGCCAAGGCACCAAACACCGGCCCTAGCAAGCCATTAATGACTTGGGGCCGCTACAGGAATGCTCTAACAGTACAAAGAAAGCAAAAATGTCAGAATGACCAAAAAGTTCATTATAAGGCTCAATAATTTCCCTAAAGAAAGACGTTACCCCATCTATCATTCAAAACATCAAACCTTTATGAAAAACATAGGCACATTCAACAAATAATAGTTTACTCCACTAAACCAAAGCGCTCACTGGATAATCATATTTAATTGAAATAACCCATGGGCACAGTGGTAACAATAATTTTAGCCCAATCAGCATGATTTAACAAAAACCTTGCAAAGATAATGATTTGTCCTTAAGAATGATGTCACCCAATCTATCAAAGGGCTAAAACATGCATCAACTCAAGTGGGTTACTAAGACTTCACCCTAAAACATTAAAATTAGGGTTAAAAATTAAAGAAAAGCACATACATTATCATAACAACAAGATCTACATAGTTCATCAGAGATGAAATAAACAATATACGCGAAATTTAGGTCCCAAAATTTTTGGATCTCACCCACAAATAACATAGAAGAATAAATAAGAATGCTTCACAATAAGTGTTTCCAATCTACTTAAAAATATTAATTTAACATTGGATAACTTACCATAAGTAGAGAAGAGGGAAGAAAAAGAAAAAATTAAAGCTTTTGGGGTGCCAACAATGGTGACCCAACTCTTGACCAGAAATTGATGCGATAGCGATCGGTGGTTGCGGTGGTGACAAAGTTTGGGTGAGAAGGGAGAAGATTTGGGAGAAGTTTTAGGGATTTGGGGGATTTTGAGAATCATTTGTGGAGGCTTTGTGTGAGAATAAAGGAAAAATAATTGAGGGTGGCGGTTTATAATGGAGAAAAAGAAGAAGAAAGTTCACGGGTCAGTTTTTGGGTTGGGTCGGTCAATGGCCGGTCAACAAAAAACATTAAAATCTGTCACAGTGCACTGTAATGTGCGATTTACACCTGCCAATATGCGGGTTGCACATTTCTTTGCACGCAATGATTTTTTTTTGCCCCTAACTTTGCCTAGCTTTCTAATTCATGGTGCGACGGAGGTGCGACGCACAAAATGGGAGGTGGAACTCGCACAACCTCTTGCACATCACCTCCAATTATCAAATTTCTTGCCAGTTTACTGTTAGGGGGTGCGTTTCCCTGTGTGATCCATACAATGGTGGGTTCAATCGGCATGACACTTTCTACCTTTTTTTTCGATTTTTTTCATCCACTTAGTCTTTTTTTTTCATCTCCTTGCATTCCCAACACAAGCCAAAAACAACAAAAGGTAAAAAAAATAAAGTAAAAACATTTGGGTTGCCTCCCAAGAAGCACATGATTTAACATTTCACCTCGATGATAGTACCTCAATCTTCAATCATTTCCCGGAAGCATGCCAATTTGATTGGCATGGCCTCATCAAAAGTGATGGAAGTGATTCCTTAAAAATTATCATCATCTCATCTTGTTGACAAGTTAGCAACACCATAGGTTCAGGTACCTCTTTCAACTCACACTCACCAAGTGCTTCAACCAACTTCCCCTCGGTATTGATCACAGACACAACTCTAAATTTGTCCAGTGGGTCACCTCTTTTCTCCCCACACGAAACTTGAGCTCTCCTAGCTCTACATCAATCAAAGCTCTCCCGGTTGCCAATAATGGTCGCCCTAATATGATGGGCACCTCAAGATCGATGTCACAATCCAATACAACAAAGTCGGCCGGTATGATTAACTTGTCTACCTTAACTAGCACATCGAACAATATCCCTATGGGATGTTTAATTGAAAGATCAGCCATTAGTAATCTCATTGGAGTAGGCCTAGGGGTACCTAATCCTAACTTCTATAAAATCACAAGGGGCATCAAGTTTATACTTTCCCCAAGATCACATAATGCCTTTTGAAACAAAAACACTCCAATAGTGCACAGGATAGTGTAGGCTCCCGGGTCTTCATGTTAAAGGACAATGTTACTTATCATCTTGCACTATAGTTGTAGGAAACTTCCACTATCTCCACTTCAACAACTCACTTCTTTTTCAATAGCTCCTTCAAAAACTTTTCATACCCCGGCATTTGGGTAAGAGCATCAACCAAAGGAATGTTAATGGCTAGTTTGCTAAACATGTCAACCAACTTTTTGGATTGGGCATCTTCTTTTTTCTTGGCTAATCTCTGAAGATATGTAGGGGGTCTTTTAGGAAAATTTGGAACATCATCTTCAATATTAATAGCAATTTGATAAGGAGAGTCGGTCTTATCCTTCTCTTAATGTGGGTCTTCATCATTTGCAATCACATTGGGTGCACTAGGCTTCACCCCAATATTCGGATTCTCATCAACTTTATTCTCAATCATAACATCTTCTTGTATCTTGCCTTTATGCTCCACGACAACCTCAATATTTGGCTTCCATGTCCCACTATGCATCCTTCCACTCTTAGTGACTATTTCCATCACATGGCTATCTTTCTTCAGGTTCGCAAGTGTGTAACTTTGAAGGGTATCTTTTTAGCGAGGGTTCAATTAAGAGGAGAGGTGGTTCATTTGGGCTTCTAGGTGCTAGATCAATGCTGAATGGGAGCTCACCATTTGGTGAAGAGTGGACACCTCAGTTTTTAATTCCTTCACCTTACTATCGATCGATTCAACTCTCTTCAATACTTGAGATAACATGTCCTCAATCTTAGAATGTCCGGGGTTACTTACCATTTGTTGGTAGGGAGACACATCGGCCTTTGGTGTCCGCACATATGGGTTGGCAATATGATGATTGTAGTGATTACCATCTCTTTCAAGATCATTCCATTGACCTTTACAGTCTCTACCTGGCTCTCTATCTCTCTATTGATTTTTCTTTTCCCCGTTCCAACCTTGGTTCTCGTCCCTTATATGCCAAGGACCTTGGTTAATACCTTGGTTTCTGGGTTAAGAGCCCACGATAAGATAACATAACTCCTCATCCGTAGGGGAGTATGATACGCCCAAATTACACCTCAATTAAGAAGCGTAAGCGGTCATCGTCAAATATAGAACCCAACAAAGGTTCGGGTCGATCCCACGGGGAATAAGGTGCAAATTAAGTCGTTAGTGAATTAGTTAACTAGTAATCAATAGTTTCCGGTAAATTGGGGGGGGGTGTTGTGTGATCGATATTTGATCAATGCAAATAATAATTTACAAGTTTTAACGAGTAATAATCAATATGAGAATGAACTAGGGAAGTGTTCACCATGGCGTCGTAACAATTTTGACTCAAAGATTAACCGGGTTCTTTCTATATGTATATCACGATGTGATTGAATTAATGGTATCATCTAAACGTTTCTAAACCAAATAGACGAATTTCCTTTTCAATTCTCTCGAACTTGAAAAGGTGAAATTTCTTATATCAATCCTAAACATCAAGTAGATTAATCTAGTTACAAAATTAATCATAAGACGCGAGTTGGTAGTCTCGAATCCTCGTAGTTAATATAATTTCCTGGTTTTAATCTCTTTGCTCAAGCAAATTAAACATGGCATGTCCTAATGTTTGCAACCACTAGAAAATGTTAATAATGAATGATTAACAACGTGACAACATATAGATTGAACCCAATGCTACTCGGAATCTATATTGCTACTTTTGCCATGGCTCCCACAACCCTAGTTGTGGGAGTTTTAGCCACTCATGCTTGCAAAACGAAAGAATGAAGTAATAGTATTCATAATAATAAGAAAAGGTTCTTACAAAATAGATGAACACAAGCTTCAAGCTTTCCAAGAACAATAATCCAAAATCCCAAGAACAATCAAAGAAGAAGAAGAAGAAAACGTGTTTGTGTCGTATTTTCTCCTCCTAAACTCGTCCAAAACGTGAGAAAAAGTATCGGGTGATTCATAATAAAATAACCCTAACACATGGTATTTATAGTAGTACAGGAAATAAAGTCCAAAAATAGAATTTTTGGAATCCCGCTTTGTATTTGGTGGCCTACTTGATGGACCGTCACATGAGTGACTGGCCGTCAGGGTGGCCGTCGCCACTATCCAGTGGATATGCTGCCTTTGCTTCATCTTGGTGGCCTGGGTGACGGCCCACCAAGTTTGTAGTGGCCAGTCATGCCAGCCACCACTCCTATCCATTGTTGCTGCTAGACTTGGTGGCCTGGGTGATGGCCCACCAAGTATGTGGTGGCCAGTCATGCCATCCACCAATCTTATCCAGTGTTGCTTCCAGACTTGGTGGCCTGGTTGACGGCCCACCAAGTGTGTGGTGGAAAGTCATGCCAGCCACCACTCATATCCAGTGTTGCTGCCAGACTTGGTGGCCTGGGTGATGGCCCACCAAGTGTGTGGTGGCCAGTCATGCCAGCCACCACTCCTATCCAGTGGAGCTCTTTGATCATATTTCCTTCCTCTTCTATCTTTGTCTCCATTTCCTGCAAATATAACATAAAACATCAAAAACCACAAGGGTTGCTTGAAAACTCCCGAGTATTCTTAGTTAAAGGCGTCAAATGTGCCGTAGAATCCGGGCACATCAACACCCTCAACTTAAAACATTCGCTTGTCCTCAAGCAACATAACAACAAAGACAAAATGATGACTCAACTAAGAATACAAACACATATCTCTAGCAAATCATGGCCATTCAACAGTTTATTAAATTTAAATCAACCCCCCCCCCGGTAACACACAAATGAATGAAAAGCTAACTTGTAAGGATCCAAACATGTCATTCCGATATGATAGAATATTCTACATACACACACAACAGCTATCCCAACAGTCAGTAGATAATACATAAATCATGGTGCCCTCACCACAAAGAAGTCCCACACACATGATTTGGGATTAGGTAAGGTGCTCACACTCACAAACGATTTCAAACAATGCACATGTGATGCCATAAGCTTGCCCTTGCTATTCAATTTTAGTTTTTCAGAAAGCCGCTCAGGATCACTACAGGACTTGTTTTGGCTTGTAATGAGGCTTTGGATGCAGGTAGGATACATTTAGGGGTTAGTGACTAAGCCCTCTTTGGAATCACCGACCTACTATTTCCACTTAACTTTACTTCGTCCATCCTTATTCATCTTTTTATTTTCTTCTTTCTAGCTACAGGTGCAGCCTCTTTATTTTGACAATTCTTTTTCATCACTTTTTCGTTTCTTTTTCTTTATTTTCTTAGGCACACATCCGAAATTTTCATTCTATCCACAACTAATCTTATCCATCCTATTTTTATTATCATTTACCTCTATAGTAGCCACCCTCAACTTAGGTTGATTGCCTGAGTTGAGATGCACGATGTCCAAGGAAGGACTAGGGCCAAGATAGGGATTCAAAGTTAAAAAGAAACGGTGACAGGTTATTGAAAGAATATGTTCAATTATGGCTCAAACAGGGATAAAAGGGATTATTTGCATTTGGACGGTCTTATCGGCTAAGTGGACTGCACACAGAAAGGGCCGGTGATCCTTTCCTAAGCAACCAACTTCAAGCTTAACAAAATAGACTGGGCAAGTTCTAGATGCATGCACAGAGTAAGAGTTTATAACAATAAGCTCACACACACTTGGCACCAAGGAACCATAGCACTACCAACTATCAAAACAACAGCTCAGCTTAAGCACAATTATTACAATCACAACCACACAATGACATTCAAGGATCCAGAACAGTCAATCGTTTCAAACATAAGTACAAAATCAACTTTTTCAGAGGGGTCTCCTTTTAGTTCAACTTTCCAAAAAGCCATGCTTGCTATAGACACAAGAAAACAACACAAACAAAATTTAAAATGACAACCTAAACATGCCGGTTCTACTAGATAGCACACCAGAGGGAAAAGAAACACGGCAACAAAAAGCCTCAGTGGTGAAAGACTCACAGGTATCCCAACATCCTCAACTTAGACTCATGCATTGTCCCTAATGCATACATGTGAAAGCTAAAACTGCTAGAGAAAGGAATACATGTGAAACCCATAGGACTCAGAGTCTGGCATGATGTTGGAGACCACCAGGGTCTCCGAAGAAGGAGCAATCGCTGGAATAGGTGCAAGCGACAACATCATGTTGAGCTCTAACTTTCTCTTTTATCGGCTCCTCAGCTAGTCGAGACAACTTCTTTACTCTTTCTAACTCTTTTTCTTTGTTGGTTCTCTTGTGGTGTTTTATTTTCCTTGATTTGTTCACACCGCCTTCCTCTATAGGTTTCTCTTCTTGCGATCCCAACATCATTCTCATAACAGCTAGGGTCTCAACAAAACCCTTCTCCTCAATATTCACATCCATAGGGGCTTCATCAATAACATTTATAACCGAGACCACCCTCATGTCTCTTGTTGGCTTCATCAATTTACACACATCAAACTTGACCAATTCATTGTTTAATTTGAATGTCAGTTCGTTTCTTTCCATGTCGACCAACACTCTTGCAGTGGCTAACAATGGTCGTCCCAAGATTATGGGAACTTCAAAGTCCACTTCACAATCTAAGATTACAAAGTCAGCTGGGAATATAAACTTACCAATCTTTACCAGCACATCATACAATATTCTCACCGGTCGCTTTACTGAACGGTCAGCCATTAACACCCTCATGGTAGTTGGTTTTGGAGCTCCCAAACACAACTGTTTATAGACTGCTAGCGGAATCAAGTTGATGATAGCACCAAGCTCACATAAGGCTTTTTCAAAGTTAAATTACCCAATAGTACAACAAACAGTAAAAGCACCTGGATCTTCCTTCTTTTCCACTAACGATCTTGAAGAAATAGCACTGCAATGGTGGAGGTTATCTTCTGGTTCAAAGCTCACTGACTTCTTCTTGGTAATCAAGTCCTTCATGAACTTTGCATATCCAGGCATTTGTTCAAGAGCATCCACCAGTGGGATGTTCACTGATATCTGCTTAAGCATGATCATGTAATTTAGGAACTTGCTATCTTCCACTTTCTTCTTCAACCATTGTGGGAAAGGAGGCGGTGGCGGAGGCATCATAGTTGGAAGTTTTTCAACTTCCTTGCTTTTATCCGTGAGCACTTGAGTAGCATCCTCTACCACAACGGGTTTTTCAACAGATACTCTTACACCCTCATCGACCATAATTTTAGCATCTACTAACTCATCTTCCTCAGCAACATTACCTTTCTAAGTCTGAATTACCGGATGTGATTCCGATAATATTTTACCACTTCTCGTAGTGATCGCCATACAACTCCCATCATTCCTAGGGTTTTGAATGGTGTCACTCGGCAAGGTACCTGTCTTCCTTTGATGTAGAGACTCTGAGATTTGAATCACTTGCTGCTCTAATTGCTTGATCGATGTGGAATGTGAATCCACTACCTGACTCATTGCTGATAATTCAGTCCTCATCTCCTTTACCCCGGAGTCAGTCGATTCTACCTTTAACAGCATCTTATCCATCATATTCTCTAGTTTGGACATCCCTGACTCATTGCTAGGTTAGTCACGATTCCCAGGTGGTATGTATAATCCACCTCTATCAGTTTTCTTCTTCCAGTTCCCCTGATCACGATCTCTGTAGCCAGCTTTTTTATAGTAGTTGTCCTTTTAATAGTTCCGACCTTGGTTTCCCTGGCCATTGGCCTGGAAACCCCCCAAATAATTAGCCTCCTCATCAGATTCAAACTTTGCTGCTCTACCTTGGTAACCCACAGCTTTCACTTTCTCCATACCTCCTGACAGCAAATGTTTTGTCAGTAGGTCCATTTGCATTCTCAGATGGGCCATATCTTGGTCCCGCTCTTCCTCTTTCTGACGTTGTTCTGCTGACATACCGACTGCATAAGTGCTAGCAGCTACCTCTGTATCCCGTGTATGCTAGGCCCTGTTGGTTTTAGTGAGGCGGTCCAAAATAGTTGTGGCCTCAATAAAAGTGAGACCCTTAAATGCTCCACCTGCTGCAATATCCAATGTCGGTTTGGTAGCCGAATTCAGTGCCCTGTAGAATGTGTACATCAAAAAATTGTTGGTCAACTGATGGTTTGGGCATTGTGTCAGCTTTTTCTTGAACCGAAACCAGGTATCATGTAAGGCCTCATGAGTTTGTTGCCTGAAATTGCTGATATCATCCCTCAACTGTATCATCCTAGAGGAAGGAAAGAACCTTTCTAGGAAAGCTCCTTTCAACTCTCCCTAGGTTGTTATAGAATCGGGAGTTAGCTCAATCAACCACATCGCTGGTTCATCAGACAGAGACAGTGGGAACAACCTAAGCCTGATAGCCATCTGATTCACTCCCGGCAATTCAAACGACTTGCAGATGCTCACAAAATTCATCAGGTGCCTGTTGGGGTCATCACCAGCCACACCACAAAACAATCCCTTTAAGTTCAACATTTGTAGCATTGTGCTAGTAATGTTGAACTTGGCCCCAGGTGATAGCGGAGGAAGCACAATAGCGCCCGTGGCACCAACTCCATCTAAGTTGATATCCTTATCATCATCCAAAGCAAATTGCCTTGGTTGATGTCGACTTCTACCCCTAAGCTGCTGCCTTTGGTTTGCGGGGGCTATATTTTCAACATGCTCTGCCGCTCTACCATTACCCATTTGAGCCTCATCATCCAGCCCAATATCGTCCTCAATATCATCAATATTTAAATGTTGTAGGGCCTGCTGAGCTGCAGCTAGTCTTGCTGCCTCTTGTTGTTGTGCATTCATGTTGTGCCTTAGAGTTCTAGCAAGATCAGGGTCGTAAAGTAATATCGGTTCACCCAAACGTCTGGTACTTGGCATGCACAACTCTGTACCCTGTAACAAACAAAAACAACAAATAAAAGTTAAAGCAGGAAATATGAGTAAGAGTCAAATAAACACACCGGACTTAATAAACAACCGTATTCCCCGGCAACGGTGCCAAAATTTGATACACCCAAATTATACCTCAATTAAGAAGCGCAAGCGGTCGTCTTCAAATATAGAGTCCAACAAAGGTTGGGGTCGATCCCACAGGGAATAAGGTGCAAATTAAGTCGTTAGTGAATTAGTTGACTAGTAATCAATAGTTTCCGGTAAATTGGGGGGTTGTATGATCAATATTTGATCAATGCAAATAATAATTACTAGTTTTAACGAGTAATAATCAATATGATAATGAACTAGGGAAGTGTTCACCATGGCGTCGTAACAATTTTGACTCAAAGCTTAACCGTGTTCTTTCTATATGTATATCACGATGTGATTGAATTAATGGTATCATCTAAATGTTTCTCAACCAAATAGATGAATTTCCTTTTCAATTCTCTCGAACTTGAAAAGGTGAAATTTCTTATTTCAATCCTAAACATCAAGTAGATTAATCTAGTTACAGCATTAATCATAAGACGAGAGTTGGCAGTCTCGAATCCTCGTAGTTAATCAAATTTCCCAATTTTAATCTCTTTGCTCAAGAAAATTAAACCTAGGCATGTCCTAATATTTGAAACTACTAGAAAACATTAATAATGAATGATTAACAACGTGACAACATATAGATTGAACCCAATGCTACCCGGAATCTATATTGCTAATTTTGCCATGGCTCCCACAACCCTAGTTGTGGGAGTTTTATCCACTCATGCTTGCAAAACGAAAGAATGAAGTAATAGTATTCATAATAATAAGAAAAGGTTCTTACAAAATAGATGAACACAAGCTTCAAGCTTTCCAAGACCAATAAGCCAAAATCCCAAGAACAATCGAAGAAGAAGAAGAAAACGTGTTTGTGTCGTATTTTCTCCTCCCAAACTCGTCCAAAACGTGAGAAAAAGTATAGGGTGATTCATAATAAAATAACCCTAACACAGGGTATTTATAGTAGTCCAGGAAATAAAGTCCAAAAATAGAATTTTCAGAATCCCTCTTTGTATTTGGTGGCCCACTTGACGGACCGTCACATGAGTGACTCGCCATCAGGGTGGCCGTCGCCACTATCCAGTGGGTATGCTGTCTTTGCTTCATCTTGGTGGCCTGGGTGACGGCCCACCAAGTGTGTGGTGTCCAGTCATGCCAGCCACCACTCCTATCCAGTGTTGCTGCCAGACTTGGTGGCCTGGGTGACGGCCCACCAAGTATGTGGTGGCAAGTCATGTCAGCCACCACTCTTATCCAGTGTTGCTGCCAGACTTGGTGGCCTGGGTGACGGCCCACCAAGTGTGTGGTGGCCAGTCATGCCAGCCACCACTTCTATCCAGTGTTGCTGCCAGATTTGGTGGCCTAGGTGACGGCCCACCAAGTGTGTGGTGGCCAATCATGCCAGCCACCACTCCTATCCAGTGGATCTCTTTGATCATATTTCCTTCCTCTTCTATCTTTATCTCCATTTCCTGCAAATATAACATAAAACATCAAAAACAACAAGGGTTGCTTGAAAACTCGTGAGTATTCTTAGTTAAAGGCGTCAAATGTGTCGTAGAATCCTGGCACATCAGAGTACACACCTTCATCATGAGCTCTAGAACCATAAGTCCCCACAACATTCACACTTTTATTTCTAGACCCCATCACATGTTTGTCCAATAGATCAATTTGCATTAATATCTTGGCTATTGCTTCATCTCTCTATTTGTCCTTTCACCTCATTTCACTTATCATAATGGACGAAGTCACCCTCGAGGAATTATTATCCTCTCAAGTATACCATGCACGATTTGTCTTTGTCATCCGTTCTAAAATATCTGAGGCAATACCATATTATTGGTCCATCAATGTTCCACCCACAAGGTTATTCGCCACCAATTTGTTCATCGAGTTTAAGGCTTGATAGAAGCTTTGAAGTAAGACATTATAAGGCAAACCATGGTTTGGACATAATAGAAGCTTTTTCTTGAATCTGAACCATTCTTAATGCGATGGCTCATCTTGGAATTAGTGGAAATTTGTGATATCATCCCTCTATTGCATCATCCTAGAAGGAGGGAAGAATCACACCAAAAATACCTCAGTCAATCCATTCCACGTAGTAATAGATCCCTTAGGGAGCTCTTCAAGCCAAGGTGTCTCTTCCCCTATAAGGGAGAATGGGAATAATCAGAGCCGGATGGACTGTTGAGAAATATGATTGATGTTGAAGGGCAGACATATTTCTATGAAGTTTCAAATATGTTAGTTGGCATCCTCATGCGCCAACCCTCTTAATAGACCCTTCATCTGAATCAAGTGGAGCATGGTGCTCGTGACATGATATATGACATTTTCAACAATGGGGGGTAGGAAGATTGCACCTATGCAACCGTGGACTATGGGTTCATGATCCATATCCATATATTCGTCTATGCTTTCTTGGTCACCCAGTTCACTCATGGGCACCCTGTCTAAACAATCACAAATAATAAAAAGGTAAAAATGAACAAACACTTAACAAAGTAAACTCAAATGACAATCAATTTGTAACTCAAAAACCACTCCCCGGCAACGGCGCCATTTTTGGTGGTGCTCAAAAGCACTCTCCTGAAAGAGGTGGTAGCAATTGTCAAAGTAACCGAAAGAGTGTCGAGGTCAAATCCATGGAGAGTGGAGTAACGAATCGCTAAGAGATCATCAATAAATAATCACTAAGAGAGGAAATGTTCAAACAACTTAAAAGTAAAGATTGAGGAATTGGAAAGTGAAAATTATGTAACAAGTTCGATTTCAACAAAAGAAAGCAATTAACCAGGAGATTTGTAGTCAATAAGATAGAAGACTAAGGGTATGCTTCTGATGGGATTCTTCAGAGGGTTAGGGTACTTGATTAATAATGAAAATTCTCAATTAATGATAAGAGTAGCATTGATTTTAGTCATATTTGGTAATCTCTCGGTCCTCTGAACATATATCCTATAGTCTTTGGTAAAGCACCATATGTTTTAACACAAACAAACCAATTTTATTTCTTGGGGAAGTCATACTATTTCTAGTTTAGACTCTTAGATGAGAGTTTCCATCGATTAAGCTATTTCTAGCCTCAATCTAAGGTGAAAATCTGAAATTCTCACTATTCAATTCCTATCCAAATCATGAATACCTCTTTCAAGCAAGAACACAATTAAGAAAACTCAATAAATGTTTGCAACCATAAACTTTATAGTTAAAACTTGAGGAATTCAATAGACCCATATCAATTCATCAATTATAAGCTCAATTAAAGAAGTCCCATACCTAAATTCAAATACCCATCATACATATACCCCTAGACAAGGAAAGTAGTTGCTCATACTAAGGAAATAAGATAATATACCAATTGGGTAACTCATACATCTATTCATAATTAAGCCGAATTCCAAATCCAAGCTCAATTTAGTACAAAAATGGTTAATTCAAGTTTGGAAGAAGAAGAGAAAGAGTGCTCTCTATATCTTCCTTGGGTGTTGAGAAAAGTAAAAACTATTCAATTCTCTCAGGTACACACCCAAAAATGGGTTTTAGAAGCTTCCCAATGTGTCACTTGAAATTTGACAAAATTGCCCTTCAGGAGTGGTGCGACGCGATGTGTGGCACAATATGCGATCACACCATGTGTTATGCGCATCACACATCTCTTTATCATCCAACCAATGATGTATGTGATTTGAGGGTGATATGTCAGGGGAGGTGCAGATCGCACGCTGCATTATGTGGCTCATATGTCAGCCACACCTCTCACAAGATTCTTCCTTATTTTCGATCACCTTCACACTTCCACTCATTTTTAGCTCTTTGGGTTCAATTCCTTTGTTTTCTACTCTTGACTAAGAGTATCTGCATTTTCATCAATAAAGGAAATAAGTTGTCACACCCCGAGGTTACCCTTAGAGGTAACACGGGACTTAGGACCACAAGTGCCCCAAGCTAACCCTTGGTCATAGCATTCTCAAGCATAACAAAGATAAGAGAAAACATAATAGATAAATCTTGAATCATATAAATGGATAACCAAGTCAAATAGGAATACAAATCCCGAAAGTGACTCCAAAGTTTACTATGTCTGAAAAGCCTATACTCATGACTTGAGAGTTGCTAGGACAAGACCCTAGCTAACTCGAAGTACGAAAAGTAAGTAGCCAACACAAACTAAGAACATAACTAGTCCTCGACCTAAGAGGACTCACCAACAGCTGACAAAGGGTTGCTTGGAAACTCTAGCCATGGGTTTGAGAAGGAACACCTGAATCTGCATCATCAAGGATGCAGCGCAAAATATGCGTCAGTACTATGGAATGTACTGAGTATGAGAGTGATGCATGATTCATGATAAAACAGTTTAAAAACATGCTTAAAGTGATTTATTACATAAAGAGAAGTACATGAACAAGTAATAAGATAAGAAGCATAAGTCATAAAGAAGGCTTAAGTTTCAAATATAAGATCATATAACTTCATAGCGTAAAATAAGCATGTGGGAGTTTCTCTTAACTGATATTAAACCATGTTGAGCTATATAGAGTCTGGTGTCATTTCCCCATACCAAAAAAGGTTGTCCTAACCTGCCAAAGTTAGAAATATTTTATTTCATACCAGGATCCTGTCATCATAAGCCTCAAAGGTCAACCTACGGTGGCATGTAGTTCTGGGACTAAGGGTACTCTCACCCGGTACAACTCGGTGCTAAATACTACTCCCAAAACATATATATACATAACATGAGCTCACATACATGTAACATATCAAATTCCAAACTTGTTCATAACATAATCATACCCCGGATCGTCATACTACTCATGAATTAGGGTTTTAAAATCAATTCATGAGCATTGATGGAACATCGGGTGTCTTGTCTTGCATCATACTTCATAACATGGAAAGACTTGCACACTTCATGACTTGTAAAATTTTCATGGCTCTAGTTCAATTTTCATAATACATATATTTTCATAGAACATAGGAACTGGGCATGCACATGCTTGAAAATCCATAAGGAATATGTTATCAAAAATTCAGTTTGCTTAAATCAACTTTCATGCATGTAGAAATTTCCATGGTTAAACTTCAATTCATGAAATAAGAGGTAACATGTAAGAACCCATGTAAAATCATGCAATTTAATAGAAATTTCATTATCAAATCATGAGAAGATCATATTTAGCAAAACCCATAAGAATTTGATAAGAACCCTAATTTGAAGATCATGAAACCAAAATTTGAATTAGGGGTTTCGGGCACAAGGGTGAAAGAAACCCATTGATGATTACCCACATACCTTTTTTGAAGCTAACCCACTTGAATTAAAGAGACTTAGGAGGCTTGATCTTTGAGCTTAAGACTTGGAGCTTGAAACCTAACTTGAAGCTTGAGAAGATGGAACTCTTTTTCTTCTTTTGGAAGTTGATTGAAAGAATGAAAGAGAACTTAGGCCAAGTGGGAATAAAAACCCCTCTAATTTGCCCAAAATGACTTAACTTAGGAGTTAAAAGAGTGAGAAAATACAAAAATACCCCAAGAAAAAGAGTCTGAAAAATTTCTGAAAATTTCATCACAGGCTTCTACGGACATGAATCACGACTCGTGGAATGGATCACGGTTCGTGGAGGGGGTTCGTGATTCCTGGGCAAAGTTTTTGGCCTCTTGACTGATTTCGATGAGTTGTTTTCACGACCTATGGAAACTTCCATGACTCGTGGAACCTCCTTGTGGTTTTCAGATAAAAAAACTTATTTCCACGAGTTGGTTTCACGACTCGTGGAAACTTTCACGACTCGTGGAACCTTCTCGTGGTTGATGTCTGTCATTTTGATAGACAGACACCCTTTAGTAAAAAACTGATAAACTTTTACTCTAGACTTGTATTAAGGCACGGTTGGTTGAGTTGGAAAGAATATTCAAATACCTTTAATTTGGTGGGTACTACGTCACGTAACTCTTTATATTCTAGGAGTTATGATTGTATGAAGTTGACCCTTGAAAAATCATACACTAAAACTCAATCGGTAAGGATGCTTTTAACTCAAATTTGAGCTAGAGGTTCTTTATGACCCTAATTCATATCTAATACACCTTTGAAACTTCGAAATAAGTCTTAATACTTAGATACATAGAAAATTTATCTAGTTTGGGTCTAACAACACATGAAGAATCATTCAGATTTGGCTTAAAATTTCTGGGGTGTTATAATATCTACCCCTTGGGATCATTCATCCTCGAATGAAGACTTCTAAGTTGAGAGTGGAGGGGGAAAGGGTTGCAATCCCATCAACTGAGTTTTAAAAACTAAAGTAATTACATGATAACTGATCTCCGACTGAACTATAAGCTGAGCTGAATTCATGAGGCATGTAAGCATACTGAGGGCATGAGAACAACTGATGGTACTTCAAACTGAATGGCTAACATGATAACTGAAAAGGATGTCAAACTGAGAGGGGTAACTATATGAGGAAACCATTCTCCTTTAAACTGAACTCACTACCTTGGACTAAATTGAATGTAGGGCCTTCTAGCCTTAGGAATGATTAATGATCCGTCAGAACTGATCTAATATGAGGAGTCTATTATTCTTGCAAGTTGAAGCTATTGGACCTAAGATATGGGCACACTGGGCTAGGAGTAAGAAAAGACTATTCTTGCCTTAATTACTATGGTTGAAAACACTTAAGCTTAGAAACACCTTTAGACTATACTAACTCCTCTGAATACTAAGGTCTGAGTCTAACTATCTACTTTCACTATGTTTAAGGCTATATTGACTAAATCTCTTACATCCAGAGTTACCTCCCAAGAATGATATTTCTCCTTATCACGAAAATTAACTAAGCTTGAGCTCTAATCAATGGGTCACTAGGAACACAAAGCAAAAGCCCACATGTATTTCATCACGACTTTTAAGCCTATCACTATGATCACCCTATGGTCTGTATCTCATACTATCCAAGACTTCTCCTCTCTTCCTAGCATATCTAGGAGCTGTAACTTGAAGAAATTCTACAAAGGGACATACCAAAATTCCTCATCTAACTATTTAACATGAATAATCCTCACCTAACTTTTCTTCCACGCTTACAACCTACTACTTCCCATCTAGGATACTACTTATCTTCCTCTATTAACAGCTATGACAACACAAGCCAAGATCATTGAGAGAATAGAGTGGGAGCATGAGCATCACGAATGAAGAAATACTGATTGGTCTTGACTTATACTTAGTTTGATCTAGCCACTCAAGGTGGTGTTTGATAAGTCAAGTGAAAAGGGCATGAGTGTCTCACATCCTGGACATACAAAGCATGGTTAGTGTAAGGAAATCACAAGCATGAATTATTAGAGATATCTGGTATGAGCATATACATGATGTAGCATGATTTTACATCTTGAGAACTGAGTATGGAGACTGAGCATAGTATGAGACATGAGATTTCATATATTACAAGTATCATGGTGTAAAACTGGAATTCGTAGAATTATAGAGTAATATTGGAATCACTGTCTGGAGCTATTTTCTGTTTGTTTTGGGAGTTGAGTATGGACGTGAATCTGCATGAAGTCTGTGAATTTGAATTAAGAACATGGAACTGGAATACAAGACGCGAATGAGGTGTTGTAAATTTGAAATAGGACCATGGCACTGATTCACAAGGCATGCAAAAGGTATCACGATGGAAGAAGTATACTTAGGATGCTAGGATGGAAATAAGCTTCTTCCTCCCCTCTTGACTTTGTTCTAACACCCACAAGCATCGCTACCTGAGCCTCCAAAATCTGATCAAACCTAAACTCCATCATCTCCCCTTTAGGTTCTTGCTACCCTCTTAAGTCTATGGACCTCCCACCAACCTCTCAAGGGAACTATGATCGTTTTACCCTAACAAAACATACACTACTCAAGGATCTAGCACTAATACCCACTTCCTTCTATAGTTGAAGGCTCTCCTTCTCCAAAAAGTCTAGGGCTCAACCCTCTTATCCCCACTTAGTTCTGGTCAAGACAACTCACAACCAAACAATAGTAGAGGTCCGAGGACTATGGATGCATAAAGGAAGAAACTCTAGTAACGTACCTGATTCAACTAGTGGAGGAATACTCTAACCCGGCTGGCTAGGCAATGAAAGGAATTGGCTTTGGAGATGAACACCACTGTTACTTTGCTTAGCTAAGGGGCAATCCCTGATCCTAAGGCCTAACTTCCCACACCCAAAACACCTCTCTTTTCTAGCAAGACACTCACCTAGATGAAACTTACCATATCTACTGCAACGAGGGTACCTCAAGGTCTTCGGAGCCATTTCAAGACAAGAGTGAGAATCGAGTGCAGGTGTGTTAATGGGAGATGGGGTTGGTCCAGATGACCTATGCTGAGAGAACAATTGGTTCCATGTTCTGGTTTTCTTGTTCTTCTTCTTCCTCTTCTTCAGTTTCTCTTTCTCATTCAACTGAGTAGTCATGGCTTGAGCCAACATACAGATGGCCTCACAAAATTCTGCATTCGTAACCTCATGATCTGGAGTGGTCGGATTAGCATTCCTTGTAGGGTATCTTCGCGGAGATATTATCTGAAATGCGTACGGAATTGATTAGAAGGGTAAGTAGAGTCAAACTCTATCGCATGATAGTCAACATAAAGAAGTGAAGTTTTTCCTAAAACACCTCGTAGCCTCCCTCTTATCAGTGTGGTGCGCTTCACACCCATGAAAGAGACTCTACTTAGTGCGGCTCCCAGACACCCTAGGACTCTTGAACCTGAGGCTCTGATACCAAGTTTGTCACGCCCGAGGTTACCCCCTAGACGTAACTTGGGACTTGGGACCACAAGTTCCCCAAGATAACCCTTGGTCATAGCTTTCTCAAGCATAAAAAATATAAGCAAAAATATAATAGATAAATCTGGAATCATATAAATGGATAATCAAGTCAAATAGGAATACAAATCTAGAAAGTGACTCCAAGGCTGACTATGTCTGAAAAGACTCTACTCATGACTTGAGAGTTGCTAGGACAATACCCTAGCTAACTCGAAGTACGAAAAGCAAGTAGCCAATACAAACTAAGAACATAACTAGTCCTCGACCTAAGAGGACTCATCAACAGTTGACAGAGGGTGGCCTGGAAAATCTAGCCACGGGTCTGAGAAGGAACACATGAATCTGCCTCATCAAGAATGCAGCGCAAAATATACGTCAGTACTATGGAATGTACTGAGTATGACAGCGATGCATGAATCATGATAAAATAGTTTTAAAACATGCTTAAAATGATTTATTATATAAATAGAAGGGCATGAACAAGTAATAAGATAAGAAGAATAAGTCATGAAGAAGGCTTAAGTTTCAAATATAAGATCATATAACTTCATAGCGTAAAATAAGCATGTGGGAGTTTCTCTTAACCAACATTAAACCATGCTGAGCTACATAGAGTTTGGTGTCATTGCCCCACACCGAAAAAGGTCATCCTAACCTGCCAAAGTTAAAACCATTTTATTTCATACCAGGATCCTATCATCATAAGCCTTAAAGGTCAACCTACGGTGGCACGTAAGTCTTGGACTAAGGGTACTCTCACCCGGTAAAACTCGGTGCTAAATACTACTCCCAAAACATATATATACATAACATGAGCTCATATACATGTGACATGTTAAATGCCAAACTTGTTCATAACATAATCATACCCCGGATCATCATACTACTCATGAATTAGGGTTTTAAAATCAATTCATGAGCATTGGTGGAACATGGGGTGTCTTGTCTTGCATCATACTTCATAACATGGAAAGACTTGCATACTTCATGACTTGTAAAATTTACATGGATCTAGTTCAATTTTCATAATACATATATTTTCATAGAACATAGGAACTAGGCATTCACATGCTTGAAAATCAATAAGGAATATGTTATCAAAAATCCAATTTGCTTAAATCAACTTTCATGCATGTAGAAATTTCCATGGTTAAACTTAAATTCATGAAATAAGAGGTAACATTTAAGAACTCATATAAAATCATGCAATTTAATATAAATTTCATAATCAAATTATGAGAAGATCATATTTAGCAAAACCCATAAGAATTTGATAAGAACCCTAATTCGAAGATCATGAAACCAAAATTTGAATTAGGGGTTTCGGTCACAAGGGTGAAAGGAATCAATTTCTGATTACCCACATACCTTGTTTGAAGCTAACCCACTTGAATGAAAGAGACTTAGGAGGCTTGATCTTTGAGCTTGAAACCCTAACTTGAAGCTTGAGAAGATGGAACTCCTTTTCTTTTTTTGGAAGTTGATTGAAAAAATGAAAGAGAACTTACGCCAAGTGGGAATAAAACCCCCTCTAATTATCCCAAAATGACTTAACTTAGTAGTTAAAAGAGTGAGAAATTACAAAAATACCCCATGGAAAAGAGTGTGAAAAACTGCTAAAAATTTTGTTACAGGCTTCTACGGACATGAATCACGACTCGTGGCATGGATCACGGTTTGTGGAAAGGGTTTGTGGTTCCTGGGCAAAGTCTTTGGCCTCTGGACTGATTTCCACGAGTTGGTTTCACAACCCATGGAAACTTCCACGACTCATGGAACCTCATTGTGGTTATCAGGCCACTTTTAAGCTTCTAGACTATTTCCACGAGTTGGTTTCATGATCTGTGGAAACTTCCATGACTCGTGGAACCTCCTCGTAGTTTTAAGGTAAAATAACTGATTTCCACGAGTTGTTTTCACGACTGGTGGAAACTTCCACGACTCGTGGAACCTTCTCGTGGTTGTTGTCTGACATTTTGACTGACAGACACCCTTTAGTAAAACACTGAAAACTTCTTACTCCGGACTCGTATTAGGCACGTTTGGTGGAGTTGGAAAGAAGATTCAAAGACCTTTAATTTGGTAGGTACTAGGCCATCTAACAATTTATATTGTAGGAGTTATTATCGTTTGAAGTTGACCCTGGAAAAATCTTACACTAAAACTCAATCGGTAAGGAAGCTTTTAACTCAACTTTAAGCTAGAGGTTCTTTATGACCCTAATTCATATCTAATACACCTTTGAAACTTCACAATAAGTTTTAGTACTTAGATACATAGAAAATTTATCTAGTTTGGGTCTAACAACACATGAAGAACGATTCAGATTTGGCTTAGAATTTCTTGGGTGTTACATAAGTACCTCTAAATCTCATCAGAACATGATAATAATTCATGAATAAAGGCTCAATAAGTTGGTAGATTACAAACTTATTAAGAGAATCTTATACCAGTGACACTTGGTCCAGAGTTGATTCCATATGTTCATATATCTTGTCTTTCCAAGTCTCTTTTAGTCCCATATTATATTATGTACCATTTTGTATATATCTATACTTGTGGCCCATTCTTATCATTATCCTTGTTTCCACTTATCTGTTTTTATCTTTAATTATAGCATTTGTCGTGAGATTTGGCTTGCCTACTGAAAGGTTATAATAGGCACTATCATGAATCGATTTCATATTGTGACAAAAATAATATGTATTAATTTTTTTCTATACATTGATTTAGAAGTATTATCAGCCTTACTAGAATCTACACCTTAATAATAATATTATCTGGAAAAAAATATTTTAGGGATGGGCACACCTTAATTGTTTGTTTACTACCACTTTTTTTTACTGGAAATCATATTAAAACTAAATAAAATATCAAATGTAATCAAAAGAAATAAAATACAAAAATAAATTGTAATGACCCTTTTGATCATGTTTGCGTTTTTGCCTTCTTTGCACTGTTAGAGCTTACCTATAGTGGCCCCAAGTCATTTATGACTTGCTGGGACTAGTGGTTTAGTGCCCAGGCTGTTCGTTAGGTCTTTATGACCATTCCTCTATTTTAAAGCTTTAACTTAGGAAATCCTTGACTTTAGTCAACCTCCTTAGCAAGCATGATCAAAATCAAATTCCGATAGTTTCATTGGCTCTGAAGCGTGGATTTTGGTCTAGTTGGACCTTTAGTCGGGGACTGGGAGCTTTCGGTTAGGCTTTATCACACTTTCTGAGATTTCAAGCCAGTTGACTTTGGTCAACATTCACTGAAAATAGCCTCGGATAGAAATTCTGTCAATGCTGTTATCTCTAGAATATTGACTTTGGGCTAGAGGGATCTTTGGTTTGGGTCCCGAGGCTTCCGGATTCATTTTGGGCTATTGGGTTCCATTTATGTTAAAGGTTAGTTTTTGGGTGTGGGCCCCACTTTTTATTAAATTGACCTCTGTTGAGAATTTTGTCAATTGCATAGAGACTGGAATGTCATTTTTTGTATGGTAGCATAGTTTGTTTGCACGCGTGGGGTCCTGAATGAATCCCAAGGACCCATCTGATGACTTTGCAACTTGAGAAAAGTTGTTGGTTTCTATTACAGATGTAGGCCTGAGGCCTTAATTATGACCACGAGGGAGGCCACACGATCGTGATGGTCTTCCTTTTTAGGTATCACGACCATGAGGTCCTCTTCACATGATTGCGATGAATAGCCTGTGGAACTGACACCATTTGTTCTTCATGATCACGAGGTTCTTTTTCGTGACCGCAATGAAGGCCCTGCCCCTTTGTTATGCATGGCTGTGTGGCTGACCTTTATGATCACGATATCTATCAAGTATGTTCATTGTGACTGCATAGGGGTCCTTCACGATCGCCATCGCGATGAATGACCCCTGGCAGTATATTAAATCTTCTCTAATGTTTTCCTTTTTATTCAAATAATTTCCACTATTTTCCTTGCGCTTTAAGCTCCATTTTCTGTGTGGGAGGTTCTTAAAGTGATAGGATAATTTATCCGTGGTCCGTGGTCAATTGGTAGTCATAAATTGAAAGTTTCTAACCATTAATTCTATCAATTTCTTCTATTGATTCCCTAAAATGTTTTTGGGTGTAGGGGATGCTCTAGGCCCTTTTCTTACCTGAATTATGCTCAATTTCTCGGCATGAGTTTGTGGTAGCATTGTGAACCTCGTTGTAATTTCCATTTTCTATTTTTGGTTATGGGGGCCACGGGCCTGCTTTTGACCCGAATTTCAACCCAGCTAATTTATAAGCATTATTCATATCGTTAGCATCGTATTGATGAGTAGATTGTGTTTTTTGTAGTTTGATTGCTATTCAGGATTTTCAGAGATATTTGGGCTTGAATAACGTGTTTCTAATGATTTATCGTCGGATGTCAGGTAGGTTATGGATTACCGATTTTAGACATTGCTTATATAGAATATAATTGTACGATTAGCATCTTTGGGTTGGGCTTACAAGTTTGGAACCCCAAACCTTGTCCACTTTCTTTTTGTCTGTTCTTACTTCTTACACTTCGGTATTTGAGCTAGTATGGTAGTGCTACCCTTGTGTCCCTTAGTGGCCCTTGCATATGCCTTTGGACCATAGATGGTGGGACATTTGGGAAGTGTCCATGAGTCCTAGACATTGTTTCGTAATTATGAGCTGGTTATTTATGATATAGAGCGGATTGATTTTGTGCAGGGCCGGTAGGTTTATTCTGAGTTGTTGAGTTGTTGGTCATATTTGGGCATATCATCATTATCATGAAAAGATATTTTTCTGCATTGGATTACTACTACATGGTTGCGGGCCTGACTATCAACAATTTTCTAAACCTTGCTTGGCCCCAAGGGCCCATTTTCTGTTATAAATAGATATAAAAACTGGTTTTATGGAGTTTCTTGAGATAAAGAGATTATGTGATGGTTTTTCACATTGATACTAGACTCGGCTAGGCCAAAGCGCTAGACATGATTTTATCACTAATTTTGAGTTGATACTAGAATCGACTGGACCAAAGTGCTACACATGATTTTATTACTGAATTTAGATTCGAATAGACTCTAGGCATGTATATTGAGATATTGAGAGTTTGTATGTGGTCTCGGAGACCTCCATGAAGCTTGCCAATCCGGACTAGGGGCTACAAGCCAAGAGTGTTAGAGGAGGGGTATACATGATACTAGAGATATATGGGGGAAGCTGTCCATGGGTCCCACCTATTGGGCCTATGGGCACTGGAGGAGGTGTATATTGTACCACTGGTATATCACATCATATCATTTATTTGTCTGCACGGTTCCACCCTTGTTTGCTATTTGTTGAATGTCCACTCCCGATTGTATGAGATATCGGAGCATTTGTTTTCACTTGTATGTATTCCTCGGGTGTATGGGTGCTCATTGGGATTATAGGTAGATCAGTTTACTGACTCCTATTATATTTACCTACTAGTTTACTTATGATCATCCTTACCTTTTGAGTTGTATTATTAGCATTCTTATGTTTAGTTGCCTTTCTTTCCTTCATGTTTTTAAGGTTACCAGTACAACGCCATGTTGTTTAACCTTTCCATTATCTACTATTATTGCAAGGACCCAGGTTCATTCTATACTCTTCCATTTGTGTTTTGTGATACATCATTTATGGCTAGCTTAGTTCACTTGTGTTATGTTATGACTTCTATCTATGGCTAGCTTCCTTGTGCTTTACTCTATTTGCTTTTGTTACCTTTTCCTTTCTTATCTGTTATTTATTGATTTTATATTTTATATATTCTCAGTTGGCCTATGATTCCTATTGGGTACCTATTTCCTTGCAACTGGTGCTCATACTACACTTCTGCATCTCCCTAGTGTAAATCCTAGTGTGGACCATCGTTGTTAACATGGAGACTCGTGCAGCTTTTTGGACATTCGAGACATAGGGTGAGCTTCTGGAGATCAAGGCTTCGCTATATCTCTTCTTTTGGCTATGTTTACTCTTTTGTATATTGAGAGACAATTGTATATTTTACTTTTGTACTCTTCCTCTTAAACTTCGTATATGTAGTAGTGGCTTTTGTACTATGATACCAAGTCATGGGATGGTGTAGCTTTCTTGTATATATATATTCTGGTTGTTCCCTTTCTATACTTCTTTACTTGCTTTTGCTTATCTTATTTTTTGGTGCATGTTTTACTTAGAGTGTATCCCATTACTAACCATTCCGGTCTACGGGGATTGGTTTGCTTACATGGGAGTTGTAGGTTCCATCATGACCTGATAAATTGAGTCGTGACAGCTTGGTATCAGAGCCTAGGTTCATAGGTGTCATTGATATATGAGACAATGTCTAGTAGAGTCCTACAAATTGGGGCGGAGATGTTCGTACCATGTCTTCGGGAGGATACAGTGGCATTTTAGGAAAATGAGTCTTCTTTTGCTTCTATATCATATGTATCATCCTAGATAGTTTCCTAGAATCTCATTTGTTTCACTCACTCTTCCGCAGATAGTTTATACGAGATCTTTAGCGGCGGATGAGGGCGTGCCTTCAGCACCAGCACCACCAGCTTTAGCCAGGGGGTGGGATAGACATAAAGGTAGAGGCTGAGGATGTGCCCGAGCAGCGGTACAAGTTAGATCTACTGATGTCGAATATGATCCTGAGCCAGTTTTGGATCAGTAACTCGTGTACCAAGGAGCAACCCAGGTGCCACCAAGTCCAGTGGAAGCATTGGTACTAGCACCAGCCCCAGCTCCTTCATCAAATATTCATAGTGTGCTTCTTCAGTTATTAGGTATGGTTGGGGTCAACCGTCTGATACAGCCCAAACATCCACTCAAGGGGGTAGCCTTGGGTGTTAAGAGTTCAGGAGCACAGCCTGCTACTGTGCCTTCCCGCGTACTGGTAGTGCATATAGTTGTGTAGCCTCTCACCCATCGCCCATACATGTTAGAGTCAAAGCAGAAGGCCTAGGACTAATTTCTGAGATTATCCCCACCAAGGTTCTCTGGTTCTCCCGGACAGGATGCCCATGAGTTTATTACGACTTGTGAAGATATGCTCCATCGACTTGTTCAGTTGGATGCTCACGGAGTAGATTATACCACCTATCAGCTGGAGGGACTAGCTAAGCTTTGGTGGAGGGCCCAGGTAGCTTGCAGACCTTTTGAGTATCCTCAGTTGACTTAGAGAAAAATCTATGAGGCCTTTATGGCCATGTTCTTTCCATAGTGTGACCATGAGCGTTGTAGGGAGCAGTTTACTTGGTTGATGCAGGGATCGATGATAGTGTCTGAGTATGAGACCCGTTTCACTAGTTTGTTCCATTTGGGGCAATGATTATTCCTATAGAACCAGACCAGTTTCGTCCATTCTTTTAGGGGTTGAGGATAGAGCTTCATCATACTGTAAAGATATAGGTTTCTACTGGGTGATCATTTCAGTCTATAGCGTACTATGCTCGCACCACAGAGTATTTGCATCGCCAGGACCCAAGGGACAAAGATAAGAGGCCACGCCATCAGGGAGGTTACAGTGGTTCCTGCTCTGGTGGTAGAGGTTTAGGTTAGTAGGGCCGAGGATATTAGCCACAGCAGCATTAGGGTCAATCTAGCAGGCAAGTTCAGGCATCACTTTAAGCTTTTGGTGGACCTCAGTTTGATCATGGTTATAGCAATCTTCATGGGTTCAATGGGCTGAGTTAAGGTTAGTCTTCGAGGGGTACATCATCTGGTGTATCAGGTCGTAGTGTCCATTCAGGTTCAGCCAGTTCATCACACAATAGTGGGCTATTAGGGCCTTATTATGAGTGTTGTATCATCAATATTTGCTAGAGAGTGCCCCCAGCGGTGTACAGTTCAATCAACTACTCAGTCGGCTCAGCATTTGAGAGCAGTGAAACCATCAGTCAGGGGTGGTGGTGTTTAGGGTAAGGGTGGTTCCCAATGTGGAAGGATAGATGGTCATGATAGTGATCAGTCAGGTAGAGGTCGGTGTCAGTTTTATGCGGTCCCTGGTAGATCGAAGGCAGAGGCCTCAGATGGGGTGATCACAAGTATGATTTATGTTGGTCTCCAGTCAGCTTTAGCATTTTTTTATCCTTGTTCTTCATGCTCGTATGCTTTTGCCTACTTTGTTCATTGTTTGAGGTTGGCTAGTTAGCCATTATCTGATCTTGTATCTATTGCTACCCCGTTTGGCAAATATTTAGTAGTAGATCCTGTTGTTAGATCATACTTATACTTGATAGTTGTTGGTGGTATTAAGACTTGGGCTAATTTGATGATTTTAGATATGTTATACTTTGATCTGATTCGAGGCAAGGACTAGTTATCCCCTCACTGAGTGGTTTTGGATTGTTATGCCAATATTATTACCATAGTCGTGCCTGGTGTATCCTCGGTTATGTGGCAAGGTTTTATTGGCCATGCACCATCTAGGATTATTTCTTGTCTCCAGGATAAAAGGTTGATTTTTCGCAGGTGTTTGGCTTATCTAGCATATGTCTGAGATGTTAGTGCCGAAACTTCTTCTCCAGAGTCATTCCTTGTGGTTAGGGAGTTTTTATATGTGTTTGTGATCGACCTGCCAGGCCTTCTACCTAAGCGTGATATAGACTTTTTCATTGAGTTAGAGCTGGGTACCAAGCTCATTTCCATTACTCTATATCGTATGGATCCAGCTGAGTTGAGAGAGCTTAAGCTTTAGCTTCAGGACTTGTTAGTTATGGGATTCATTAGGCTGAATGTGTCTCCTTGGGGTGCTCCAGTTCTGTTTGTAAAGAAGAAAGATGGCTCAATTCGGATGTGTATTGATTATTGGCAGCTGAATTAGATGAATATAAAGAACAGGTATCTGATGATGCACATAGATGACTTGTTTGATCAGCTCTAGGGTGCAACAGTGTTCCTTAAGATATATTTGAGGTCACGCTATGACCGGTTGAGGATTAGGGTGGAGGACATCCCTCAAAAAGTATTCAAGACTCGTTATGTCCATTATGAGTTCTTGGTGATGTCTTTTGGGTTGACTAATTACCCAGAAGCTTTCATGGACTTGATGCACAGGGTGCTCAATCCGTACTTAGATTCATTTGTGATAGTCTTTATTGATGACATATTTATATACTCGCGGAGTGGAGAGGAGCATGAGCAACACTTGAGGATCGTACTCCAGACTTTGAGAGATCATCATCTTTATGCAAAGTTCTCAAAGTGTGAGTTTTATCTTGATTCAGTAGCATTCATAGGACACGTGGTATCTAAGAATGGGATTAGGGTAGACCCAGGAAAGATTGCAGCCATTCATGATTGGCCGACACCTACTACTCCTACTGAGGTTCATAGTTTTATTGGATTGAAAGGATACTACAGGCGATTCATTGAGGGATTTTCTTCCATAGCAGCACCTTTGACTAGGCTGACTAGGAAGAATATCCTATTCACTGGTCTGATCAGTGCAAGGATAACTTTCATAGGCTTAAGGCCTTATTAACTTCAGCTGCAGTATTGACATTGCCAGTCGAGGGTCAGCGCTTCTTAGTGTATTGTGATGCTTCATTAGTTGGTCTTGGTTATGTGCTAATGCACCAGGATCCTGTGATAGCTTATACATCAGGTTAGGTGAAGGATGACGAGCGTAACTACACTACTCATGACTTAGAGTTTGTGGTGGTAGTCTTCGTGCTCAAGATCTGGAGGACCTATCTGTATAGGGTTCATAGTGAGATTTACATCGACCACTATTGTCTTCAATACATCATGAGTCAGCGAGAGCTAAACTCTAGGTAGTGGAGATGGGTTGAGTTGTTGAAGGACTACGACTTCACCATTATGTACCACCCAAATAAGGCAAATGAAGTAGCAGATGCCTTGAGCTGGAAGGTAGTGAGTATGGGCAGCTTGATATCTCATTTAGTTTTAGAGCGGCCATTTGCCTTGGACATCAAGTCCTTAGCTAACCATTTAGTTAGGCTTGATTAGTGAAATCCCAACAGATTTCTTAATAGTGTAGAGATCCGTTCTACTATGGTTGATTAGATTTAGCATCGTCAGTTTTAGGATTAGCGGTTGTGTGATATTTGTGATCAGGTTTCTTAAGGTAAGGCTAAAAGGGATACTTTAGATTCTGATAATATTTTAAGGTTTGATGGCCGCCTTTGTGTTTCGAGAATTGGGGACTTTCTTCAGTTGATTCTCCCTGAGGCTCATTGTTCTAGATATTCTATCTATCTGGGTGTAACTAAGATGTATAGAGACTTGAGAAACCTTTACTGGTGTAGTGGTATGAAGAAGTACATAGCAGAGTTTGTATTTTGGTGCTTGAACTGCCAGCAGGTTATGTTCGAGTATATGAGACCTGGTGGATTGATGAAGAGACTTCCCATTCCTGAGTAGAAGTTGGAAAAGATCACTATAGACTTCATAGCGTGGTTGCCACGTACTTCTCGAGGGTTTTACTCTATTTGGATTATTATTGATAGGCTAACTAAGTCTGCATACTTCTTGGCAGTTCATTCTTCCTATAGTACAGATAGGTTGGCTCAGATTTATCTCGACCAGGTTGTCTATTTGCATGGGGTTCCATATTCTATTATTTCAGATCGCGACACTAAGTTTACATCTTAGTTCTTGAGGACTCTTCAGCGAAAGATGGGTGCAGAGTTTAATCACTGCACTATATTCTATCTTCAGATAGATGGCCAATACTAGAGGACTATCCAGGTCTTGGAGGACATGTTATGGGCTTGTGTTCTTGATTTTGGGGGTTCATTGGATTAGTAGGTACCTTTGGAAGAGTTTTCTTATAATAACAGTTATCACTTGAGTGTTTACAGGGAGCCTTTTGAGGCATTGTATGGTATGCGTTGTAGATTGCCAGTGGGTTGGTTTGATGGTTTTGAGTCCCAGTCGCAGAGTACAAACCTACTTTATGATTCCTTAGACAGAGTCCAGGTGATTCAAGATAGACTTCAGGCAACCCATAGTAGGCAGAAGAGCTACGCAGACCATAGACTTTGTGCCTTAGAGTTCAGTGTTCGTGATTGAGTATTTCTTTAGGTATACCCATAAAGGGCGTGATGAGATTTGGCATGCAGGGCAATCTTAGCCTCAGTTATATTGCGAATTTGATATTCTTCAGAGGGTGGGTAGTTTTGCTTATCAGCTAGCTTTGCGTCCTATGTTCTCAGCTATGCACCCAGTCTTCCATGTATCTATGTTGAGGCATTATGTGCAGGATGAGTCATATGTGTTATAGTGGGATTCAGTGCAGTTAGATGACAATTTTGATTTTTTTGAGGAGCCGGTAGCCATCCAAGACAAAGATGTCAGGAGATTGAGGTTAGAGAGATTCATGTGGTTATGGTTCAGTGAAGGCACCATCCAGTCAAAGAGGCTACCTGGGAGACCTAGAGAGAGATGCGGGCTCAGTATCTACAGTTCTTTAAGCCTTTAGATACTTCCTTTGTCTTGACTTTCGAGGACAAAAGTCCTTTTTAGTAGTGGATGAGTTAATGATCCTTCTAGTCATGTTTGCATTTTTTCCTTGTTTGCACTATTAGAGATTAACTGTAGTAGCCCTAAGTGATTTATGACTTGCTGGGACCAGTGGTTCGGTGCCTAGGCCATTCGTTAAGTATTTATGACCATTTCCCTGTTTTAGAGTCTTAACTTAGGAAATGGTTAACTTTAGTTAACCTTCTTAGAAAGTGTGTTCAAAAACTAATTTTTATAGTTCTGTTAGCTCTAGAGCATGGATTTTAGTCTACTTTGACCTTTAGTCGGGGCGTGGGACTTTTCGGCTTGGTTTTAGTATCTGAGATTTTAGGCCAGTGAACTTGGAAGTTTGACTTTGGTCAATATTATGAGAAGAAGGCCTTGGATGGA
The DNA here is from genome assembly GCA_003996215.1 of Jaltomata sinuosa. NCBI lineage: Eukaryota > Viridiplantae > Streptophyta > Magnoliopsida > Solanales > Solanaceae > Jaltomata > Jaltomata sinuosa. The sequence goes on from QJPP01007231.1 coordinate 441,738, forward strand.
AATTCTATCAGCGTTGTTAGCTCCTGAATATCGACTTTGGGCTAGAGGGACCTTTAGTTTGAGTCCCGAGGCTTCTGAACTCATTTTGGGCTATTGGGTTCCATTTTAGTTAAAGGTTAGTTTTTAGACATGGGGCCCACTTTTTATTAAATCAACCTCCATTGGGAATTTTATTGATTCCATTGAGTCTGAAATGCCAACTCTTATACGATAGCATAGTTCATTTGCCCGCATGGGGTCTCGGATGAATCCTGGGGACCATCTGGTGAATTTGCAACTTGAGAAAGGTTATTGGTTGATGTTGTAGGTGCAGGCCTCTAGCCTTAATCACGACTGCTTGGGAGGCCACACAATCACATTAGTCTGTCTCTTTGGGCATCGCAACCACGAGGTCCCTTTCACGCGATTGCGATTAAGGGCCTGTTGACCCGGTACCTTTTGTTCTTCATGATCGCGAGGTTCTTTCTCGTGACCGCAATGAAGGACCTGCCCCTTTGTTCTTAACGACCACGTGGCTGACCTTCACGATCGTGATGGTCTTGCCAGTGTGGTTAGCACGACCGAGTGGGGGTCCGTCACAATTACGATGAAGGACCCCTGACAGTATATAAACTCTTCTACAATGTTTTCTTCTTTATACAAACAATTTCCACAATTTTCCTTGAGCTCTAAACTCTATTTTTTGTGTGGGAGCTTCCTAAGGTGTTGGGATAATTTATCCGTGGTTCATGGTCAATTCCTAGTCGTAAATTGTAAGTTTCTAACCTTTGATTCCATCAATTTCTTCTATTGATTCCTTAAATTGTTCTTGGGTGTAGGGGCTTCTCTAGTCCCTTTTCTTACCCGAATTATTTTTAATTTCTAGGCATGAGTTCTTGAAAACATTAGGAACCTCGTGGTAATTACCGTTTTCTATTTTGGGTTGTGTGTCTCATGGGCCTGCTTTTGACCCGGATTTCAACCCTGCTAAATTATTAGCATTATGGGTATCATTAGCTTTATATTGATGAGTAGATTATGTATTTTGTAGTTTGATATCTATTCGGGCTTCTCAGAGCAGTTTGGGCTTGGATGATATCTTTTCAGCGGCTTGTCATCAGATGTCAGGTAGGTTATGGCTTACTTATTTTAGACTCTTCTTATATAGAATATAATTGTACTACTTAGAATCTTTGGGTTGGGTTTACTAGTTTGGAGCCCCAGACCTTGTTCGCTTTCTTTCTGTCCATTCTTACTTCTTACGCTTCAGTATTTGAGCTAGTCTGGTAGTGTTACCGTTGTTGCCCTGAGTGTCCCTTGCATATTCCATTAGACCAATGATGGTGGGACATTTTTGATATGTATGTGAGTACTGGACATTGTTTCACAATTATGAACTGGTTATCCATGTTTTAAAGCGGATTAAGCCTGTGTAGGGCTAGTAGGTTGATTGTGAGATATTGAGTTGTTGGTTATATTTGAGCATATCAGCATTATCATGAAAAGAGCTTTTTCTGCATTGGTTTACTACCACATGGCTGCGGGCCTGACTATCACAGGTTTTCTAAATCTTACATGGCCCCGAGGGCCCATTTTCAGTTATAAATGGCTATAAATGGATTTAAAACTGGTTTTATGGATTTTCTTGAGATAGAAGAGATTATGTGATGATCTTTCACATTGATACTTTCATGCCTTGACGCTACCCCCTACACGCAACATTATGCTCAGTGTCACAAGTGATACCAAGCAAACCCATGGTCTGGCATATCTAGATAATTTCAGATCAAAACTTGAACTATGCCGAAAGCGGGAAGCATTTAAATATCTGAGATGGGAAAGAAGCTCAACATGTCTGAAAATAAAATATAGATAAGGGTATAATGAGTCTGAAAAACAACACTAACAACTCAATAGATGAATCTAGTTCTATGTATGAAAGCCTCTAACTGATATGAGTTGTTAGGACAAGCCCCTACTTAACTCTAATAATCTTAAACTGAAATATAAAAATGAAAGATCAAAGCATATCTATTATACTTGAACTATAAGGACTCATCACTGAAGCTGCTGAGTAAGGACTGGAAATTGAGCTAAATGCAGTCTGGATACTTAGTGCCTGAACCTACATCATACAATGATGTAGCATAAAAGTATGCGTCAGTACTTTGAATGTACTGAGCATGCAGGATATATGCTAAGTTGAGCAACACAAAAACTGAACATGGAAATACATATTGAAGCGTGAATTGAAAGATAAGATGGATCCAATGACCAAGTAACTAACATGAGTATATAGCATGCTGAACTGAATAACTTAAAACAAGGTCAATGTAATAATGAATATCGACTGTGGGAGCTACTATTAATTGACATACCCCAAGCTAAACTAACTATGGGGCCAACTTGTAACCCTAGATGGAAGGGTGTTCATACCTTCTCAAGGGTACAAACATCTTGGATGTGGATCCACTAAACTGATGTCCACAAGGGACGAGGGTGTACAACATAATTTGATAGCTCACCCTTTTTTTTGCCTACTGTGGCACCGTAGTTCTGGGACTTTGGGACTTCTACTAAAGGTTATGGCCTAGTTTGACAGCTGAGCCTTCATCCCTTCGTGCGCTCAGTACTAAGTCTACTCCAACTGAATGTAAAGCAATGAAATGCAAACTGAAATACTGGATAGCTCGAATACTGAAAATCACCTTAGAATGCAACATACGTATACTGAAACTGATGGCATTCTAATTCTGAAGCATAATTGTCTGGATTGTGTGACTAGCAAGTAAAAACTATGGGTACTAAAATTAATACATTCTAGGTTTATTGAACTCTATACATCTGACTATGTTGATTCTCCAAGAAATATGTAATGATTATCATACAAGCAATAAAATCTGAATTTGCAATGATTCCCTAAGGTTTAGAAACCCTAGGTCTTAAGAACTAATGGAGAACTGAACTGAATCTAGGGACCCAATGGGTGAACGGAACCCAGTAGTGAAATCCCACACACTTGGATGAGAATCTATGGAGAAATCCTTGGATTTTTAGGGCTGAGCATGAAGAAACCTTCTGCTTGTTCTTGAGAGAAACTGTTGCCTTTTTTCTCCTTTTCTTTCTATGTTTTTGATGATTTTAGGAGATTAGGTGATTTAGGTAGTTTTTGACTAATTTACTAGGCTTAGATTAGGCAAAATGTCATAGCTTAGGCCTTAAAAGAGATAGGAAATATCTGGAATACCCACGGGGAAATTTAAAAGAAAATTGCTGAAATTCGCGACTCAGGTTCCACGGACGGGTTTCACGGTCCGTATATGCTTCCATGGACCGTAGAACCCTGTTGTGGTTTCTGGGCCCTTTTGTCAAGCTGTGGGTCCGAGTTCCATGACTTGGGTTCACAACCCGTGGAACCATCCATGATTCTTGGAACCCTATCATGGTTCCTGAGGGATTGCTCATGGATCATTCTACAGTCCATGCTTCTGACTCATGGTCTTGACACCAACTTGGTTGGTCTCTATCTGAGTTCCACGAGTCCAGTCCATGGCTAATTGACTATTCCACGGCTCATGGATCTGACTCGTGGAATAACTGACACTTGAAATTTTATTTCATTATGGTTTTCTGAGATGAGTCTAGGCTTGGGAGTTCTTGGGTGTTACAATATTCCCCCCTTGGGATCATTCATCCTTGAATAAAGACTAAACAAGCTGAGTTTTGAAGGAAAGAGTTGCAACCCCTACTAACTGAGTACTAGAAATCGATATCTTACTGAATTGAGTTCCATGGATAAGCAACCATGCTGGAATGCAAGGATAATTGAGGGAACATGATACTGAGACTGAAATACTTATGAATAAACTCAGAAACTTGAGAGGAACTATTACCTCAAGTTGAAACTGAATCGGTAGGAAAGAGGTGAGGGTACTTGGCCATCATGTCTGCTTCTACTTCCCAAGTAGCTCCCTCGACTGACTGATTCCTCCACAAAACATTTACCAAAGTTACTTCTTTATTTCTCAACCTACGAACCTGACGGTCAAGAATCTCAACTAGAACTTCCTCATAGGTGAGGCTATCCTTCACAGCCACACTCTTTAATGGCACAATCGATGTTGGATCACCAACACACTTCTTCAACAGCGAAATGTGAAAGACTTGATTAACCGTTGCTAGTTATGTTGGAAACTCTAACTCATAAGCCATATTACCAATCCTTTTCAAGCTTCTGTAAGGACCTACATACCTGGTACTGAGCTTCCCTTTCTTGACAAATCTCATCACACCCTTCATGGGTGACACTTTCAGGAAGACCCAATCGTCGATCTCAAATTCTAAGTCTATTCTTCTCACATCTGCATAGGACTTCTGACGACTCTGAGCTATCTTCAGCCTTTCTCTAATAAGCTAAACTTTCTCTATAGCCTCATGAACCGAATCTCGCCCAATAAAATCTGCTTCACCTACTTCAAACTAGCCAATCAGTGACCTGCATCTATGCCCATAAAGTGCCTCATATGGGGCCATCCGAATACTGTAATGGAAACTGTTATTGTAGGCAAACTCTATGAGATATAGGTGATCATCCCAACTACCATTGAAATCGATCACAGAATCTCTCAACATATCCTCTAAGGTATGAATGGTACGCTCTGCCTGACCATCTATCTGTGGATGAAATGTTGAGCTGAGATTCACCTGTGTACCAAGACCTTTCTGAAATGATCTCCAGAAATGAGATGTAAACTGAGGGCCCCTATCTGAGAAGATAGACAAGTGAACCACATGCAACCTGACTATCTCGTTGGTGTAGAGTTTGGCATAATCCTCCATGGAATCAGTAGTCTTGATAACCAAGAAGTGGGCTGACTTAGTAACCCTGTCCACTATCACCCAAATAAAGTTATTCTATCTGCGAGTACGAGGTAAACCCATAATGAAATCCATGTTAATCACCTCCCACTTCCAAGTAGGAATGCTAATTAACTGAGTCACACCTTCAGGTCTCTAATGTTCTACTTTCACTTTCTGACAGTTGGGACACTTAGCCACAAAGTCTGCAATGTCCCTTTTTATGTCGTTCCACCAATAGACTTCCTATAGATCACAGTATATCTTAGTGGCACCAGGATGAATAGATATTTGGAATGATGGGCTTCTGTAAGGATCTGCTGCCTCAACTCACCAACATTAGGTACACATAAATGACCCTGGTAGCGAAATACACCATCTCCCCCTCAGGATAAAACCTCTACTCTTTGCTGATGAACTGTACCTTTCAACTAAAGTAATATGGGATCACTTTCTTGTTTCTCCTTCACCTGCTACTAGAGAAGATTCTGACCCATTCTGGACTATGACACCAATATCTAACTTGTCCATGAGGCAAACTCCTAAGAGAGCAAGCCTATGAACATCCCTGGCTAAATCGTTCCTCTCTTCCTCAACATGTGACACACTACCCATGGACAATCTGCTGAGGGCATCAGCCACTACATTGGCCTTACCTGGGTGGTAGAGCACATTCATATTATAGTCCTTAAGGAATTCGAGCCACCTTCTCTGACGAAGATTCAAATCTTTCTGGGTGAACACATACTGGAAGATCTTATAATCTGTGAACACGTCTACATGGACACCATACAAGTAATGTCTCCAAATCCTTAGGGCAAACACATCTGTTGTAAGCTCAAGGTCATGAGTCGGGTAGTTCTTCTCATGAATCTTAAGTTGCCTAGAGGCATAAGATATGACCTTATGCTGCTACATCAAGACACAGCTCAGGCTGACCCTGGATGCATCACAATAAACATAGAAGCCATTTGAACCCTTTGGTAGAGTTAACACGGGAGCGGTCGTCAACCTGATTTTCAAGTCTAGGAAACTCTTCTCACACTCATATGAACACTGAAACTTTAACTTCATCTGAGTCAATTTGGTCAATGGGGAAGCTATGGATGAAAATCCTTCAAACAAACCTCATGTAGTAACCGTCCAAATCCAAGAATCTCCTGATGTTTGTCGGAAAGGTGGGTCTAGGCCAGTTTTTCAGTGCCTCAATCTTCTGAGAATCAAATTGTATTCTCTCACTAGAAAACACATGACCAAGAAAAGCAACTTATTTCAACTAGAATTCACACTTATCGAACTTAGCGAATAAGTGGTGATCCTTGAGAGTTTGTAACATAACTCTCAAATGGTATGCATGCTCTTTCTCACTCTGAGAGTATATGAGTATATCATCAATGAAGACAATGATGAACCAGTTTATATATTGCTTGAACACTGTTAATCAAATCCATGAAAATTGTAGGAGCATTCGTCAATCCAAAAGACATAACTACAAATTCATAATGACTATATCGAGTCCTGAAGGCTGTCTTTGGAATGTCATTATCTATGACTCTGAGTTGATGATAACCTGAACTGAGGTCTATCTTAGAGAAGTAACTAGCACCCTGAAGCTGGTCGAATAAGTCATCAATCCTGGGGATGGAATATTTATTCTTGATTGTAACTTTGTTCAACTGATGGTAGTCAATGCATATCCTGAGTGAACCGTATTTCTTGCGCACAAAGAGAACAGAAGCACCCCATGAAGAGATGTTTGGTATGATGAAGACCTTATCTAGAAGGTTTTTCAACTGTTCTTTCAATTCCTTAAGCTCAGCTGGAGCCATTCTTTAAGGAGGAATCAAAATAGGCTGAGTATCTGGAAGGAGATCTATTTCGAAGTCAATTTGCCTTTAGAGAGGAACTCTGAGAAGAACTTCTGAAAACACTTTTGGAAATTCATTCACCAATAGAACTAGCTCAAGAGTTAGGGTCTCGGAGTTTGAATCCTTAACCCAAGTAAAATGATAGATGTAACCTTTGGAAATTATTTTTTTAGCCATAAGGTAAGAGATGAATTGACCTACAGGCAATGAGGTACTACCCTTCCACTATAAGACTGGCTCATTTGAAAATTCAAACTGAACGATCCTAGTTATGCAATCAACTGAGGCATAACATGAAGGTAACCAATCGATGCCTAGAATTACATCAAAGCCAGTCATATCTAACCCTATAAGATCGGCTGAGGTGACTTTATGGAAACTGTGACAGGGAAATTTCTATATACCCATCTATCTATAACTGGATCACCAACTGGAGTAGAGACTAAGAAGGGTTCTAGGAGGATGCCTGGACTGACATCAAAATTTACCGCTATATACTGAGTTACAAAATAAAGTGTAGCCTCTGGGTCTAACAATGCATAAATATCCAAATGAAAGGATTGTAACGTACCCATAACCACATCGGGAGAATCCTCCTGGTCCTGTCGAGTCTGAAGAGCACAGAGCCTGTTCTGGCACTAACCACCACCTGTACCAGACGAGGCACCCTGCTGAGTGAGGCAACCTACTGAAGCTACTATAGAAGTAGCCTGATTCTGTTGGCGAGCATCGTTTCCTTCTGTGAAGCTGCTAGACAATCCCTCATTCTGTGGTCTAGCTTGCCACACCCAAAACAATTTCCACTGTCATCCATACACTCACCTAGGTGGTTCCTACCACACTTTTTGCAAACTTGATGAGTGCGCCCGCTAGTGACTGTACCTTGGGACTTAGAACCTGGTGCCATATCCCGCCTATCCTGCCTAGACATAGGCACCGGAGCACTAGCAGAGGATGGGACAAAAGCTAAAGAATTTTTGCAGAACTGAGAGAAGTTACCACCTTCTGACCTTTACTGAGAGTAGTTAAAGTCACCTATCCTATCTCTCTTACTGTTTTCTCCCCTCTCTTTGATTTTCTCCTCCTCGATCTGCTGAGCATAAGTAACTAACTTGGAGATATCCATCTCCTTAACCATATAGCAGTGTTGCACTTCTTGACCACATCATCGGATACACCAGATATGAACTTATTTATACAGGCCCTGGAGTCAGATACTATCGCCGGAGCATACTTAGACTACTTGGTAAACTTTAGTGCATACTCTTTCACGCTCATATCATTCTGCTTCAAGTTGATGAACTCTTGAACCTTAACTTTCTTGAGCTCAAGCGGGAAAAACCTGTCCAAAAAGGCAGTTATGAAGTGGTTCCAATCCACTAGACCTGCATTAGCATAACGAGACTCCTTCAACTACTGATACCAAGTATAAGCCACTCCCTTCAACTGATAGGCGGCTAAATCTTCACTCTCGACCGGAGTGACACCTATAATATCTATCACCGTCTAAATGTCATCGAGATATTCTTATGGATCCTCTTCGTACTTGGGCCCATGAAATTCTGGAGGGTTCATCCAAGTGAAGTCTTGGATTCGAGCTGCGGCAGAGTTAGTCTGAGGTGGAGCTGGTGCCACAGCCTGCTGATTAACCTGAGCGGTCATGGCCTATGCGAGCACCTTAAAAGGAGCCCTGAATTCTGCATGAGTGACTTGCTTATTTAGAAGGTCTGCTGGAGCTACTGGTGCCTACTGGTTCCTTGTGTTGCCTCTTTTAGGAGACATTTTTCTGTAACACGAAGAGCATGAGTTAGAAGGAGATTAAATAGAGTTCATACTCTATAGCACGAGCTGGAAAAGGAAGAAGGGAAGTTGTTCCTAATGATATCTCATAGCTTCTCCCCTATAAGTGTGGAATGATTCACACCCATGAAGGAGACTCTACTTGACGTGGCTTTCAGACACCCTAGGACACTAGAACCTGATGCTATACTACCAAGTTTGTCATGCCTCGAGGCTACACCCTACACACAACATTGTGCTTAGTGTCACAAGTGATACCAAGCTAACCCATGGTCTGGCATATCTAGATAATTTCTGATCAAAACTTAAATTATGCCAAAAGCGGGAAGCATTTAAATATCTGAGATGGGAAAGAAGCTCAACATGTCTGAATATAAAATATAAATAAGGGTATAATGAGTCTAAAAAACAACACTAACAACTCAATAGTTGAATCTAGTTCTATGTATGAAAGCCTCTAACTGATATGAGTTGTTGGGACAAGCCTCTACTTAACTCTAATAATCTTAAACTGAAATATAAAAATGAAAGATCAAAGCATATCTATTGTACTCGAACTATGAGGACTCATCACTGAAGCTGCTGAGTAAGGACTGGAAATTGAGCTAAATGCAATCTGGATACTGAGTGCCTAAACCTACATCATACAATGATGTAGCATAAAAGTATGCGTCAGTACTTTGAATATACTGAGCTTGCAGGATATATGCTAAGCTGAGCAACACAAAAACTGAACATGGAAATACATATTGAAGCGTGAATTGAAAGATAAGCTGGATCCAACGACCAAGTAACTAACATGAGTATATAGCATGTTGAACTAAATACCTAAATACAAGGTAAATGCAATAAGGAATATGGACTGTGGGAGCTAATATTAACCGACATACCCCAAGCTGAGCTAACTATAGGACCAACCTGTAACCCTGGATAGAAAGGTGTTCATACCTTGCTAAGGGTACAAATAAATCGTACGTGGATCCACTAAACTAATGTCCATAAGGGATGAAGGTGTACAACCTAATCTGATAGCTGACCCCTTTTCTGCCTATGGTGGCATCATAGTTTTGGGACTTAAGGACTTCTACTAAAGGTCATAGCCTAGTCTGACAGCTGAGCCTTCATCCCTTCATCCGCTCAGTACTAAGTCTACTCCCAACTGAATGTAAATCAATGAAATGCAAACTGAAATAATGGATAGCTCAAATACTTAAAATAACCTGAGAATGCAACATAGGTATACTGAAACTGATGGCATTCTAATTCTAAAGAAAAAATGTCTGGATCATCTGACTAGCAAGTATAAATTATGGGTACTGAAATTAATACATGCTAGGGTTACTGAACTCTATACATATGACTATGTTGATTCTCCAAGAAACATGTAATGATTATCATACAAGCAATAGAATCTGAATTTGCAATGAATCCCTATGGTTTAGAAACCCTAGGTCTGAAGAACTAATTGAGAACCAAAGAATTGAACTGAATCTAGGGAAACAATGGGTGAAAGAAACCACTAGTGAAATATCACATACCTGGATGAGAATCTATGGAGAAATCCTTGGATTTTTGGGACTGAGCTTGAAGAAACCTTCTGCTTGTTCTTGAGAGAAACCGTCGCGTCGTTTCTCCTTTTCTTTCTAATTGTCTGATGATTTTAGCAGAATGGGTGATTTAGGTAGTTTTTGACTAGTTACTTAGGCTTAAATTAGGCAAAACATCATATCTTAGGCCTTAAAAGATATAGGAAAAGTCTGAAATACCCCTGGGAAATTTAAAAGAAAACTGTTGAAATTCGCAACTCAGGTTACACAGATGGGTTACATGGTCTGTGGAAGCTTCCACGGCCCGTAGAACCCTGTCGTGGTTGATAAGTTGGTATCTACCTACTATTTTGCTTTTAATCTTATGATTTTGCTAGTATAAAGGGGATAAATAGTGCAATTGACACGGATTACTTCTATTTTACAGGTTTCTGTGTTCTAGAATTGTTCGGGAAAGATTTGAGTGGAAACGAGTCAAAATGGATCTAAAAGGGTCTGCTGACAGCTGACACAAGGTTGCTTATTGCGATCGCGAGAGTAGGTCACACGACCGTGATGCAAAGGAATAGTTAAAGCCACACAACTGTGAAGTGAAGCAACGTGACTGCATGGAGGAAGAAATCATAGTTATGCAACCACGAGGTTGAGGACACGCGACTACGAGTGAGAAAGTCATCGAACTTTGTGATCGCGATGCATATGCATTCGATTGCGCTAAAGACATCGGCAGCTGTAGGACAGATTTGGAAATTCCCATTTTTGGAAACCCCAATTGACATAAAACTCTTCTCAGCCATTTTAGGAAGCATCTTTGGCAAATTTTTGGATATTCTCACAACTTTTGGCAAATCTTGGAAAGCAAGTTCATCAACCTACACCATAGGAGTGAAGATTTGGATGCTTTATATTATAAAATCTTAAATCCCATTATTTAACACTTGTTCTTAATTTCTAATGTGTAGGATTTAATTATTGAATTGATACTTGGATTGTATTAAAGATAATACTTGTTTGGGTATTGAATTCACATCTAAATCTTGTGCTTTCTATTAATTTATCATTTGGGTCTATTGAATCCTCCATGCTTGAATTTATAGTTAATGGTTTCAAACTTTGACTTAGCTTTCTAACTTGGGTTTTTGTTTGAGAAAGGATTATCCTAAATTCGGGAAGGTTTAATAGTGAGGATTTGGGGTTTCCACTCTAGATCAAGGCTAGAGATAGTTTGGTTACCGGAAACTCCCATCTAAGTGTTGGGGCTAGAGATAGCCCAATTTACCCAAGTTGATTTGGTTGGTTTATTACTTACACATGGTTGTTCGAGAGAACATATGAGATAAGTGCTTGATTGGTCGAGAGATGGTTAAGCATACCTTCAACCAAGACTACCTACGTGTGAATTGGGTGCAAGTCTTGTGAATTGAATTCTAATTCCCAAGTCCTTTTGTTGTCCTTTCTTGTCTAAAGAAAGGTGAAAGCTATCTATCATTCTATCTTTTATTTGATTTTCTTTTATCTTTAGTTTTAGTCTAAACCCCCTCTTTTAGATATCTTTTCCCTTTTTTTTCATTGAACTCTAATAAGTTGCTCTTATTCTTTATTAGCTCGATTGCGAATACATTGTTCTCTGTGTGTATGACCCTGACATCTGTTGGGAATATAAATTTGTTTTGCTCTGATGATCACAATCACCTCTGTTGGAGAGTATAGGGGCACCATGATAGGAAGCAAAGCAAGTTCCTTATGAAGATGATGAGCACTTTGAGGAAGTTATATGGGTATGACGCTGAGGATGATGTTGATGAGGGATACTGGGTCCTTTCTAGGCCTAGCAGCTCTAGTTCTGAGTTATACACCCTTTAGGGAGCCCCCTCAAACTTTTATCTTATTTTGATGCAATGAGGGCACTGCATTATGCTAGTTGGGGGTGGCTGACATACTTTATCTAGCTTGTTTTGTTTTGTTTTGTTTTGTTTTGATTGTTGGATATTGTTGTGCCCTTGCCAGGCTTGTCTATTTTGATGTTGGATATTAGTGCATCCTTCTCGGGCTTACTTTACATTATTGTTCCCTTTGTCTTGTTTTGGAGTTGCTATGGATGAAATTGATGGTTTAGGTTGTTAGTTTCTTTTCTTGTAGCTTCTTTGTTTTATTTTTATAGTAGGATGGTTGGATGTTTTGGAGCCAGGGGAAGTCTGAGTACCCGTTAGGCTAGAAAGAACTTGCTGGAGCTGAGAACACTGTATCGCATGTGTCATTGTACGAACCGCACGAGCTTGGCATATGCTACTGATTGGACTGTGCGTTGCACGTGTGACTCGCACTTTGACATGTGTGAATCGCATGTTTCCTTGTGATGATATTTATGTGTTGATGAGCCTTGAGTAGCCATACCAATTTAGATAGATGAATTGGCCCAATGATAGATTGAGTGACATCATTCTTAAAGGCAAATCGTCATCTTCTGAGGTTTTGGTTGCAATTGACTTGTTTGGTACTAATGGAGTTAGTCTCGCATGCAAATGGAAAAGGGCATACCCCTCTGAAATTTTTTGTGAATAATGTATTGCAAAGAGTGATCTTGTGACAACTCTTTTGATCTTTTTGTGACTCTTAACTCATTAGCGGTGATAATGGAAAATGTGACTACTTTATTTTCTTGTTTAGGAAGTTAAAATTGATCCTTATAGAATGACTCGCATGACATGTGTAGTGAGGTTTAGTTGAATAATTCTTGTACTTGCTTGTGTTAACTAGAACTTGCCCGGTTAGTCTTTAAAGCTAGTCTTGATTACTTTTGGTTGGAGAAATGATCTTAGGTCTTCTTTGTGATTATCGAAGCCCTCTTAGCCTTAAAATCCTCCATTGCAATAAAATTGAATCATTAGTCACCCCTCTTGAGCCTAATACCTTTTCTTTGGCAACCTTGATACAAGCCTTGAACGATTTTTAAACATGAATCCTTCTCTTGAACCCGTCCTGCCTTGAAATCTACAAGTGTGAAATTGAGGCTAAAAGCCTAAATTTAGGGGTTGATAAAAGGTACCTTGGAGGAGTGTCAAATGAGTAAATCATGGTTTATTGCTTAAATAGAATTGACAAAAAGAAGGAAGAATTTGAAAAAGAAAGCAAAATGAAAGGAAAAGAGGAAAGGAAAGAAAAGAAATGAATCCTCCAAGGTGAATAGAATGATAAAGATTTGGGACCCGAATGAAAAATAATTGAAATAGGTGCCTCGTGTTGAATAAAAATGAAAAGAAATGGCTTGGGTTTTGATATGGAAAATTGGTGTAGAGTTTGAGGAAGATGTAGTCAGTTGAATCCGAATATGTATCCTACCCTGCCCCGAACCTACATTACAAGCTTAGAAAAGCCTTTTGATATATCCGACCAATTGTTCCTAAGCTAGTGGAGAATGAAAATAAGGGCAAGCCTATGGTTGATACTTGTTAATACTTGAAATTATTTGTGAGTGTGAGTTTTTGTATTTGTCCCTTGTGATTGTCTTTGTACATAATGTGTTTTTGGGACTTTCATTCTTGTGAGGGCATGTGAATTAGGATAGATGGTGATATTGATAAACTCCAAAAATGAGTCAATTGAGCATGTTTTGGTAAGGTAGCATTTTTGAGTCACATCTTGAGGATTGGTTGTTGTCACTTGGTTGTTCTTAATTTTCCATTGCATCCGTGAATTGTGTTTTGATTAGAGGTAAATGCTTAGACTAAATTGCCATGTGAGTGACTAATCATTAGTACCAATCAAAGTCATATTTGGTGCTTGAAATTGATTTTTCCTTGACTTGAAGTGATGTCTTCGCACTTGTGTTGTGTACCTCTTGAAATAGAATTTTTAGTTGCTTGAGGACAAGCAATAGTTCAAGTTTGGGGGTTTGATAAGTTGGTATTTTACCTACTTATTTGTCTTTTAATCTTATGCTTTTGCTAGTATAAAGTTGATAAATAGTGCAATTGACACGGATTACTTCTATTTTACAGGTTTCTGTGTTCTAGAAGTGTTCGGGATTTGAGTGGAAACGAGTCAAAATGGATCTAAAATGAACTGCTGACCACTGACAGAAGGTTGCTCATCATGACCGCGAGAGTAGGTCATGCGATCGCGATGCAAAGGAAAGAGTTAAAGTCACGCGATCGCGAAGTGAAGCAATGCGACCGCGTGGAGGAAGATGTCAGAGCTACGTGACTGCGAGGTTGAGGACACGTGACTGCGAGTGAGGAAGTCATAGAACCTTTCAATCGCGAGGCACATGCACGCGGTCGTGATGAAGACTTCGGCAACTGCAAGACAAATTTGGAAATTCCCATTTTTGAAACCCCAATTGAGATAAAACTCTTCTCAGCCATTTTGGGAAGAATCTTTGGCAAATTTTTGGATATTCTCACAAATTTTGGCAAAGCTTGGAGAGCAAGTTCATCAACCTACACCATAGGAGTGAAGATTTGGATGCTTTGTATTGTTAAATCTTAAATCTCATTCTTCAATTCTTGTTCTTAATTGCTAATTTGTAGGATTTAATTGTTGAATTGAGACTTGGGTTGTATTAGAGATATGGCTTAATTTGGGTTTTTAATTCTAAATATTGTGCTTTCTCTTGATTTATCATTTGGGTCTATTGAATCCTCCATGATTGAATTTATAGTTAATGGTTGCAAACATTGACTTAGCTTTCTAATTTGGATTTTTGCTTGAGAAAGGATTACCCTAAATTCGGGAAGGTTTAATAGTGCGGATTTGGGGTTTCCACTCTAGATCAAGGCTAGAGATAGTTTGGTTGCCGGAAACTCCTATCTAAGAGTTGGGGCTAGAGATAGCCCAATTTACCCAAGTTGATTTGGTTGGTTTATTGCTTACTCGTGGTGGTTCGAGAGAACACATGAGATATATGCTTGATTTGTCGAGAGATGCTTAAGCATACCTTCAACCAAGACTACCTACATGTGAATTGGGTGCAAGTCTTGTGAATTGAATTCACATTCCCAAGTCCCTCTTGTTGTCCCTACTTGTCAAAATTAAGGTGAAAGCCATCGATCATTCTATATTTTATTTGATTTTCCTTTATCTTTAGTTTTAGTCTAAAATCCCCCTTTTAGATATCTTTTCAATTTTTGTTCATTGAACTCCAATAAGTTGCTCTTATTCTTTATTAGCTCGATCGCGACTACATTGTTCTTTGTGGGTACGACCTCGACATCCATTGGGAATATAAATGTGGTTTTCTCTGACAATCGCAATCACCTCTATTTGAGAGTGTATTTTAGCATTATCAGTGGTTCCTAGGCCCTTTTGTCAAGCTGTGGGTCTGAGTTCCACGACTTTGGTTCAGGACCCGTGGAACCATCCACGGTTTGTGGAACCCTATGGTGGTTCTTGAGGTATTGAAGACCCTCAGGTCTGAGTTCTACGATACCATTCCACGACTCGTGGATCATTCCACATCTCCTGGAAACAACCATGGTTCATAGGGTCAGTTGGGTCTCAAGTTTATATTTTACTTTTGTACTCTTCCTCTTATAATACACTATATATGTAGTACTGGCTTCTGTACAATGATACCAGGTCATGGGATGGTGTAGCTTTCTTGTACATATATATATATTCTGGTTGTTTCCTTTTTATACTTCATTACTTGCTTCTTCTTATCTTCTTTTATGGTGTGTGCTTTACTTAGAGTGTAGCCTATTACTAACTGTTTCAAGCTATGGGGATTATCTTGCTTATAGGGAGATTGTAGGTGTCATCATTACCTGAGAAATCGGGTCGTAAAAAAATATAGAAATTAAATAATTAGGGAGATGGAACGAATGTACCAAACATTTTCATAAAAGAAGACCTAAATAGCCAAAAGACTAAAATTAAGATATGAAACTTGAATCTTGAAACTTTCTCCAAAAATATTCACCAAACAGCAAATAGCACAAATATTAACAAAATAAAAAACAGTTAGAGAGATTATGGTAGTAGAAGAGACAATAAGAGAATATAGATATGAGAGTAGATAATTTGTGAGAAATATTAAAGGGATAGAGGGGTATTTATATTATAGAGATTGGGCTAGTGTATTTTATTAAATTTTGAGGATAAAATAAAGTTTAGGGGGTAGGGGTGTTTTGGATTAAATAGTTGTTGGAGGGGGGGCCCTAGACATTGCCAATGGTCCTCCTAACGGCAAAATTTAAAAAAAAATCTTAATTTTGAATCAAAATCACAGGACTTCTATACCGAACAGGATCGGTACTAGGCCAAACTCTACTGTGTCCACTGGGTTTTATTTATCTAACCCATCCCATTCCTCTACACAGATAAACCCCTCCCCCAACCCTCTACAAAGCAAAAGTGGGTGCACAGGTACCAGAATCAGACCGGACCCATGATTCTCGGGCCCCTTGCCACCCTTAATTCTCCTAAGTGTCTACAAGGATATTATCCAATGGTTGTGTGATGTTCATGACTCTTTAAGTAAATAAGAATATCAGAATGAACTGATCAAGGCAAGGCTTGAAAACATAATTCATGAAAGTCATAACATAACTAGTGCTTTAATTAGACCGAAGGACATCACCAAAACCTCAAAATGACCATGAAAGGTACAAAAAGTTGTTTTCAGAATATCTTTCTCTTTTATCTTAAAGAGATGATACCTTTATCGTAGGTTAATCTTTGAAAAGCAACCATCTCTTTGAAGCTATCAAACAAACCATCAATCCTTTTCAAAGGATATTTATTCTTGATGGCTATCTTATTGAGTTAGCAATAGTCGATGTACATTCTTAGTGACGCATCTTCTTTTTAGACAAACAAGACTAGAAAACCTCAAGGTGAGGTATTTGGTCTAATAAATCCTTTATCTTACCATTCTTATTGTTCCTTCAATTCTTGTAGCTCGGTTGAGCCATGCAATAAGGAGGAATAAAGACCAGTTAAGTGTCAGAAATAACATCCATCACAAAATCAATAACTCTATCAAGTGAGATACCTAGGATTTCCTCGAGAAACTCATTGACCAAAGGCACTGATTCAAATTCTGGTACAATGACTTGAGTGACTTTCACTACAACCTGTTAGGAGATTTCCCACTCACACGCAAGTGTACGTGGTCGTTCAAGTAATATAGACTGGATAGTACGGATATCGTACCCAAGAGACTTATGACTTAGCAAATATTCCACTTGATTTGTATACAGCTCAAATAAACAAGTATGAAAGTAACAAAAGTATGGTTTTTTAGTGATTGACTAGTTAAAGTAAAATGATAGAATAAAATGCAGGTAAATAATGATTGTGTTGATTCCAATTTTAGAGAGAATTCCAGGGTTACAGCTTTATTATGCAAACCTAAGTAGTAGTCACTTGAATCGACTTGTTCATATCCTAGTTGTTGATTTCGGGGTTGATATTACAACTATGGTCTCTCGAGCCTCTAGTTACCTATTTAAAATAGCATCACAACTACATCATTGAGCAAAGATGTGATATCTTATTTTAAAAGTATTTATACTTTTTCCCGTATGAACCAAGCAAAGCGTTCTAGGTCTATTTCTATCCTAGTCACTAACCTACTCTTTACGTTACAAAAGAGAGGTCTTGCTCCTTATATTTCTCGATCTACATTGTTGATCCATCTCTCGAGTTTGCAATAAGGATATGTATTTATCTTAATAGCAGCCAAGCATCAAAACACTAAACACAGGAATGTAAGAACAACTAATAATGGCAAAGGAACAATCAACCCAAATTTATACTAAATATTCATGCGTTTGTAGTCGTAACCCCAGAACAAGGGTTCTTCGCCACTCATACTACTCAAAAACAAAGATAATATTGTTTTCATCCAAAGTTATGACTAAGAAAAGGAAGAAGAAAAGAAACCTAATGGTGAAATCTGTTCTCTGCCTTATGCTCTCCAAAAATATGACGGACCCTTTCAAAAAAAATGCCAAAGGTTCTATTTATAGGTTTGGTAAATAACCCCATTTCCTTCTTGAAATCGGACTAAGGAAAAGCTAAAATTTCAGTAGGGATATTGCCTAGCGTGTCGCACCTTTGATGCGCCAGAAGGGGTGCCCAGTAGTTTAGGTGTTGGTGTACTGTGCCACTGCTGCGCCTGACCTGGGCTTTGGCAGTTCTACCACTGGCGTGGTGCACCTGCAGTGTGCCAGGATGGCCCTGCGGTTGTTTGGGGCCTGGGGCACCACGCCAGGTGTGCTCCGATTCCTATTTTTACTTCCTTGTTTGCTCCCGATCATTCCTCTACGTCACTTCCATGCTTTACTCTTCTGTTTTGTATTTCCATAGTTACATTCTGCGTCATTTCACCTGCAAGTATCTAATTATGTGTCTTAGTGCAACATATAGCAATTCAACTCAAAACACACACTATATAGTAAGTAATGCTCTTAAAACATAAGGTAAACATGGGTAAAATACGATAAATGGGCATATAAATATGCCCAAGATCACCACCCCACACTTAAACCTTTGTTCATCTTTGAACAACTCACTATCATCCATCCTAAGTATAACACCCCGTACCTTTCAAAACCTATGTGACTAAGTAAATATCGACGAAGGTATTTGAGCTCGAGATTGTGAAGGGGTACTTTGGCCTAGAATTTGAAATGGTCAAATGTATATAAGTGTTAAGTTAAATTATAAGGAGGAGGGTTTTGAAAATGAGATAAAACAAGTGAGGTACTTGCTCGACTTATCTAAGCTCTTAGGTGACAAGTAGGTGTATCACCTACCTACGCTAACGAACTAAGTTCCGAGGGCCGATTACGGGCAGCAACACCATGGATTATTAGACCTAATGGTAGCCCAAATGAAGCTTAAAGTTGGCCCATCAAAGCACAACCAAATCTTGCCCAAACAACTACAAAAGTTAGCCACCAATATTGACCACATTTTGACCCAAGAGAAGCCCAAAATCAGCCCCAAAACTTAACCCTTTTGAGGCCCAAGCAAAGGGTAATTTTGGCCCAAGTTTCTTGACCCATTTTGGCCCAAATATACTCAAAAAAGTCGGCCACAAAGGTCCCTTTATATAGGGCTTTTGCTGATCAATGTTCATCACAAAAAGCTGGAAAATTCTCTCTTATCTCATTTCCTTTTTGGCAGCCCTTCTCTCCCTTTAGGGTTCTAAGAAGACCAAGATTAATTGAAGCTTAAGGTGAGTTCAACAACTTGTTATCTTGGTATTAATCTACTACATATAGCTAGGATATCCTATGGTAAGAAAGACATGAACTATGGCAGCCCTTTCTTATGATTTAACACATGGAAATTGTGTAACAATTAAGAGATTTCTTCTTCTCTTGTTGGTGTATGTGTAGGGGGTACTTAAGCCTTTAACGCATCAATAAAAAGAGGATAAAAACACACCTTCAAGTGTGGTAAGTACTCTGCCCATAATAATATTTTTGGATTGAAGTTCGGATGGACAATTGTTGTTGAATTGTTGTTAAGAACGCACGGGACGGCGATCGGAAGCCGTGGGTTCAATGTGTTGCTATTGTATTTCGGCATGGTGGGTTGTGTAGGGGATGTTTGATGTGTTTTGTATTATTGGAGGCAGTAGGTTGGTGTGTGTGTGATGTGTATTGAATAAGGGGAGAAAGGTGTGACGATACACCTTTAATTAATGCAAAATACGTAAATCTGCCCGGGAAATGTTTAGCTACTGTTTTGGGAGTGTTGCAGCAGGTTTAAGAGCTAATATTAGCTTAATTATACCCTTGTGTTGTAGATTAACTTAATAAAGGAAAGTCCAAGTTGTGGTAAGCGCAATCTTCGGAAAGAACGAGGTATGTTAAGGCTTCTTTATTCCTTATCGGCATGAATCTAGAAATAGAACTCTAAATCTCCGAAAGAAGGAATTTGAGTATTTTGTTGTAAGAGAGCTGATTTGGTAACTCAACAAGTCTTAAGAAACTAATTTATACATTATGGTGATTCAAGTCGCCTTCTTATAAAAATCCGATTCTTTTTGCACGAAACGTAAGTTATCCTTTTGTCGAGTTTCTTCTTTGTATTGTGATCTCTAATCAAGCTTTAGAAAGTATACAAGGAAAGTTAGAAAGTCAACCCCCATTTATATGTGTTTGGTATGTTGATTCCAACACCTAGTAAGCCAAGGCTAAAGACGTTATCTAAATGAACCTTCATAAATAACAAGAATAGCTTTGAAGGTCAATCTAGTAATACACTTATTATGTGTGGTTTGCGTGTTAGTGTGCACCGAGGTGCTACTACCATATTGAGACTATTATATACATAGTGTGCACCGAGGTGCTACTGCCATATTGAGGCCATTATACACATAGTGTGCACCGAGGTGCTACTGCCATATTGAGGCCATTATATACATAGTGTGCGCCGAGGCGCTACTGCCATAGTGAGGCTATTAAATATAGGGTGCGCCGAGGCGCTATTGTGGTTCAGTGTGGGTTATAAAGAGTGAGTTGCAGCGTGTGTTAATGCATGTATTGTGTTCTAAAAAGAATAAAGGAGAAAGAGCTTAATGAGTCTTACCAATTACAGTTTACAAGTTTCATATTTTATCTTGTTCGGATTTACTACTTGCAACTTGCTTTTATGTTTCTACCTTACATGCCAGTACATTATTGTCGTACTGACGTCCCATTGCCTGGGGGCGCTGCATACATGCCTGCAGGTCCAGACAGATACCCAGACAGATCTCTTCAGTAGGAGTTGCGGAGTTCAACCATTTTGGTAAGCTCCATTCTTCCTGGAGCTGACGAGTTAGAGGTCTAGCTTATATTTTGACCAGGTTATATATATGTACAGCTTATGGGTAGTCCAGGGCCCTGTCCTGGATATGAGATATTTTACTTACTCCTAGAGGCTTGTAGACGTGTATATGTATATTAGTGTTGGGTATGGCCTTGTCGGCCTTGTTATTAGCTATCTACTATGATAATAGCCTTGTCGGCCTTGAGCTACTTAACTACTATTGAGCTTTTAGTGTTTCAAATTGCTATTCTTAGAGACCTTGTCGGTCTCAGACCCCCAGCAGGTTCAACAGAGATACACTCTATTTTGGCACCCTCGGCCTTTTGGGGCTCCGAGTGTCGGTCATGCCTCCCATGGTTTGGGGCGTGACAAACGTGGTATCAGAGCACGTCGAATCCCAGGGAGTCTACAAGCCGTGTCTAGTAGAGTCTTGTTTATGGGTGTGTTGTGCACCATACCTATAATCATGAGGCTACGGGACATTTAGGAAATGTTATCCTTCTTTCATTTGCTAGATCGTGCAATAGAGCGAGGTCATACGATGTTTGAAGTCTAATTCATGTTTTTCTCTTCCTTGTCTACAGAAATGCCTGTGACTAGACAAATGAGTAGCCGACGGGTTGGCACGGATACGGGGGAAGGTACTAGTCGTTCCCCGCCTATCCGATTGGATAGATTTGAGGCTCACAGTGAATCACCGACACCAGAGATCCCAGTTTATCAAGTACCTGATGAGACTAGAGGGGATCCAGTACCCCTGACCCCACCTGCTCCAGTGGCATCTGAGATAGCTAGAGATGAACCAGCACATGTAGCTCCTCCACCTGAAGCAGAGGACCAAGACATCAGGAGTGCTGTTCGATTATTGACCCAGATGGTAGCCACACAACAACAACAAATTGGGGCATCAACGAGTGCTAGGTCAGGTGGCTCAGAAAGTTCTAGGGCTGGAGAGTTTATCAGCCTAAGTCCTCCTATATTTACAGGCTCTGACCCACGTGAGGATCCTCAGGAGTTTATTGATCAGACATATCGAGTACTTCGAGTCATGCATGCAACAGTAGTGGAGGCAGTGGAGTTTGCATCTTTCAGGTTACGAGATGTGGCCATTTTATGGTTCGAGGCTTGGGATCGGTCTAGGGGATCAAATGTACCCCCAGCTGAATGGGAGGAATTTTCAGAGGCCTTCCTAGCTCACTATCTTCCACAGGAGGTTGGAGAGGCCAGACTTGATCAATTTCTAGCCCTTAGGCAGGGCAATATGAATGTTCGACAGTACAGCCTCAGGTTTAATTCATTAGCCAGGTACGCCCCCGATATTGTGAGTACGATGCGAGCTAGAGTTCATCGATATGTGCGTGGCCTTAAGGATGAATTGATTAAGGGATTAACCATAGCAGCCACACAAGAGGATATGAATATTTCTAAGATACAGGCTATTGCTCAGACTGCAGAGGATCTTGAAGTACAAATTTGAGATAACCAAAGCCGAGAAAGGGATCAGAATAAGAGGGCTAGATCTACTGGGTCCTATGTAGAGCCACGAGGTAATGTTAGGCCACATTTTAATAGGCGATCACCCCACCCTACTAGTGGTGCCCCATATCAGTTGCAAAGGCAGAGGTATGATCATTTTTCTCAGACTGGACCAGGCCATAGTTCTGGTGCATCCAGTTCCTATCGCCAGGGGAATTCAGGTCAGATGAGGCCACCTTTGCCACCTTGTGTTCAGTGCGGTAGGAAGCATCCTGGGATATGTCGCCTGGGTTCAGATACTTGGTATTCATGTGGGCATCCTGGTCACTTTATGCGAGACTGTCCGAGTAGAGGTAGGAGTGAGATATCCCAGCCTACAGGGTCGATGGCAGCTTCTTCATCTACTATTCGTCCCCCAAGGACAGGACAACAGGCTACACCAGGTCGTGGTAGAGGTAGGGGAGGAGGAGGAGCATCCAGTTCAGGCAGTGGTCAGAATCACACTTATGCTCTAGCCGGTCGCCAGGACTTTGAATCGTCACCTGATGTTGTTACAGGTACATTGACTATTTTTACTCATGCTGTTTATGCACTTATAGATCCTGGCTCTACTCTTTCATATGTTACCCCGCTCGTTGCTGGTAA